>CAMZMU010000083.1:11117853-11310712 GCA_947311845.1 Poa pratensis
TCTCGGCTGGATCGGAGAGACTGGGAGTCGTCGTCAAGCACCGTACGTGTGCAAGTACTCGGGGGTGCTGCACTTTGCGGCGCCAGGAGCGCATCGTCGCGTCGCGCCAAGGTCATCGTCGTCACGCCAGGATCATCGTGACCTGTGAGGTCGGCTACAAGTTCGACTACATCGTCAACGTTCTCTTGAACGTAACGCTTTTCGGTCTAGAAGAGGTAGGTTACTGAAACCTTCCCATTACCGCATTACTAATGATTGATCCTGGCTAAAGTTTTGGCGTACGTTAGTTAGAATTTTTTTGTTTTTCTGCTCGAACCCCTTCAGAAAGTGCATGGTTCCCCCATGTGTGGTTTTGCTAATTAATGATCATCTTTATGGAACAGTGGGTTTCATCGAGTTATATTTTAAGGCCTTTTCCATAGGTAATTCTTGAAATCCGTGTTGGACTCAACGTTGATGCCATGAAGATAAAGATATATTTTGAGCATTGGCATCAAGATCATCGCTTTTAAGAGATGGATATGATATGCTCAAGAAGAAGAAATGATGATGAAGTTCTTGTGTAGAACTTAAAGAAGTCATGGTCTAACTTATGTGTTAAGTCATGGAGGATCAAATATTGAGAGGTTGATTACAATATAATAATTTGGGATATGTCTCTAAGGTTAGATCATGATGTCTCATGTGTGAGCATTGTTGACCAAAACATTGAGCATGCACGTAAGTGAAAAATTAATTGATCTCAAAAGATTATGACGGAGCATGAAGAAGATTAAGTCATGAAAAAAGTGTTCAAGGTGTGATCCTAAGGATGGTCATGTGAAAGTTTAGCCTTTTGCAAGCATGTCTTCAAGATATGAAAATTGTGTGAGCATTCATGTTTACCTTCAAGATATCATCAAAATGAAGTGATAAGAAAAGATATAATGTTGATCAAAACAAACTGCAAACATTGGATTCAAAATTGATCAACACACAAAGAATAGACGATGTACCAAGTGGGATCATGTGATCTCATGGTATGGAAAACAGTTGTGATTTGTGAACTACCCATGACATCAAGTGGTGATCCGCATCAATATTGAGGAGTGCAAGTTCAAAATGAGCATCTCGAATAGATCATCTGCCTGAAGTTGCTTAATGGACACGTGAAGATATTTCTAAGTGGGCAAAATAGGAACTGAAGCCTTCGAATACATCAACATGCGTTTGAACAAGAAGCTTCCGCAATCAACTAATGAAAAATATAATGCTGCATGGATCATGTACTCTTTGCATTGACGTTCATCATCTATAGCCCGAACATTTCAGCAGAAAACAATGTACACACTGTTTATTTCACACATGTAACAGAATCCGTTCATATATATAGGAGTTCATATATTGAGGAATAATAACAAATCAGTAGATTCACTAGATATTGCGGCACGCCCAGTTTCGAAAATACAAGACACAAAGGAGCTTCCAAGCACGAATGTCACCAGAAACAGCAGCAGCACTCCTCCAGCATGCAGCAGCAGCATAAAGCGGCCAGCCTGCATAAGAAAATAAGTCGAGGTTAATGCAATGGAAATCAGGAATATATAAAGACGCGCGCGGGGGGGGGGGGGGGGGGGGGGGGGGGGTGGTCTGAAATAAAATGTTTCGTCCATTCAACTAGGCCTGAACACACATCTTTGTGGAACGAAAATCTTTGTCAAGACATCGCCTTGCAGAGTATGAATCGACATTCAGGTATGTTCACTTTTTTCAATTAGTGATTAACCTTATCTGCACTTCCAAGTTTAACACCGCTTACGGTATTATTTCGCATGGAAAAGAAAACTCTTAACTACTCCACAAGTTCAAGGCTTAGTGCCCGAAATGAATCGGTCCTTCTACACGCGGTATAATTTTGCATAACACACTGTAGATATTCTTCCTTTTGGGTTCTGGCTAAGTGGCTAAGGGTAGTATACTCCTAGTTAATTACAGGCCTTCCTCAAGGGATGCATTTTTGGGTGAACATGAACCATTGATGCCAATATCAGAGAAAATGAATCCCTTGAGGAAGAACAACTATCTGCAATTCAGCATCAGGCAACATCGTGTACTAGTCTAGCAGAGAAATTCTGCCTCCATTCTCTTTTAGATGTCTATTTAAAATGTAAAACTGCAGCGTTCCAAAGATGTGCAAACAAGATGTCAACTAACCATGATTAAAAATGGAGTTAACGACGTCGAGAAATCAAATACACTGGCAACAAATCATTATGCATTCCTTCTATATTGAGGTATTATCTCAAAGCTATGTATTACTACATATTTCAGCATCGAGACAAATACATATCAGTATATATCTGTAATTTCATATACATTACGTCTACAGCATGCTCTGTTTCTTAGCTACCCAATTCTTGTTGCTGTTTTCAACAGCAAATATAAGGACCAAATGATCAGTTTTCTACATAGGCAACAACTACTGAATTTCCTGATTACATAAATCCAGCCAGCACCAGAAAACCAACCTCTGGATGATCTAATCGTAATGCAGATATGCTTTAGGTTTTGCATACGCAAAAGATTTCATAAGGAAAACCAACCAATCCCCTCACATAAAAGCACAAAAGAGCTAACTCGACACACACTAAACATGGCCCTATGATCTCAATCATCAACAATGAGCTCCCAAGATCGTCCTACATATCGACCATATAGAAAAAAGTACATGATTGGCGTAACCTAAACAAAAAATTTAACCACACTAGCAAGTCATATAAATGGCATGCCCAAAATTAGTAGGACGTGTCAAGAGCAAGGGTTGCATTACCATCCTTTGAGGAAGCCAAGGCAGCAGTCATCGTCGTGGTGGTCATGGTGGTGCCATGGTGGTGGTCATGGTGGTGGTCGTGGCTGTGGTGGTCATGGTGGTGGCCGTGCTGCGGCGGGTAGCAGTAGGGCGGCGGCTGCTGCGGCTGGCCCTGGCTGAAGTAGCCCTGGTACCCCGGAGGCGGCGGCGGGTAGTACGGGCCCTGCTGCCCAGCAGGCGGCGCCGACGGCGGCGGGTACACCGGAGAATACCCTGCAAGAACACCACGGAATAACAAAACTCAGATTAGACCGCGCCAACACCACGGCATCATCGGAAAACCACACGCGCGCGGCGCGCCCCCAATCGATCGAGAGAGAAGCCGCATCGGTGCCGATTGGCCGATTTGGGGGAAAACGGAGAGGGTTTGGGGGATTTCGCGAGAGGTGAATTGGGGGCGGGGAACTTGCCTGGCGGATGCTGGTAGCTCATCGTCGGTGGCCGATCCCTTGGCTTCGCCTTCTCCTCCTGCTCGTGATCTATGGCGGAAGGGAAGGATCGTTTCGTTGACGGTGAGACGGAGCGAGCGAGAAGTAAACTGCACGCGGTTCTCGCAGCGGTCCAGCGGCTTCGTTCGACTCGTCGGTGTAGAGATACTATACCTAGGTGCTGAGTCGGTTGAGAACAAAAGCTGGAATAGCTCAGTTGGCCAGAGCGTGTGGCTGTTAACCACAAGGTCGGAGGTTCGAGCCCTCCTTCTAGCGTATCAATTTTTTTCTTTTTGCCGAGGGTCACATGACGAAAGCTACGTCGGAAAAGATAATCACGGTTACCATCTTTTTTTTGTTACATGAATCTTTGATTTTGTTCTTGTAAGAGTTATCTTCATACAGTTTTTTTTTTTCATTTGTTGTCCTCGTGAATGTTTCGACGGCACGTGCATAAAAAGCTGGTGTGGAACAATGTTGATCGAGAGATGCCTAGCAAGCTGGTTACTAATTAACTGGACCAAGTTGATCCAATCAATGCACATACATTCCGTAGCTAGAGTGAATTGTGGACGCCCTTTTGCTCTATAAAAAGGAATATATTTTTTAAAACGGAGTCAAAAGCTTGATCTCATCTCACTAGTAAAAAAAATCAGTACAAACAAACTCGCCAACCGTCGTAGAATATGACATCTCGAGAGCACACTCACCCAACCAATCAAAAAAGAGTTACACATGCCCTTATATGCTCGACCAATTTCTACTAAAACAGTAGTGTGACTGTGCATCAGATCATCACTAGCTTACTGCATGCTAAGGGCTCCTTTGATTCAAAGGATTGTTATAGGATTTGTGTAGGATTGCAATCCTATGGGAATTTTTTCTTTTGAAACCGTTTGATTCATAGGATCATATCCTATAGAAAAAAATCCCACAGGAATCTTGTAGTACAAACTTCATAGGAATATAACATGAGCTAACCTCATGGAAAAATCCCTTCACAACAATCAAAGGAACTTCTCTTCCCATAGGATTCAAATAGGCATGCCATCCAATTCTACGAGTTTCCTATTACTACACTTTTCCTATCCTACGAATCAAATGAGCCCTAAAACAGCGTGGCCTCTACAAATGGACAAGGGAATGGTCGTATGGAGTCTGCTTGCTGGTGCAGGGAGGGGAATGGTCGTCTGGAGTCTTTTTCTCTACATGCTTGAAAAAATTATTAATATCAAGCTGCACAGTGAAACAAAGAAGAGCAATAAAATTGATCCAGTATACATATATACTACACCGAGTAATTAGCCAATTCCAGGTGGATGGATTAGTTCAATCAAGAAGAGATCAGAGGCTGGCATGAAGGATAAGAGCCACTCGGATAGCCAAGGTGACTGCCTGTAGTGAGATCGATAGATCACATCCAATCCATGCAGAGCATGCAGCAGCTAGCTCGAGATGGATCAAGCTAGCCAGCCACATACAGGCAAGTCATCCTTGGCTACCAGAACATGCCCTTACCACCATGCAAGGCCTCTCTCTCTACACATCTCCATCTTCTTCTTCTCCTCCTTTCTCTCTCTACAGTCTAGACTTCCCTAATTTGGGTCGATCGGCCGCTGTTATGGCATTGGCGCCTTCCCTGTGACCTTATTTATAGTAGCTCAAAAGTGGCAAAAAATACTACAAAACCATAAGGCCAAAACTAGCTCCAGCAGTAGCCTGTACGCCTGTACCGCTTCGCAGAATTTGGTTTTACTAATTTTGAGCGGCCCATGCTGCCCGAATAAGCTATCTAATCTCAGCAACTTGTAGGGGGGATTAGTCTGGTCGACCCATCGTCGCAAAGTCTGGAAAATTGGATCTTTGATTGGGATCTCGGTGACAAGAAAACACTTGTATAATCCTGTGTAAGTGTACAGCTCCAATGGCGGCTCAGATCGCATTTGTTGAATCTGTAATTAAGTGTACACTCTGACTCTGAGTACGTTTCTCAGAGTATATATGTCCTTTTCTTTTCCTCCTTTGTCATAACTATACTTGTACGGCAGTACGTGGTTTCCAGATTCCACGCTCGTTGCGTGTCTAGAAAAGAGGCCTTTTACGGTACCCCAAATGAACCACAGCCTTCTATTTTCGTTAATCAATGGCTAAAAACGTTTCATACGGGTGCTAAATTGATGACCAGTATAATTCATACTGGTGCTCGATCGATGCCTCCGCGTAGATGGGTCCTGCCCAATATGGTCGAAAAGTGCTGGCCCAACACAAACTCACCATATCCAGTCCAGACTTGACTAAAAAAAAACAGTACAGCCAGAAAATCGAATCCAGCGGCGGGGACGTTGACTGCGGACAGAGTTTGCCGGCGTCCGGAGCGGATAGGCGTTGGCGGCGGCGACGAGAGCGGCAGGGGCGTCCAGTGCGGAGAGGGTTTCGGCCGGGGCATCGAGTGCACCGGGGGCGTGGAGTGCGGAGAGGGTTTCGCGGCGGCGGCGCCGAGAGCGTATTGGAGAGGGATCGGAGCGGTGGGGACGATGACTCTCAGGACGCAGCCAGCTCCGTACATGGTTTTTTCCTAGCGAAGTAGCACTAACGGGCCTCCTGGGCCAAATGTTTCTCAGCCGTCTGAAAGTTTTTTCCATTGAAAATGCACTAACGGGCCACCTTGGCCAAATCTTCCTGAGCCGTCGGATGAAACCATACTGGTCGAATTGAAGGACCAGTAAAAGGTACTGTAAAAGTTGCCCTAGAAAAGGAAACATCGACTTTATCGCTTGTGTACACCAAAAGCTGCTAGCACAATTGGACGGCGGTGATCGAGTCGATCGTCACTGGTGACCTCAATTGCTCGTGCTTGTGCTTTAAGTTAAGCCCATAATAGCTTGTCGATCGAAGCCCCGCCGTTGCCATTTCTGGATGATCAATCATTGGAACCTTGTGTTGCGTTAGAAACGCGTCACACGAACACGTCCTCGTGTACCCGCGGTGCGGAGGGAGATACTCCGCAACTTGCCTCGCGGGAGGCCGGCTTACAGCGCGATACGCAATACAGCAAGCCGGCTCTTTTGAGACCCGGACGCCCCAGCCCCTCGGGACAAGCCCCGTCGGAGGAAGCCGGCGACGATCAGGTGAGACCCGGCCGGACTTGGCCGCTCCGGGTTCTCGGTTGTTGATATCCGGTGAAGTCTAAACGAAGTCGCCGAACAACGGAAGCATGAACAAGGGTTGCTGGAGGGTAAAAAGTAGGTTTTGGATTGATATGTCGATTGTTTGCTTAACTTCAATCGGCCATCACCTCTCACATATATATGAGGCGGCTGGACTTCCCGTACAAGTATTGGACTTCTACGAGGACTACAAGTCATAATCTGAGTCGAATTCTATTTCTAAACTAGGCAAGTTTTGGTTGGTTTCGTTCTGAACCCGGACCCAAGTGTCCTTCTCTGGCTCCTTCGGAAAGTCGTCTTTTGTCCTTCCGAGTCAACTTCGAACTTGCCTGCTTTGTATGCTCGGATTGACGGGCTTCTGGGACTCAGTGCGGCTTCAACTTTTTTTGCCAGGTCTGCGGGTCGCCCTACCCATCTGTCGGGTCATCACCGTGCCAATTCTCCATCTTCGCCAGGTCTTCTTTGTTTGCCGGGTTACATGATTCTGCCGGGTCTTCTTTTCCTTAACAAAACCTGTAACTCAACGCGGGTCATTTCTTGTATAAGCCGGTTTTGATGAAGATTCGGGTCACCTCTGAGTCGCTTCTCCAAGTTGCCGATCCTCCCTGGGGCAGATCACCGGGTCTCGATCTAACCTGCCAAAAACGGGTGCTAACACATGCCCCCTTGTTTTCTAGTAGAGCTTGTGTACTAGAAAATAATCAACATAGAAGCTTTGTCTAAGGACGATGTTTAAGCCCATCGTCCATATACTAAGGGCGATATATGCATATCGGCCATACGCGCATTTTACACAGTTTGCCACACGCTCGGGTGGAATTTGTTCAGATATTTCCCATTGATAGCCCGAGGGAGCATGCTGCCCTCCAATGTTTCCACCAAATAAGAATTGCCAGGTACTATTCTCACGACTCGAAGTGGCCCTTCCTAGGTTGATGACCATTTGCCAAACTTCCGGCTCCTAGAACCAACTGGTAGTATAACTTTCCAGACCAAGTCGCCTATTTGAAAATCCTTAAGCCGGACTTTTTGTTGTAAGTTCTTGCTACCCGCAATTTTTCTTTCTCAATGTCCCTTAGGGCAATTACACGCTTGTCGGCCACCTCCTCTAGGTTATCCATCATCAAACTGCGGTAGTCCTCAGCCGACAAATCATTTTTCCTAGCAAACCTTAAGGCGGCCAGATTCACTTCTACTGGTAAAACAACCTCCTGCCCATACACTGGCTCGAATGGGGTTACCTTGGTTGCTCCATGCCTTGAAATTCTGTGATCCCACAACGCTTCGGACAGCACTTCATGCCACCGCCTTGTGTGTTCTCGTACCTTTTTCTTGATCAACTTGACCAGGATTTTATTGCTTGACTTGGCTTGTCCATTGGCTTGAGCATAATATGGAAGAACTGAGCATTTCATCCCTAATGACTCGGCAAACTGTTTAACCTCCTTTGCCATGAAGGAAGTTCCTTGATCTGTAGTAAGAGTCTGTGGTATGCCGAATCTGTGAACAATATGCTCTGTTATGAATTGAATTACCTCCTTGTGGGTCATGTTTTTTAGAGGTACTGCTTCAGACCACTTGGTGAAATAATCAGTGGCAACCAATACGAACCGATGCCCCTTAGATGAAGCCGGGTGGATCATACCAATGAAGTCAAGCGCCCAACCCCTGAAAGGCCACGGTTTTATGATAGGATTAAGAGGTGAAGCCACACCAACTGAATATCTCCAAACTTCTGGCAAGCTTCGCATCCTTTGTAGTATCTGAAGCAGTCATTGATCATCGTCGGCCAATAAAACCGGCTCTCCTGAGCATCCACTTCATTTTGTGGGCCGACTGATGTGTTCCGCACAAACCATCATGCACCTCTCCCATGGCGACTCTGGCCTCGTCTTCGTTCAAGCACTTTAGAAGAAGACCATCAACTGTTCGGCGATATAAAGTATTGTCCACCAACGTGTACTTGAGCGCTAGCCGCCGAACGGCCCTGTCTGTTTTCTGACTCGGTCTTGTAAGTAAGAACTAATAGGTATTCTCCAATCAGAATCCCGGGTTACGCCAGATTCATCCAGCCGGGTTACACCGACCTCCTTTGGCCGGGTTGCAGATTCCAGGCCGGGTCTCGTCTTCTGACCGGGTCTCGATAGAACCTTCCTCCAGAGCCGGCTTAGCTAAACCGTCTTTTCCTCGACCTTTTGAGTTAGCAACTTTTGACATCGGTTCTTCTGCTATGAAGAATATGCCCCTGCTAACATGATAACCTGATGCTTGCTGTGCTAACTCATTGGCGAGCCAATTGTCCTGCCTGGACACATGAGATATGTTGAAGTAATCAGTTTTGAGATAATATCCAGGCATCTGTCAAGGTATATATTGAGTATCCGCTATTGCACTGAAAGATCTTGGCCACCTGCTGGACAATAAGCAGCGAATCTCCATATGCCTCAACATGAGTCCCCTGCGTCAATCAAAACTTCTAGCCCGAATAGAAGTGCTTCGTATTCGGCTTCATTGTTAGTACAAAAATATTCAAGACGACAAGAGGCCTCATAAACAGTACCGTGTGGTGAAATATACACAACGCGACTCCTGTCCACTGCTGCAAACTGAGCCGTCAAAATAAAGCTTCCACGGTACAGCCGACACAATGTTTAAGCCGGCTTCTTGTTCCAGTCAATCCGATGCTCAACTATGAAATCAGCTACAATCTGCCTTTTATGGATTTGAGGGTTCATAGGCCAAATCATATTCAATTAATCCATATGCCCACTTGCCGATTCGACCACTCAGAATCGGCTTTTGTATCATGTGTTTGAGAACATCGGTCTGACTGAAAACCTTGCATTCACTGGACAGCAAATAATGGCGCAACTTGGTGCAGGCAAAATAAAGAGACAAGCATAACCTCTCCACAAAGTTGTACCTTAACTCGGCATCCAGCAAACGCCTACTCAGATAGGTGATGACGTACTCTTGTCCTTCGGCTTCTTGGGTTAAGGCGGCTCCAACTACTTTCTCCTCTGCAGCAATATAGAGCCGGAACGGCTGACCATGAGCCGGCTTTCTCAGAACCGGAGGAGTGGATAGGCAGATTTTATCCTGTCGAATGCCTCTTGCTGCTTTGCCCCCCAGGTAAACTCATCATCGTTCTTCAGCCGAAGGATCTGAGTAAATGCATCAACCTTTCCAGACAAGTTAGTAATAAATCTTCTCAAATAATTTACCTTGCCTAGAAACTTTTGCATCTCCTTTTTGCAACCGGCGCTTGTAATTTCTGAATCGCCTCAATCTTAGCCGGGTCTATCTCTATGCCATGCTCATGTATGATAAAGCCAAGGAATCTCCCAGCCGACACACCAAAGGCACATTTCAAAGGGTTCATCTTAAGCCCATACTTTCTCATCCTCTCAAACGCAAGCCGCAAGTCGGCCAAATGATTTGACTCGCCGTCCGACTTAACCACCACGTCATCGATGTAGACTTCCAGCACGACTCCTAGAAGATCATGAAATATTAAGTTCATCGCCCTTTGGTATGTAGCTCCAGCATTCTTCAACCCAAAGGTCATCACTGTCCATTCAAACAAACCAACAAACCCGGGGCAGCGAAACGCTGTTTTGGCCGAGTCTTCTTCGGCCATGAATATTTGGTTATACCCCGCGTTGCCATCCAGAAAGCTTATTACCTTGTGACCTGAGGCATCATTGATAAGCATGTCGGCTATTGGCATAGGATATTCATCTTTAGGCGTGGCTCTGTTTAAGTCTCTGAAGTCTATGCATGCCCTGATTTGCCGGATCCCTTCTTCTCTACCGGCACGATGTTTGAGAGCCAATCAGCATATTTGCAAGGCCGGATAAAATTTGCTTTCAGAAGCCGGCCAATCTCCTCCTTGATCCGATCATATATGATCGGATTAAATTTGCGAGCCGGCTGTTTGTGAGGTCTAAAGCCGGCTTTTATGGGCAACCGATGCTCAACGAGCTCTCGGCTTAACCCGGGCATTTCGTGGTACTCCCAGGCAAAGCAGTCCACGTATTCTCTGACTAGCGCGATTAACTTGAACTTGTAATCGGGTTCCAAATTCCGGCTTACAAACGTCGGCCTTGGTATTGTGCCATCCCCTAAATCCACTTCCTCGAGTGGGTCGGCCGACGTAAAGCCCTGTCCCAACTTGTCCATGTCGTCTGGTTCTTCAATCGCTTCACACATATCGTTCCTCTCGGCCCGATACTTGTCCAGACGCTTCTGCAGCCATTCATCGCTAGGATCCATCTACTTGATTCGCAGCCGATTCCCCTCAATCGGCTTTAGAGAAACTGGCACGAATCCGTCCCTGGTAGCACTCAGGAAATCGAACCCGGATAAATCACGCCCAGATAGGCATGTAACATTAGAATGCTGCCAATCAACAATGGACTCGGCTAAAGCAATGCATGCGAGTCGTCTGCATGGACAATCTCAACTTCATCGTCCACCCATTGCACAAGCTGCTGATGCATAGTAGATGGAACACACTGATTTGCATGAAGCCAGTCTCGTCCCAACAGTACGTTGTAATTTCCCTGCACCTCAGCAACGAAAAAGGCAGTAGCCAAGGTCTTGCTCCCCACTGTGAGTTCCAAACTTATAACCCCTTGGCTTCTACTCCTTCTCCTCCTTCGAACCCGTTTAGCACCATATTTGTCTTCATCAGTCGCCATCGTCTAATTGTAGTTTCTTGAAGACAGAATACGGCATCAGATTTACTACAGCACCACCGTCAACCATCATCCTGGTGACCGGCTTCCCATCAATATGACCTCTGACATACAAAGGCTTCAAATGTTTAACCGGCTCTCCAGGTTTCTCAAAGACAGCGTTCTTGGGTCCGAAGTCAATTTGTGCGACCTCGCCTTCTTCCTCAGCAGCGCGGAATTCCGCAGGCAGATAGTATACCATATTAATATCCATACTTGTTCGAGCCGGCGATTCTTCATAATCCAACAAGTCTTCATCCGTTAATCGCCTGACTCCTCCACTGCTGTTCCGACATTGCCGGGTCTCCAGCTGGCTCTTCCATAGCGAGGTCTCGATTTGTCGGCTCATCGGAGGCCGGGTCTGAGATTGCCAATCGTTTCATGGCCGGGTCTTGTATCACCGGCTCACCCATTGCCAGATCCGCTGCCTCCACTTCATCAGCCCATGAAGAATAAGTGACAGCCGGTGTGATTGCCGGCTCTGTCTCATCGTTGATAGTAGAAGCTGGTACGATCGTCGAAGAAGCCGCCATGATAACTGGCCTTGGGATCCAAATCTGGGAAGGTGCCATTGGGTGCTTAGTATTGAAGATAGCGTCCCTTGACTGCTCTGCCTTCTCTTCCGCCTTCTCACGGTTCCTGGCTCTCTGCAACTTCCGCTTCTGCGTCTTTGTTATGCCGCGTGGGCACCACTTTGGCTGGATGTATTTTGGATCCCGGGGTTGAGCTGCTGCGGCTTGACTGGAACTGGCTTCATGATCATTTGCTGCCGCCTTAGGCGCGATAACATGCATCGGCCCTTTGTTTGCCGGCTCAATAACCGGGTCTTTTAGTTTCAACACATGGGTACCAACAATAATCGAGTCACCTGAAGATAACCCGGACTTAGGTTCATCCGCCTTAACACCTTGCGCCTTGACCTGCCAGTATGATGAGTCGCCGGGGTATGTGAGCCGGCTTTGCATAGATGGCCGGGTCACCCGGCGCTTGGACTCGCCTGTCGGCTTATGCCGACTGCTCCTTCTGTAGACGGTGACCTTGGTCGCTTTCCATGCTGCCATTGGCGTGATCTTCTCTGCTGGCGCACGTACTTGTTCAACAGCATGTCGAAAGTCGGCTTTATCTGCTTGTATTTGGCATTAACCGTGTTAACTTTCCACTGACCGACTTCCGGGTTTCGCGGTTTGATAAATCTTGGTGGCGGTCTAGCCGGCTCTTGGCGTTGCCCCCGAGCGTGGTGTTGCTGACGGTGATCTTGATAACCTCCTCACCCCCGGGTTGCCGGCTTATGGTCACTCTCCTTCCAGGCGACCTGCTGTTTCCTTCGTTGTTCCTGGGCTCACCAATAACAACATTAGACTTGTTAGCGGCTTCGGCCGCCTCTGGCCGAAGTAGAACCTTCTTCCCCTCCAGGTCTAGCGCGTTCATGGGGAACGGCTGTGTATCAATTGCCATGCCAGCAAAACTCAATCGTCCGTCATTGAGGGCCGATTGGATCTGTTTACGGAAAACATTGCAATCATTAGTAGCATGAGAGAAAGAATTGTGATATTTACAATAAGCCCGCCGCCTTAATTCTTCAGGCGATGGTATGACATGGTTAATTCTTATCACTTTATCCTTTAACAAGGCATCAAATATTCTATCACACTTGCCTACGTCAAAGCTGCATTTAACTTCTTCATCCCGATTCTTGCGAATCGGCTTCAAATCATCACACATATAGGGTTTGGCCTTGCTGGGCCAAACAAACTCGGCAGAATAGACATCGGCTTCATCGCCTGAGTCGGCACTGTTTTCAACAGTGTTAAGCCGGCTCCTGCTCATCCGATGTGAGTCTTTGGACTCATTAACCCGGCTTTCCTGAGCCAGAGCTCTTTCTTGGACCTGGCCAACAGACAAGAATTCATGCCCTTCTAACCGTTCTTTTAGATAAGTTCTCAGGCCATTGAAAACCAGGTCAGCCATATCCCTCTCAGTTATCGCCAGACTATAGCATCGGTTTCTGGTGTTTCTGAATCTTTTGACATAATCGGATACCGATTCATCATGCTTTTGCTTAACCGATGTAAGATGTGATAACTTTAGTTCTATTTCCCCGGCAAAGAAGTGCTCGTGAAACTTTTGCTCCAAGTGAAACCATGTGTGTATAGAATTAGGAGCCAAAGCCGAAAACCAGAAAATGCAATGCCAGTTAAAGATAATGAGAACAAGCGAACTTTAATATGATCATGATTAGCTTCACCTAATTGAGCCAAGTACTGACTAATATGTTCCCATGTTGACTTATTATCTACCCCATTGAACTTAGAAAATTCAGGAACCCGGTAACCTGGGGGATAAGGTTGCAGATCGAAGTAATCGGGGTACGGTTTGACGTAAGTTCTATGTTTTGGCATTACCCCGAGTTTATCAAAAGCTATTTGGTCCAACTTCCTCCTGAACTCGGCTAGCGAATCGTCCATAACGGCCGATTGAGCTGTCACAAGAGAAGAACTGGTCGAAGGGCCGGCTTTTGATTCGGCAGTGACTCGTGACCCGGGAGCCGCACGTGACCCGGCTGTATTGCCGGGTTAGGCATGCTCTGGATCGGAGTTGGACATGGTAGCGTAGGTACAAGCTGGTTTTCCCTAGTTTGGCCGATCGGCTGTTTGTCCGATGGCTGGCCTGGAGCGTGTTTTTCTTAGCCTTTTCGCTATCTAGCATAAGATCATAACATTGGCGGTGCCTTGCGAAACATGATATTGAATTCGGCTATTTGTTAGGAGAAAAGAGGCTTTTGCTTACAGTGGGTTTGTCGATGTTAATGTCCAGAGGTACGAATTCCGGCTCCTTGATCGGCGAGATGACTCCCTGCCGATCTACCTTGAAGCTGGCTAAGTAACTCTTGGTCTTCTTGTTCCCGCTTGAGTCGCAGTGCCTCGAACTCCTGCTTTCTCTTTTCTTTCCACGCCTCCAGCCTTGGCGTTGTTCTTCCGACAACTTCTCGAGAGTTGGCTTGATGATGTTGTCGGTGCTGATGCTGGCAGCGTCGGTCTTGGAATTGGTCATTGCTGTCCAATTTTTAGATCGAATCGTCCCCAGCGGAGTCGCCAAAAAGTGTGTTGCGTTAGAAACGCGTCACACGAACACGTCCTCGTGTACCCGCGGTGCCGGGGGAGATACTCCGCAACTCGCCCCGCGGGAGGCCGGCTTACAGCGCGATACGCAAGACAGCAAGCCGGCTCTTTTGAGACCCGGACGCCCCAGCCCCTCGGGACAAGCCCGTCGGAGGAAGCCGGCGACGATCAGGTGAGACCCGGCCGGACTTGGCCGCTCCGGGTTCTCGGTTGTCGATATCCGGTGAAGTCTAAACGAAGTCGCCGAACAACGGAAGCATGAACAAGGGTTGCTGGAGGGTAAAAAGTAGGTTTTGGATTGATATGTCGATTGTTTGCTTAACTTCAATGGTCATCACCTCTCACATATATATGAGGCGGCTGGACTTCCCGTACAAGTATTGGACTTCTACGAGGACTACAAGTCATGATCTGAGTCGAATTCTATTTCTAAACTAGGCAAGTTTTGGTTGGTTTCGTTCTGAACCCGGACCCAAGTGTCCTTCTCTGGCTCCTTTGGAAAGTCGCCTTTTGTCCTTCCGAGTCAACTTCGAACTTGCCTGCTTTGTATGTTCAGATTGACGGGCTTCTGGGACTCAGTGCGGCTTCACCTATTTTTGCCAGGTCTGCGGGTCGCCCTAGCCATCTGCCAGGTCATCACCGTGCCAATTCTCCATCTTCGCCGGGTCTTCTTTGTTTGCCGGGTTACATGATTCTGCCGGGTCTTCTTTTGCTTAACAAAACCTGTAACTCAACGCGGGCCATTTCTTGCATAAGCCGGTTTTGATGAAGATTCGGGTCACCTCTGAGTCGCTTCTCCAAGTTGCCAATCCTCCCTGGGGCAGATCACCGGGTCTCGATCTAACCTGCCAAAAACGGGTGCTAACACCTTGTTCTCAAAGCATCGGTTTCTTTAATACTGAACGAGCATGATCAGTTGCTGCTAGTTTCAGAAAAGAAAAAACATCGTTTTTTTTTTTTTTGAGAACTAAAAAACATCGTTTGTTGCCGTTCCACACAAACACAATGCTGGCCCGTTGAGTTCTGCTGGACCGGCTGTTCCGCAGCCATGCCTTGTCACACTCGGCCCTTTTTCTTCGAATCATAATTTTTTCCTCCGAACCATTATCATGCTCGGGCCGGACCGCTCGGGCCGGACCAAAGCGCACGCAACCTGAATTACTGACCTTGTTGGATGTTCTAAGAAAAGAAATGAACATTTTTAGGGCACGCGTCAGGCCATCTGTTCTTCGTGTTGGATTCACCTGCGGGATAAAAGATCGATTAGGCCATGTACAATGGGAGACGCTATTTTGAGGAGCTAGAGGGAAAAACCATCGGGAAATCACCCTAGCGCTTGTCGAAGAGTCCATGCATGACTCCAACACAATAGAAAGGCGCTAGTGCTTACGTGATTCAGATAAGGCAGAAAACGCTAAGCGCTCGCTGCTCTAGCTCTATCATGCGTTGATGGCACACTAAGCGCTAGGATTCCTAAACACAACTGTCGTGAGTCAAAATCAACTAGTTTGTGAGTCAAATCACTTATGTGCACGATTTTAAACAAGTGTATCTCTTGTTTAAACATATGGATTTTATCAATCTACTCCCTCTATTTCAAATTATAAGATGTTTTAGATATTTTAATGTAGACTACATATGGATTAAAATTGGTGAATCTACACACTGAAACACATCTAGAACTCTAGATACATACGAATCTGAAAAAAGGCTAAAAACATCTTATATTTTCTGAAGGGAGAGAGAGTACAACGTAGTGTCGTAGACAGTCCATGATTTTTCTAACTACAAACCATGCCAAGGCAAATTAATTCCGGCAAATATATATATTTTTTAGAACCATGCAGGAGCACTGCATGTATTACCATAGATAGAAAGAAAGATAGCCAGGAAAAGAATTTGGCTGAAGTCTTACAGAGCTGGCCGAAGCCAAAGAAGAGAGGAAAAATACAGACGACCTAAAAAGCTTATGCCACCAAAACCAAATAACAAACAAAAACCAGCCTAAAGACTTAACCAAGATCCAGACGACCTGCACTAGCTAGATTCCATTGTTTGGCCTCATTTTTTATGTGTTCAATTAACACATTTGTGGGCTTGAGGATTTTGTCGAACACCCTCCGATTTCTTTCACGCCAAACTTCCCAAGCGACCAGCACGATCACCGTGTCTAGCTTCCTCCTGGTTGCTCCTGTAAATGATTCTCGGATATGCACCCACCATTCCCTTAAGTTATCTTGAACTGAAGGTGTGGCCCTCTGAAGATTTGCCCAACTAAGTATATGCCCCCAAATAATATTAACGACCGCGCAACCCATGAAAAGATGTTGTGCATTTTCTTCGACCGTGCCGCAAAAGGAGCATCTATCAGGATGAGGTAAACCTCTTCTTTTTAGTCTATCGGCAGTCCAAACTCTCCTACGGATAAAGAGCCACATGGCCAGCTTGCATTTCATCGGCGCCCAAGCCCTCCAAATGGCTTCAGCTAAATCACATGAGATTTTTGTTTGGAAATGAACTTGATACACCGAGCTGGTAGTAAATAACCCTTTTGAATTCCACGACCATTCCCACTTGTCCTCGATGATAGGTGAGAGGTTGACGTCTTTACATTCCTCCCAAATAGCAAGAACTTGCATGAAAGTGTTGATTGTTACCGGTTTTTTATGTCTTCAATCCATGCTCCATTGTTGAGAGCTTGGGCCACTGCTCTCCTTGCTTTGATCTCCAGATTTATGATCTCATACACGTCTGGGGCTATGTCTTTGATAGTCCCCCGTTGATCCATTTGTCTAGCCAAAACATGGTTCTCTCGCCGTTTCCCAAAGCGACCTTAGCAGCAGCGTTAAAAATTTCTCTAATAGTCTCATCTTCTGGTTCGGCAAGATCACACCAAGGCCGTTTTTCATTGGCACGAATATTCCAAGCCCATCTTGTACGGAAGGCCTTGCTCAAAATTTCAAGATCCAAAATGCCAAGGCCGCCAACAGCTTTAGGTTGACAGACTGTGGGCCAATTTACCAAGCATTTACCTCCCTCGACCACTTCCGTTCCATTCCACAGGAAGGCTCGTCTGATTTTGTCAATTGCCTTGAAAACCCATGCTGGAGGCTCAAGGGAAAGCAAGTGAAATATAGCAATCGCACTCAAAACAGACTGAACCAGAATTAGTCTACCGCCATGCGTGAGCATATGAATTTTCCATGATGCAAGCCGATTTTTAATCTTGTCAATCAGCGCCCTGTATTCAGCTTTTCTTGCCTTCCGGGTGTGTAGCGGCAGTCCAAGATAGGTGATCGGCAGTGCCACGACCTGACAATTTAGCCTACTGCTTATTTCTTGTAAACTTTGTTCGGAACACACAAGGGCTGAAACTGAGCTCTTGTTCATGTTACAAACAAGCCCAGATGCCATTCCAAACATGTCCAGGATTTGTTTAGTAGCGACCGCTTCTCTTTGATCTGCTTTTATGAATAAAATGACATCGTCAGCATATATAGACATGCGTTGCGGAATTTGCCGTTGAGCATGAACGACCGTTAGAATTCCTTCTTCTTCAGCTTTGTCAAAAAGGAGGCTGAGCGCATCCATGGCTAGGATGAAAAGCATGGGTGATAGAGCATCTCCTTGCCTCAGCCCTCTAGCGTGCTTAATTCTCGGCCCCGGAACACCGTTGAGTAAAATACTTGATGAGGTTGTTGATAAAATCATTGTAATCCAAGCGCGCCATCGGTGACCGAACCCTTTCTTCTGAAGCACTTCTAACAAGAACTGCCATGCCACTGTATCAAAGGCCTTCGCAATATCTAATTTCAAAAGACAGCTCGGAATATTTTTCTTTTTCAGAAACTTAGCCGTTTCTTTAACCAGCTTAAAATTTTCATGCACCGAACGACCCTTCATGAAAGCTCCCTGATTTGAACCCACAATCTTAGGTAGAACCACACTTAATCTTGTGGCCAGGACCTTCGAGAAAATTTTTGGGAGACTGTGGACCAAGCTAATTGGTCTATAATCTGATGGTTCCCTTGCATCTGTTTTCTTTGGGAGCAAGATCATATACGCATTATTAATTTGTTCCAGAGCACGACCATCCAAATTATATAATGCATAGAAGGCTTCCATCAAATCTTTTTTAATTATGTTCCAGCAACTTTGGTAGAAGGCGATGTTAAAACCGTCCGGCCCTGGGGCCTTTTCATTCGGCATTTCTTTTATGGCCTCCCAAACTTCCTTTTCAGTAAAGATATTTTCTAGATCTTGTAGATCCGTGCTCTCCATACCAACATAATCTAGGTCCAGACATGAGGTTCTAACTGCTGGTTTACCAAAACGTTTTCGATAATGCTCTGTTAGTAACTTTTCAATTTCATCGTGTGAGACGGCCAAATGGTCATCATCCTTCATCGCACCAATGAAGTTTTTTCTCCTCCTGTGGCTTGCATGTATGTGGAAATAGCTTGTATTAGCATCACCCTCGCTTAGCCATGTGATTCTTGAACGCTGTCGTGCCATGGATCTGTCCACTGCACACAAGCCGAGCAGCTTTTTCTTAAGTTCCCTTCTGAACCAGATTTCTTGAAAAGATAGAGTCCTCACTTCCTCCGCTTGGTCTAGCAAGGCGATCAAAGTGTTTGCCCACACAATTTGCTGCTTTATGTCCCCAAACTTCCTAGCACTCCAACTCTGTAAAGCTTGTGCAGTTTTGCATAGCTTGTAGTTAAAAATGGCAATCGGGTTGGTCATACCCCCCAAATCAGTTTCCTTCCAAGCCTCTTCGACCACCTGATGAAACCCATCTTTTTTTGTCCAGTGGGTTTCGAAACGAAATCGAGTGCACCTGTAAGTGTCGTTGATGGTAGATAACACAAGCGGACAGTGGTCCGAGATAGACGATGTGATTCCCTGAAGAAAGCAACCTGGGAAGCTTGTGTGCCACTCAGTCGACCCCAAAACGCGATCAATCCTGGTTAATGTTGAGTTTTGTCTGTCATTGGTCCAGGTGAACGCCCGTCCGTTTAGTGCAACGTCATTTAGAGCAAGATCATCAACCACGCGTCTAAATTTCCCCATCATCCTTCTGTTTATGTTTCGATTGTTCTTATCCTGCGCATCAAGGATCAGATTAAAATCACCCATGATGGCCCAAGCTCCTGGGCACTTTTGTCTCGTGTTTCTTATTTCCTCCAGGAAGCGAATTTTATCAGTTTCATTTTGCGGACCATAAACTGATGTCAGCCAGAAGGCAGGCGCGGCGGGCGTTGAGAAGTGAACAGAGACTGAGAAATCGCCAATGAAATTAGATACCCCGCTTATTTTTTATGAATCCCAAGCG
Organism: Poa pratensis; assembly: GCA_947311845.1. NCBI lineage: Eukaryota > Viridiplantae > Streptophyta > Magnoliopsida > Poales > Poaceae > Poa > Poa pratensis. The sequence goes on from CAMZMU010000083.1 coordinate 11,137,490, forward strand.
ACCAGAATCCCCCCACGAGTACCAGCAGCAGGAAGATAACAAAACCCATCAAAAGCGGTCCCCAAGCAGTCCATAACGAGATAAGGTGTAAACACTTCAATTTTAGTCTCCTGAAGACAAACGATTGTTTTTTTTTTTTTGAGAACACAGTACAACACAGACGCTCACAAATACGCACATACACTCACCCCTATGAACGCACGCACGCACACCCTACCCCTATGAGCACCTCTGAAGGACCGAGCCGGCAGATCTTGAGGTTGACGAAGTCACCACAGGCGCCTCGCTGTTGACGGGCACGTCACCTACCACTGAAAGAATAGCGCCGGATAATCCTGGAATAAATCCAGGTAAATGCAAACGCCCATGCCAAGTCTAGGACTTGAACCTGGGTGGGCTGGTTCCACCACAGGGAACCCAACCATCAGAGCCAAGCTCCGTTTGCGACAAACGATTGTTGGTTTAGCAGACACGACCAGGTTCCTAATCGCATCACGTCTGGCGCGAGCATTAAGACCCCTTACATTCCAGCAGAAAAAAATAAAAATAATATTTGCTAAATCCATGAGAAACTAAACGAGACGACCACAACGACCACGACAAGCCCTAACAGGCTACCGCTGCGACCCCGGCAAATAAACTTACTGTTGTTTCTGGTGAAATTGTCTATAAACAGCCTTGAGTAAATTTCCTCAATTATCTATACTACTATTAAAAGAGCAAACTTGTTGGGATACTTTAAATCTGGACCGTTCAATATCCGATCAAACAGTTCAGATCGTCCCAATGTTTGACAACTCAACAATGTCCGATTTTTCCCGTTTTACCCTCCCACCAAATCACATAATACTACTAAATTGTCACTCATCTCCGAATCGTTATTTTTGTCTTTCCCTGAGTTAGGCCACGTCGTGCTGGTGCACGGATCAAGCGGAGCCTCGCGGGCGTCGGCGCGGTCGGACTCAAAGACGGCCAGCTCGCGGCGGAGTTTCTCGGCACCACCACGCCCCAGCAGATGTTCTTCATGCCGCGAGAACCTGCACACGAGGCCATCGAGCTCCACGCTCGAGCGGACTTTCTTCAGATTCGCGTAGTTGTGGGCGTGGCAACGTTGACGGAGCTGTGCAGCACGCCGGAGCTGAAGAGGCACAACGCGCAGCTCGTCGGGGCGAGGAGCCGGCCGTGGTCGCCGATCCTGCAAACGAGCTTCGGATTTGACTTTTGAGCATCTTTGTCTTTGGTAGTCTGAATCTAGCAGTAGCAGGACCGGTCCTGCCTCCTTTCGTCAACCCCGCCTCCCGTCGCGGTCCCACACAGGTGGCAGCAATCTAGGCTGGACGAAGCGGCATGTGAGTGCCGGTGGGCCGTGGTCGTCTTCTCCACTGTTGAAGGTGCCGCCGCTGTACCGAAGGTCAGGACGCTGCAGCTCAAGAAGTCAGTTTCCACTTTGCTATTAGACGGCAATCGCGAGGCGTAGGCTTCGCCAGTGTATCGATCAGCGCTGATTGATAATAAGAAGTGGAGGAGGATAAGCAGGAATTAGAAAAGTCTTGGGGCAAGCATCAAAGCATTAAGGAGAAGAAGACCATGTCTTTGCTGTGTTCTGTTCGATTCCTTTTTGGTTACCCTGGACTCGAGGTTATACTGATATGATTCCGCACCATGCATGCGATTAACCTTATGGACCCAGCCTCACTAATGCTTGGAAATTGTTAGCTCGCACAAATCAACGGCCATGATTCGAATTACAGTGCTCTCTGGTTATCTCTACAACAGATTGATAATCTTCAATACTTGGTCAATCTCCTCTAGCTTGGAACCAAATTATGTGCAGGTTAATCACTACTTTGGTTTAAACTACTTTTGCCTTTTTTCAGATTCAGGTCAATCACTTAAACTGAATCATGAGTGGAGGCTTTGCAATTTTAGGTTTAATTTTTTTTTAGTATGTACAAAATCCTTCTCTAATACTTCCTCCTACCCACGGGAAGGTCTCTGAAGCTTCTCCTTCCTTACCCGCGGGTGTAGCTTCGGCGAGCGCCACGTGAATCCGTTGGGGCCGAGGGCATATTTCGAGACAGCAATCGACGCCACGCGACACCACACGCCAGTTCGTTGGGTTCTGTATGAGATTTGTGTTATTCACGATACTTACATAAGAATGCATGGTTCTATTTTAAATTATTAAAATATAGGAATGCAAATATGTAGAAGAAGTAATCTACATAAACCCTTATAAATTGGCATAAATTGGCCCATTTAATTGTGAAACGTGCGTTGCACGTACATGCCAACTAGTTAACTTATAAATATGCCAAAATTATGAACATTCCACATTACACAAAATTCTACAATGCTAAATGAATACATATATAATAAAGTAAAATGTTTTGGAAGACACCAAAATTTTCTACACTTAGTCAATGAAGATGTCTTGTGTTAAGTCTGCATATGACACATGTATAATCTCGGGACAGCTACAGCCTACGGTTCAATCTTTGATATCCGGTTTCTTGCGACAAATCTCACGCCAGCAAATGAAAGTGATTATTTCTTGATCGGCTTAGAAATGGTTATTTCACTTTTGAATCTCTCTGGTACTCTGGTTCATAGAAACACTTTTTTCTTGTAGGAAAGTTCAAAGAAAAACTGCTCTTTGCTTTTCCGTGCAATTTTGTTTTGTCAAGTTATCTTTGGTGAGAATTAACTCCACGAAATAAAAAAAGGATTAATTTCAGGCGAGGCGTGCAGGTCAGAAAGAAGGGACTATGGCATGTGCGGTATGCACATTTAGCAATATAAAAAATGGAGAAAGAAGGGACTAAATTATAGTTATCGTTTGCTAATTTTTAGGGATTGTAACAGATCAAAACGGGATTTCATGCCTTAGGAATTAACGGAGGAGCAATATAGTGACATATATACGTCCACTGGATCGGATGAGCTTCTTGCTAGGGTTCCAATGATCCAGCTGCACAATGCAGCAAACAAAACGTACGTAATAATTAGCTAGCTGTTGGTCTGCGGTTGCACGTAGTACTGCGCCAATGGGTCCTCCAATACCGGACCGCTTCATCGCTCCTGCTCTATCACCGTCGTATGCACCAACACCGATCACCTCCATGGCATCCTCCTCCACAGCCGCCGCCGTCTTCAGAACAAGGCGAGCTCATCGTATTCCTTGTCGTTGCCTTTGCGGTGTTGCTGCTCTTAGCCTTCGTTTCCGACAGGCACAGCGAAAACCGCCGCCGCGAAAATCGCCGTCGCGCCGAGGCAGCGGCAGCCGCCGCCCCTCCGCCGCGGGTGCTGCCGCGGCTGGAACCTACCCGGCACTTTGAAGATCTGCGTCGTCTCCGCCAGGCCAGGGTCGCAAATCCGGCGGCCCGTCTGCCGGCGTTCAAGTACAACCGGTCGGGAAAGCACAACGTGACGGGCGGAGGGGAGGAGTGCCCGGTGTGCCTCGGGGCGTTCCAGCTCGGGGAGACGGTGCGGCTGCTGCCATTGTGCCTGCACCTCTACCACGTGGAGTGCATCGACCCGTGGCTGGACGCGCACTCCACCTGCCCGATCTGCCGCTCCGACACTCACCCGACGGTGGACGTTGCCCGGCGACCGCCTGTGTAGGCTCTTTCCTGATACTTCTTTTTTTTTGACACAGCCAAACAACCACGTATATTCACCACCGAACCACGTACAAAGTACATAGTATAAAGACAGTACAAACAGGAAAATACGTAGAGGAGAATCCAGAGCTGGCACCGAGCACCGCAGCACCGCCGGCGATGGAGACGAAGAGCGGCGACCACCACCCTTCCGCTGCCTGGGAACATTTAATCCCTTGAGAGACGCCGCCGTGCCTCTCCGCCGCGCCGCGACGGAGTTCTTGACGATGAACAGCCGGGGCAGACGTCCCCCCGGCATCCCGACGCCGCTTTGCCACGGCCGCCTTCGGATCCGCCGCAGGAGGGAGCTTCGGAGCTCGTCCAGCACTGGTTTCCGGCCGCCAGACCCTCCGCCACCGCGGATCTGGGGGGAAACGGTGGACCTCGAGCGCCACGCCGGGCCTCGAGCTCCAGCAGGTCGCACGCGCAGACGCCGGGCTCCCTGGAGCACCACCGCCGGAGGAGAGCACGCCGACGCCAAAACAACCACCACCAGCACCACCTCCTCCACGGCGCCGCCGGCGGAAACACCACCCTACCCTACCGTATGTACAAGCCGGCACCGGGGATCCCCCACCCTCCCGCCGCCGAAGCGGCAGGCGGAGGGGAGGAATCCCACGGCGCCGCGGCGAGCACGCGGTGGGCGTCCAAAAATCGCCGCTTCGCCTCTCTCTTGAACAGTGACGGGGAGGAGGGAGGGCAAACTTCTCTTCGCCGGATAGCACTGCTATAGTGATTTCTGATACTAGTTGGTGTATAAATCTCATGCATCTGTTTTGCTGGATACGAGAGCACATAACATCATTTTTGTCTGATGTTAGTATTATTCATCATGATATACATTGATAGCACTGCTATAGTGATTTCTGATACTAGTTGGTGTATAAATCTCATGCATCTGTTTTGCTGGATACGAGAGCACATAACATCATTTTTGTCTGATGTTAGTATTATTCATCATGATATACATTATTGAGATAATTGGAGCCACCTATTAGGTCCAACTAAACTCTACCTGCTCCTGCACTCTGGGACCGTATATTGAGATATTTAGGCCATACAGAGGTAGACATTCTAATGTGTATACATACATGTATAACTTGCAAGATGGATGCACGAACTAATTTTTAGGCGGTATAGGATTGTGACTAAGAAGTACTCGTACCCACTAAGTTACAAAATAGAGGGCATATAGTTATTCCATATTTTCGATAAAAGGGTGTGGACCATGAGGTTCAGGAGAACATTGTGGGGAGAGCTGGCTGTTCAGCTCAGAGAGATTGTTGACATAGTCGATGCTCTCCAACTGAACGATGAGCCTGATAGGGTCAAATGGAACACTCGTGCTTCTGGTAATTTTAAAGTTAGAGATCTTTATCTCCACTTGAGAGCAGGAGGGGTTGTTCCCTACAATTTCTTGTGGAAAGTAAAGATGCCTCTAAAATTCAAGATTTTTGTGTGGCTTTGCATCAAAAATAAGATTCTGACGAAAGACAAGAGAGGTTGGACCGGTAACACCCAGTGTCAATTCTGTGGGCGAGATGAAACCATGGACCATCTTCTCTTTGAATGTCGCCTAGCCAGGCTTGCGTGGCAAATTGTTGGGTGTGCTCTTGACCTTCCCAGAATGCCGATCAGTGTGGCGGATATGATGGGGGATTGGTTGGCAACCTTCCCAGCTTCTTTCCATGACCTGGTTATGATGGGATCCGCAGCTGTCTGCTGGACAGTGTGGAAAACTAGGAATGAAGCTTGTTTTCAGAAAAAAAAATCCTAATGATCCAGCTACTGTAATATATAGAATTTGCAACATGATCAATGATTGGGCTTTGCTGCAGAAAAACCAAGGACGAGGAGAACTGGAAGAAGGAGTGCTGAAGATCCAGTTTGGTGCTGCGAGAAGCTTTCTCCAGGATGCACGGCTGGAACATTCTACCCAGATTGACAAACTGATGGTTTCCTGTTTTCTGCCTCCCTGCGTGGAGTTGTGTTGGCCTGTAGGGAGGTTTCCGCCAATTTGGTGTTTGGTGTTTGGAAATCTCCTGGGCTTGCTGTCTGGGAAAAACGAATATCCCTGCTCTAGTTTCTTTTGCTATGTTTTTCTTTTTTAAATTTGTAAGAACTGGCGGTTTCTTTATATGAAATCAACGAGAGGATTGTTTAGTCTAAAAAAACAACTATTGTTTATTTGTCTCTACTTTGCCGTTTTTTGATCATCCAATTTTTGCATGCCATGTCAATTTGTAATACCAAACTATCTATATCGTATAAATTTGCAACCTCGAAATACATCATCACGTGTTTTTATCAAAAAATAAAACTTGCATTCAAAAACTTTATTCATAGACCAAAATAATTTTCATTTTATGTTTAAAAAGATGACTAAGATAACAATCTCGTCCTCATATATTTGAATGAAAAACCAAATTGAAATTTAGATATTTATGAGACACAACATGATTACCATAATTAAATTAATTCCTTATTTTGATCCCCTCAATAAGCAACTCCTTCCATCTATCATATTCAATTAAAGTCAGCTAGTAGTCTCAAACAAACTTGGATCATAATGAAAGGACACTCGGTGAAACGATTCTCCAGATTCACCCAAATATTGTTTGTCTCCCTTAATCTTAGCGACGAGAATTAATCTTGGTTGGCTCAGTCTGTGCTTGAAATATCTTCTCTTGGATTGGTTAGAAGTCATCGCAAGGGAGGTCATCGAGGTCATGGCCGGTATCCAAGTCAGATGTGGGGTCAATTAGCACATCTGATAAAAAAACTATTACTCACATTGGTGCCCAGATCAAGATTGCCACACCAGGAGCGGTAGATTGCTACGAGGGAGCGAAGCCCAGGGCGGAGGTACCGAGATTGATCGTGGCGATCACTACTGCGACCCCAGGTGCGGATATGTCAAGTTCGAGGGCCGTGGCGAGAGCTATGATGCGGTGATGCCCATGGAGACTGCTTCCATAGTGCAAAAATGTTAGTAGCTAAGTAACTCCCACTATGGCCATTAATAATTGAGTATTAAGAGCGCTTCCGGTGGGAGAGGGAGGCCGCCCTCGAGCGTTGGGACGACATGGAGAAGTGTGCGACATAGAGGGGAGGAGCTGGTGGCCCGACCGGATGCTCGAGAGCGTCGTCGTCTCAGCAGCGTGCTACTAGAGCAATTGTCCTACCAGTTCGTGAAGAAGGAGGACGACGCGCTGCTCCGCTGCAGCACCAAAAAAGGAGGACGAACACCGTCAACGAGGAGCCCGCGGGCAAGCGTGCCAAGCTCCACGCCGTAAAGGAGGAGCCCGGGATGCGGCGGGACGGCGACATCTTCATCGGCTCGGCGCCACAAACCTAACAGTGGAGGACGACCTCCCCCCTGGATTGGCGCGTTCTATCACCTCTCTGGGACCCGTTGGAGGCGGAGACACGCTAGGGTTCGCCATGGCGCTCTTGCTCTCCGCAAACGAGGTTCGGCCGCCGTCGCACCACCCGCTCGATCAGTAGGACTGCCTTGGGCTACTACCTGGTTATGCACACACGGACGGAGCCGCAACAACCCACCGTGGCGAAGCAGGAGCCCAAACCTGAACCCGCCAACAACATTGCGGAGCAGGAGCCAGGCCTGTCGCTGCAGCCCTACGACGGCGGCACTATTTACATCGACAACGACGAGTAGACGCCCCATTAGTTTAGTCAAATTTATTTTCAAATTCGTATAAAAATCGACGAATTTGAATAAATTTTGAACATTTTGGTATGATTCGGTTATTTTATTTTCTTTCAAATTTTCGTTTTGGGGGCCATAATCCATTTATGTCCGATATGTATCCGACACCCCGCAAAATGGATAAATTTTGGTAGGTGCTGAACAAATTGTTGGATGCCGGTGGAGATTATGCAAAGAAGAGAAGAGGGTTGTCCTAATGCATGCGCTGTTTGGCCCTCAGAATAAAGCAGAGAGAGAGGAACTTGCCTGTGGCAACATGGTTAGGTGGGTGGTTATACCCCCAGGCCACCAGAGTTCAAACCTCAGGTTTGACGCTGCTGTTTCTCATTTAAGGCGGAATATTCTTCAGTGGGAAGCGACGTTCCCGTCGACAGCGAGGCGCCCGTGGTGACTTCGTCAATCTCAAGACTCGACCCGCCGACTCAGTCTCTCGGAGGTGCTCATAGGGGTAGGGTGTGCGTGTGTGCGTTCATAGGGGTGAGTGTGTGCGCGTGTATATGAGCGCCTGTGTTGTACTGTGTTTCGCAAAAAAAAAGGAGAGAGAAAATAAAGAGGAGATAATTTTGTCAATTAATTAGCGGGGAAGTTAAACCGATTGAGATTTTCCAGCGTGATCCCCCATCGTTATGGTCCTGCCTATTTGAGAAAATTAAGGGTGCTTTCATCTGACGTCAGAGGATAGGGGCAAAATTGACCCTTCGCATATTATTTTGTCATATCGTGGCAGAGGAACCAAAACTCATCTTTTTTTGCGAAACATAGTACAACGCATACGTTCACATATACGTACACACACTCACCCCTATGAACGCATGTACGCATAGCCTACCCTATGAGCACCTCCGAAAAATTGAGCCGACGGTTGAGTGAGATTGACGAAGTCAGCACAGGCGCCTCGCTGTCGACGGAAACGTCGCCTCCCACTGAAGAATATTCCGCCTAAATGAAAAATATCAAACCTGAGTTTGATCTCTACTAGGATACAACCATCCACCTAACCATCTTGTCACGGACGAGTTCTCACCAGAACTCATCTCTCTCCCGGAAAAATACGATACTCCTCAGAACTCTCTCCTCTCCCGATCGACCGATCGATTTCCTCTCCGAGTAGCGCCGCCACCGGGCGATTGGATTTCTTTTCCATCACGCACGCCGCCTTGTCCAACTCAGATACAGATTCCGATCTCGAGTGGGATTTCCTCCCTGTGGCGTTCCGGCGTTCGCCTTGTTGCTGGGCACACATCGAGATCGACTGGGAGAAGAGAGCAATGAGAGGAACAACAGCAGAACCCGACGCCTTTCAGTGCCCTTGATTGATTTCTCATATCAGTCGTGCAATGGGCAGCTGGATCTCCCATGTCGGGAGCGGGAGCAGCTGGATCTCCTATGTCGGGAGGGGGAGCATCTGGATCTCCTATGTCGGGAGGGGGAGGAGCTGGATCTCCTATATCGGGAGCGGGAGCAGCGGTTCCGCCAGATCCACACTTACACTTTTTTTTTGAAGTGGATCTTCCCAGCGAGCGATCAACAAAGATTACAAAGAACAGAGCAGACGCACGCCGAATAACAAAGAAGAAAGAAACCCAGTACAACAGCAACAAGGCCAAGAAAACAACTCAGAACCTGGAACCTTGTCCGCTGATCCGCCGCAACACCTGCAAGCAACCTCTTCGTCGGAGATGCCGGAGAGGAAGCAGCCGCAGCCACGCCCAGGAGAGAGAGCACCCCCACTCTTGTAGAAGACCGCATGAGCCGTCCGCCGCAGGCGGCAAAACCGAGCACGTTGAACACGCACGGCCATGACGCTTCCTCCCCACACCCGCCCATCTTCCAACAACCCTGCACTGAGCACGACCTTCTCTTTGCCGGAACCGTCGCCGAGAAACCAAGCACGCCATGAACTTGCCCCCTCACCACCACGGCAGGCCAGGGCACGACGAAGCAAGGCCTTCTGAAAGCAGAGCAAGCTGAACCAAGCACTCCTCCCCTCGCCACCACGGCCGGCCGGAGAAGGCAGAGCAGCGCTCGAAAAGCCAGCGAGCACCTCCAAGAACCACGAGATGAAGCTCCTGTACAGACGACCAGGACGGCCGCACCACCCCCAGATCCTCCACAACAGGACCAGAGCCCAGCTCGCCGACTCTGCCAAAGGCAACGCCGGGAAGGGGATCGAGCTCCGGCACCAAACCACAGCAGCGCCCCCCCCCCCCCCCCCCCGCCCCTCACGGCGGCGCCACCAGGAACCCTACAACCTAAAAAACTACACCTACGTACTCGCACGGACGAGATCCGGAGCTTCCCGCCGCCTCGCGACGCCGGAACGGCGCCGGAGACGGAGGGAAGCGGCGGATTCGCCGGCAAAGACCTGGGACACCTTTTTTTCGCCTCGATCTACTGTAGCAGGGGAGGGGAACGGGAGAACGTGAATGTAAGCAGTTCCCACACTTACCCTTTCGTTCGTTGTGAGGGCGGCAAATTGGTGCGCTTTTAAATTGATGATGGTACAAGCCGGAACAAAAAGATTGCTTTTTTAAGGGCTCTCCAGATCACATCTTTTTTAGCCCCAATCGCATCTCTACTTAGAAAGATGCGTGATTTGGTTTGGACTTTAGGGTGAAGTAGCTATAGAGGAACAGCACCGATATTGTTACCTGTGCTTACGATATCCGTTTCCTGTTGCAGATGGATCGACCTCTTCATCTGCCATAGGAAAGGAGTCACCTTGCCTACGAGAGGATGATTTCCATGATGGCAAAATAAGTTATCCAGTGACGGAGCTTTCAGAGGTGGGCATCATGAATTTTAACTATGCTGCACAATTGGCTGACAACCTATGCATGCTAGCTAAATGAAACCGTGCAGATATTTCCATTACACGTCCTGTTTTATTCCAGATTTATCTCTGCAGTAGAGAACGGCATGTCCTTGTTATTATCTTGTTATAAGGGAAGCAAATAGCTATCCACCTTACTAGCAGTCGCCTCTGTTCCTTTTGCTGTGGCTGCTTACTTTCCTAGACCCACTGCCCAGCTGTTTGTGTATGCTTACCAATGGGGAACTTTGTCTCTTGCCTCTTCCACATCTATAACATGTCATTCTTCTCCAGCTCAGAACTAACTCTTTATAGATCAAGCCACATCTGTTTTCTCTTAAGGCTTCTTCCTTGATACTTTTCAACTCAACAAGCATTCCATTCTTATGTGTTTGTTCTTGCTAATGTCCAGAGTCTACGTACAGATTCAGTGTAACATATTCTCTTAAGCAAAATCTTACCTTTCGGCTGCCCCTTTTTTAAATTCTGTAGTTTTCTGATTGTGATGTTCAACAGCATTGCATACTGACAAGGAGGGGGTTGTCCCTTTCGTTTCCTGTTGTTGAGTTGCAGATTGTACAAGGATCAGATCCTCCTTGTGTGTATACCTCCTCTCCCTCCACCACCCAAAAAACAGCTTTGCATACTGACCGGTTACAGCAGTAGTTCCACACCATGACAAACTTATTCAGATAAAAAACCGCCGCATAATGCTTGCTTTCAGATACAGTAAGGTTGCAATCAGTTTCAGAACTCCAAAGCACTTTAAGTATTTGGTTACTGGCTTCACACTTCACCAGACCACTGATAATGGTTGGTTACAGACTTAAGGTGCTAATGGTTGGTTGTATTGAGCTGCATATTCTTGTAACTGCCATTTTTTTACCTGGGTCTCTTCTCTTTTTCTATATCTAATGATCCAAAGCTAAATTCACGTATCTTACACTAAGGTTGCAGTCAGCTTCAGAACTCCAATGCACATTAAATACTTGGTTGCTGGCTTCACACTTTTGCACCAGACCAGAGATCTCACTATTATGCATCTTAGTTCCATCGCTAATTGTCGCAAGTTCTTGTAATCGACATTCTTTTACCTCGTATCGTCTGTTAATTGTATCTTTTGATCTTAGTGGCGAAAGTTAAAATCACGTATATTACACTGCAGCCATATAAACTGTCGGATTTTACTACATAGACTTTCTGGCTCTTATTCTAGATGTACTATTTATATCTTTGCAAAATTTGTATGTCTTTCTTTGTTAGATTGGCATATTATAGCATGCTGTTGTGCAATAAAACATCTACCATGCATCTTGATTTACGCAAGTGCATATCAACCTAGCTATACTGTTGACTCGTAACACTCCATATGCTTCTATTGGCTCTCCCTCCCTTCGTGCTGATGAAGGTAGAGATTTGATTTTACATTTCTAATGTTTCTCCCATTATTGTGCATTCAGGATATCTGGTGTCATATACATTCCCTACTGACGCTGCGAGATGCTGCCCGTACTGCGTGTGTTTCTCATGCCTTTCTACGTTTCTGGAGATGTTATCCCAACCTCATATTTGATAGTGAAACACTATGGTTGTGGTTGTTCGGCCAGTCTTTTCAGAGGCGAAACCACGGGAGGAAGCCGCATGACCTAGCTCTCGCGATGCAGGCGAAACCGCGGCCCCCGCCGCCGCCGCCGCCGCCACGGAGCTCCGCGCCCTCAGCCCCTCCTCCCTCCAAACCACACCCCTTGCCCCCCCGTCCCCCGTCGACCTCCCCTCAGCCCTCCCAGCCCCAGGTCCGCGGAGGCGCCCCCCACCCACCACCGGCCCCTGCCGGCGGCCGCCGCTCCGGCTCCATCGCCCAGCGTCTCCCTTCGCCCCCACCAGATTCCCCCGCCTCCGCCTGCCGTGATCCCGGCCGGGTTCACCCCCCAGGTCGTGCTGCTCCCTCCGGATCCACCGCGGCCGCTCCTCCAATCCACTGTCGTCGGTGACTGCTCCCTGCCTGGCGTGGACGTGGTGCCCGTGGAGGTGGCGCCCGAGTCCATGCCCCTGCTGGATCCGGTAGCTGCTGGGCCAGATGTGGAGGATGATGCGGTGGGTTGGCAGGTGGTCTGCAACAAGCGGCGTCCATCTCCAATGCTGCCGCCCCGCTCTCCTCCTCGGAGAGGTGAAGACCGCGCCATGGCTTTCCGGCGGAAGCTGCGGGGTAAGTGCTTCCGCTGCTTCTCTCCCGACCATCGTGTGGCAGACTGCCATGGCAAGGTTCGGTGCCTCGGCTATCGCCGCTCTGGCCACCGGAAGCGAGATTGCTGGCAACACCAGAAGCCCAGCCATGCCGACCTCTGCCCCAGGTTGCCTGCTGCCGGTCCGCGCTGTCCTCTGGATCGGTCGTGGGCTTCTGTTGCTGCTCCCCCTTCTCGAGTGCAGCCGATGACCAACCCTGGGCCAACTAGTCTGGTTGCTGCTCTTGATGCAACGAGTTTGCGGGACGAGCTGCGGGGGTTGATCGAACCCCAGCTTCGAGAGATGACCACATCCCAGAGCAAGATGGAGGAGTCTGTGCAGGGGTTGTTGATGCGGCTTCGGAGTCTGTTGGAGCGGGCAGAGGAGGCTTTGGAGAGGCTCTCCTTGCCGTCGGCTGTGGTGCAGGTGGAGCCAACACCACCTCTGTGTACCGGGGGCAATGCTGATTGCGCTGACGGCGAGATCGTGCCCTTTGGTTGCTACTCTCCCAGGGGGGTGAGCTCTTCAGCGTCGGCGCTTGCCCTGGAGTCCACCTCCACGCCTTCTGCTGCTTCGGAGCATGTCTCCTCGGTGGTGCAGGGGCCCCCGATGCAGGATCTTCGTGTGGAGAGGCTTTTGGCATTGGAGGAGTTGAGGGGTTCTGATGCCCCTAGCCCGGAGGAGATGATCGCGAAGGTGATGGCTCAGTTTGACGCGATTGAGCCACAGGAGCAGACCTTGTCTTGTTCGATGGTGGAGCTATGCCGAGAGATTGCCGACATGCCCAAGGACAAGCAGCTTAGGGTGGATGTTCCCTCTTTGGCCGAGCGACGAAGCATCCGGTTGGACAAGAAGAACAAAGATTGTGGCATTCCAGCAGCCAAGCGCGCCGAGTTTAGGCGAGCGGAGGCTTTTGGGGAAATCCCAAAACTCAAGAGCAAAGAGAAAGTCACCGATGAAGTTATAGAGGAGAAGATGCAATTTTATTTGCAGATGTACAAGAAGCAGCGCACACCGCAGGTGATGGAGGCTTTTCGAGAGTTAGTTGTGAGTAATGTTTGATCTCTTCTTTGTGGAGGGTGCACGCCGGTGCATCTCTAGCGGTGAGAGTTTGTGTGTGTTTGGAGAGGTCCTTTTAGTTGGTTATGAGGTGTGGCCTGTTAGCTTGGGTTTAGGTGCCCTTGTCTCAGGCACGGATGATGTTCCATGAGGTAGAGTGTGTGGTTCTCTAACCGTGTTTTGTATGGTTTTTGGATCCGGTTTCCCTAATTAACTGGATCATTTCTTTCTTCTATAATGCAATGCGGGAACTCCCCGCCCTAGGTCGTCAAAAAGAAACACTATGGTTGTGGGATGACCTGGATTTCAGTAGCAGAGTTGATCACGTATTGAAAAAACACTCAGGCATCGGTGTGAAGACATTCGAGCTTGATTTCTCCTCTTATTACCAGCCCAAGGCCTATAAATATCTTGATAGGTGGCTTCGATAGCGGTTACACACGGCATTGAAAAACTAACCCTTGTGATGCCTAAGAGAGAGGCGGCATGCAACTTCCCATGCCCAGTTCTATCTGATGGGAAAGGAAGCTCGATCTGGCATCTTCACCTTGTTGACTGTGCCTTCCATCCTACACCCAGCCTTGTTTGCTTGAGAAGCCTGACAGTGCTTCACCTCGATTGTGTACAAATTACAGGGACGAGTTAGGGTGCATTTTTTCCAGCTCTGTCACTTTGGAGCGGTTGAAACTCAGGAGATGCTCCGAGATAACTTGCCTGATGATACCTGTCTGGCTGCAGTGGCTCAGCTACCTGCAGGTGTTGGATTGCGATAGACTGCGTATAATAAAGATCGAAGCTCCTAATATTTGTAGTTTTCACTTTACTACATCTGACCAAGTAGCGGTCTCACTTGGAGAGTCCTTGCGTTTGAAGAACCTAGATATGCTATGCTGCCGCCTCCTCTGTTATGCACGTGAAGAGTTGCCATCCATTGTGCCGAATCTTGAAACTCAGCATATTTTCACGTCGTGAGGTATATTATAAAACTTTTTTTGATTAGTCAGTGGCATTGTTATGCATAGAACAGGAGTGGTACCTTGGGGCTTTAATTAACAGGTGGCATCTTTATTATGTAGGTGGTAAATATACCGGTGCCGTTGGCTCTTAGCAAGTTCCTCCAGCTGAAGCACTTGAGTATTCGTATGACTGAGGCCTACGATTATTTTTCTCTGGTCTCATTTCTAGTTGCCGCTCCATCCTTGGAGACATTCACACTGAAAGTAGGCCACTGTTCATCCTGCAAGTATCTATAATATGGTCAAACCATTAACTCAAGTAGTTAAACTGTTTTTGTATCTTCAGGTACTGGTATGGCCAGAATGTATCGATGAATTGCTTTCTGAAGACCCCCCGCATCTTCGGCAGATGCCAGGATACCGGCATGACAAGCTCCGGATAGTAAAGATCTCTAGGTTCTACTCTTCAAAGAGCTTGGTGGAGCTGACATCCCATATTCTCGAGAATTCATTGTCGATGGAGTGCCTTACACTGGACACAACTGATGGTGTTTTTAGGTGTCGTGATGGCAAACCAGCCAAATGCTTCTCCCTGGGTAGACCAATGGAAGCCCAGAAAGCAGGCTTGATTATCGGAAAATACATAGAGGGAAAAGTTCCCCCGACAGCTAAGCTAAATGTTGTGGAGCCTTGCAGCCGGTGCCATGCCGTTGAACTCTAGTGCATTGTAATAATCTGGACGGTTTCATTTGTGCTTTGTTTCTTGATGTACCATCGTGTTGCACCGTGCAGTGTTTATTTTTTTTGAAGCTTAAAACCGGAAGGGGAACACACCCCCTTCCTTCTCGCTATGGCGATTACGAAGGCGTCTTAGGGTTTACCGCCGTCGCCGACGGCGGCTGCTGTTCCGGTGCCTAGCTAGGCATCGTTGGTATCTGTACCCGCTCAGGGTTCTCGTACTCCCGCAGACTTCGTTTGTCGGTGAGTTTTTGTTCGGCGTTTCAAGGTCTGTATTCCTGGTTTCGATTGAGTTTCTGTCGATCAGGGAGACGATTTGAGGTGCTTGTGGAGCAGAATAGTCTGATCGTTCTGTTTGGATCTATGTGCTTGACTGCTTGTACCGATCTGAGAGTTGTGTGTGCTGTTCGTGAAGCAGTCCTCAGCTTTTAGCGCTTCTTTTGGATCGGCGGTCGCCATGAATTGTTGCGGATGGAACTGTCGTGGTGTTGGAAACACCGCGACAGCTCGAGAACTCGATGTTCTTCAGAGAACACATAACTTCCAGCTGTTGTTCCTGTGTGAAACTAGGCAGAAAAGTGATCGAGTTAGGCACCTGCGCAACCGTCTCGGGCTTCGAGGCTTTGCAGGGGTGGATAGTGATGGTATGAGTGGAGGACCAGCACTCTTCTGGCATGAGAATATTCATGTAGATATCAAGGATTCAGGTGCGAGATTCATTGATGCTCATGTCCGGCTTGGCCCGGCAGAACCTCTCTTTCATGTGACTTTTGTGTATGGAGAACCCCGTGTGGAGAATCGTCATCGGATGTGGTCTCTTCTATCTGCATTACGAGCTACATCTTCTTTACCTTGGCTTGTCTTTGGTGATTTTAATGAGGCATTGTGGCAGTACGAGCATTTTTCGGCATGCCCGCGCTCGGAATCTCAAATGGTGGCGTTTAGGGATTCTCTAGCCTACCTTTTACTTATGACAACAAAAGAGCAGGAAATAATAATGTAAGGGTGCGCTTGGACCGTGCATTGGCAGATAATAGCTGGCGGGACATATATGCTGAAGCTGCGGTTGTTCATCTGGTTAGTCCATGTTCGGATCATTGCCCGATACTGATTACTATGGAGAAGGAAACCCGGCCTGCTATTCAAGGACGTTGCATGCGGTATGAAATATTTTGGGAAAGGGATCCGTCCATGAAAGAAATTATTGACAGGGCATGGCATGATCTTGGCCCACTAGAGGATCTAGGTGCGGTATCAGCTGGTCTGCATGTTATGATGAAGAAATTACAGGGCTGGGGTCGGCGAAAGTTTGGCAATGTTACTCGTGAAATACAACATCTTCGTGCAAAGCTGAAAAGTTTGCATGAATCCAATGCACCTCGTTCTGAAATTCGGGTGGTTACTGACTTGATGAATGAGTTACTGTATAAAGAGGAAATGTTGTGGATGCAGCGGTCTCGTATTGATTGGTTAAAGGAGGGAGATAGGAACACAAAATTTTTCCACCAAAAAGCAGTATGGCGTGCACGTCGGAATAAGATTACCAAATTGCGTGACTCTGATGGTGGGATTCAAACAGTACCTACGGAGATGCAGCGTATGGCTGTTTCCTATTTCAAATCCTTGTACACTCGAGATCCATCTCTGGACCCAACACCCATTACCTCTTTGATTCCAGAACAAATTTCAGCGGAGATGAATGAGGGCTTATGTAAGGAATTCACAGATGTGGAGATCTCAGATGCTCTGTTTCAAATTGGTCCAATAAAGGCTCCTGGTCCAGATGGCTTTCCTGCCGTTTCTATCAGAGGAATTGGGAGCTTTTGAGAGGTAACGTGATCAAGGCGGTGAAGCACTTCTTTGTCACCGGGATTATGCCTGAAGGAACCAATGACACGTCAATTGTGTTGATTCCAAAAATTGACAATCGATTGATCTAAAGGATTTTCGCCCTATTGGACTGTGCAATGTTATTTATAAGGTGGTATCAAAGTGCTTGGTTAATAGACTTCGACCACTATTGGGAGAGATTATTTCAGAAAATCAAAGCGCCTTTGTCCCATGAAGAATGATTACTGATAATGCTTTATTGGCTTTTGAATGCTTGCATTACATGGAGCATGGTATGCCTACAAATTCTTCTTTTTGCGCATATAAGTTGGATTTATCTAAGGCTTATGACAGAGTAGATTGGCCCTTCTTGGAGTCTACGATGCATAAGATGGGGTTTTCTCACAGGTGGATACAGTGGATTATGGCATGTGTGACCACGGTGAGGTATTCAGTTAAATTTAATGGAACCCTATTGGAGGCATTTACTCCTACTCGAGGGCTTAGACAGGGAGATCTCCTCTCTCCCTTCTTATTCTTGTTTGTGGCTGATGGTCTTTCCACCCTTCTCCAAGAAGAGGTTGAAAGTAATGGTATTACACCAATCAGGGTGTGTAGGCGTGCGCCAGGAGTTTCACACTTACTGTTTGCGGATGATACCTTGTTGTTCTTTCGAGCGTCTGATGTAGAGGCTGCAAGAGTCAAGCAAGTTATTGAAACATATGCAAATGGTACAGGCCAGTTGATCAATCAGTCTAAATGTTCTATCATTTTTAGTGCTTCATGCCCTCAGAATATTCAAGACGGGGTGCGCTCTATACTGCATGTTGAGAGTGACACGTTTGAGGAGAAGTACTTGGGCTACCTACCCCAGATGGTCGTATGCACAAGGGACGATTTGTTAATCTTCAGTCACGATTATGTAAACGACTGATGGACTGGGGTGATTTACTTACACAAAGTGCTAGAGAAGTTTTGATTAAAGCTATTGCACAAGCAATTCCAGCATATGTGATGGGAGTGTTCAAGTTACCATTTTCAATGTGTGATGATCTAACGAAGCTGATTCGAGATTATTGGTGGGGTGTTGAAAGAGGCAAACGGAAAACCCATTGGGTTAATTGGAATACAATGATGCGTTCAAAAATGCAGGGTGGCATGGGCTTTAGGGACATGCGCCTTCTGAACCAAGCTTTATTGGCACGCCAAGCATGGCGGTTGATTGCTTTTCCTGAGAGTTTATGTGCCCGAGTGTTGAAAGCTCGATATTTTCCAAATGGAAACTTAATGGATACAGTGTTCACAGGCAACCCGTCTTCAACATGGTCGGCAATCTCGTATGGCCTAGAACTCTTGAAAAAAGGCTTGATTTGGCGGGTCGGTAATGGACAACAAATTAAAGTATGGAGAGATAGTTGGCTGCCAAGATTGACGTATGGCAAGACCCTGACCCCAAAAGGGAACCGCCGGATCCGCCGTGTATCAGAACTATTGGATGAACAGGGACGTTGGAAGATGCAGTTGATCAACTCTACTTTCTTTCCTGTAGATGCTGATGCTATTCTAAAGATTAAACCGTCGAGGTATGGCCAGGATGATATCCTAGCATGGCAACCGGAGAAATCTGGTAACTTTTCGGTGCGTTCTGCCTACAAGTTGGCGTTCAATGAGCAGCCAGAACAATGCAGGTATGGGTCCTCTAGTTCGAGTCCCCATGGTGAAGATCCATGTTGGAGGAAAATATGGAAATCATCTGTACCACCGAAGGTGAAGACCTTTGCCTAGAAAGCAGCCTCTGATGCTCTTGCTACTGAAGGTAATAAGAGAAAGAGAAATATGAAAGTGACAGGCCTGTGCAAGATTTGCGGTCGGGAAACGGAAAATACAGTGCATGCCCTTGTGCGCTGTCCTCATGCACACCATCTTTGGGAGATGATGCGAGTATGCTGGCATATCCCTTCCGAAACAGACTTCAACACCACTTCATCCAACTGGTTCAGAGATATTTTGTTGAAAATTCCGAACCAGATGATTGATTGTACATTGCTGGTGGCATGGAGAATCTGGTATGCAAGAAACGAGATTACTCATGATAAACCCCTTCCGTCACTTGAAGGTTCAAAGAGATTTTTGTGCAGCTACCTACAAACACTACGTGATATAAAGAGTGTACCTACTGAACAGATTCTAAAAGGAAAACAACCACTATTATATACTGATGTTCCAGCATCAAATACCCCGTTGAAAGAGAAGCCCCCGGAGAAGCCGTGGATTAAACCTCCGGCTGGTTGGGTGAAGTTGACGATCGACGGTTCCTTCCACACGGAAGATGGAACAACAGGTACTGGCATGGTTCTTCGAGATGATTCAGGTACTGTTATCTTCTCTGCATGTAGATACATTCCATCGTGCGAAGATGCTATGGAAGCTGAGCTTTTGGCATGCTTGGAGGGTCTGAACCTGGCTATTGAGCATAGCATGCAGCCGGTCATCATTGATTCAGATTGCGCACTACTTGTTTCATCAGTACAGGATACTTCACAGGATCGTTCACCTCATCTACACATTATCTTTGAGATTAAGAGATTAGCCACTGGTGGTAGAGAGTTTAACTTTGTAAAAGTAGATCGTGGGCAAGTTAGGGTTAGTCACTGCCTTGCCAATTGGGCAAGGGCAGAGCATCAAACTCTTTTCACGTTTGGTTCAGGTCCGGATGTTTTCATTCGGGAACTTGAATTGGAACAGTCTGTAATCCCTATTGCTTAATAAAGATCTGGTTTTACCCGCAAAAAAAAAACAAGAGCTAAGGCAGCTCAGTAGTTCGTTACATGCAAGGTAGCTTACAGAGAGAAACAGAGAGCTAAAGAAAAAGCAGGGGTTTAGACATCCCACTCTTCAGCCCATCGGAGGAGTGCTTTTTTTCCTTCTCATTTGCCCTATGCGCCGAGAGCCTGCAAGTATCAACGCATTGCCTGGTCGCAGCTTGCACCGGCAAATCGATCTCGTCGAAGACTTTTCTATTTCTAGTGAGCCATATAGTCCAGAGGGTTGCAGTAAGCACCATGTCCCAGGCATTTCTTTTGTTGGAAGGGCAGTTTTCTCTAGCTTTTCCATAGATATCTTCTAGCCCTGTGACCCCTGCAGCTGGATCCCCATGCTGGCCTGAATTTGTTTGGTACGGTTGCATTCTAGCGCAAAGTGCTCAACTGTCTCGCTTACGTTGCAACCAAAAGGGCACGAGTCATCATCAACAATTTTTTGCTTGAGGAGGTTAGCTCTAACCTTGATTCTACCTCTTGTCAACAGCCAAGCAAACATTTTTCCTTTTTTGGGGGCTGCACATTTCCAAACTGTCTCAGCTGTCACATGATTGATACCTCCCCAGTTCATGAGCTTATATAGATTTTTGACCGAGAAAGTGTCTTGTTCGTTCATCCTCCATCCTCTTATGTCCAGCACTTCACTGTCAAGAGAACATGCAGCTAAAAAGGACATCAGCGCCACTCTTTCATGCTCTGCTCTGTCAGAGGTGATGTGTACTAGAGGAATAGACCAAGCTCCGTTCTGCCAACAATCGAAAACAGAGATATTTGGTCTAATAGCATGAGAGAAAAGGGCAGGGAATTGAGTTGAGAAAGGTCCCTTAGTTGTCCATTTATCCTTCCAAAAAGAAGTGCAGATTCCGTTGCCAACTTGAACGCATGTAGTATTCCTGTATGTGTCCACCAGGTCACTTATCTGTTTCCATGCTCTGGTTTGGCCATGGATTTTGTCACCCAGGTCTTTGTTCTGGATATGCACCGTCCTTGTCCATCTTGCCCATGGGGAATTTGGCTCAGTTAGAAGTCTGTGAACGAATTTGGCTAGTAAGCATGTATTCTGTATCTGTAGATTTTTTATGCCCAGACCTCCTTCCTTCACGTCTCTGCAAACGAAATCCCAAGCAACTAGGCAGTCGCTACCATTGAGTGAATCTTTGCCTTTCCAGAAGAAAGCTCCAACTAGGTGCAGTGTTTATCTCTGTAATAAAATATAATAATAGCATTATGAAAAGAATAATTACAGAAATAGGTTTGGAACAAGGAGCTCCAAATAGTGCTCTTTAGAAGTGTAATCTGTGCTTGAAACCCCTTCGCTAGGATCCAAAAACCTATGCTTCCGCTCTTCCTCACCAGGCAATGCTTACTCTTCTCGATCAAGATTTTGGAGACTTTGAAGCTCAAGGACACGACAGCGCTTGAAACAAATGCTAAGAAATAAGCATTGTAAAAGAATCCTGTTATTGAAATGCATAATATAGTATTTTTATTGATAGAAATACACATTTGCATGCTTATGGACAGTAAAGTTGGTGATGATACCCACCTCTTGGAAGTCTCCAGCTGAGAAACAGAGTACGAGCTGCACCGGAAAGTCATTTTTGGCTCCCAAGCTTCAGTGCTTCTGCACCAGATATTTTGCCATCTGTCCTTATCCACATAAGCAAAGACTTTAGTAACCAAAGATTTTATGGTGCGTTTGGTAACCTGCAGCTCCTCTTGCGCCCCGTCAGACTAGGCCGCGGAGGGACTGGTCTGGCTAATGCAGCCTCTGAATCATATTACGCATGTCGTTTGGTTGCTCGATGGTCCATTTCTTACACAAGGAGAAAAACGAGATCAAGATGTTTGGTTGCCTGCAAAGTTCCATTTTGCCTTAGGTAGGTACAAATACTCGGTGTTTGGTTTCGTGCTATGGTCTGATGTGGTTACCTCTTACCACTTGTGGCGAGGTTACCCAGCACAAACTAAACATAGAATAGACAGAGTGATACAAACTGAACATATCAAAGACCGATTCAAAATATCATAGTTCATCACTTCTAGTTCATCACGATCATAGCATAGTGGGCAGTACGAGTTAACCACCAACTCGTCATGCTCCATCTCAAGTTCATCAGTGGAGGGGTTAATATATACCACCTCCCAAAACATTACAAACCAGGAATGAAACCTAGTCAAGTTCTACATATGGGCTATGGCGTTCTGCTGTTGGCAGTAGGCACGCAACCAGGACCTTCTCTCCGTGTCTGTCATGTCCGCATAGACGCAATGTTCATCTTCGTGATCCACAAGGTAGTTCATAGCCTGGATCACCACCGCTGGAGTGTAGATAGTAGGAGCCGGCATGTTCGTCATTGAGTAGATAGTCTTATCTGAGCATAGTTGATGATGGACTTATTCAGCAGCTCCTCGTCCTTGGGATGCACCAAAGATTCAGAACACACAAATATTAGTTGTGCGTCATGTTGAACAAGCGAAAAAAAAGATAGATTGTGAGTTGATCTATCTAACCATGACGTGTGTAATCAACTTATCTTCATCCATCACCATTTCAAAGTTAGAAAGAAATAAGTTCCATCATTTATGAGTTAGAAAGCCATACTTGATACACTCCTCAAAGCATTCTTCCAAGACACTCTTATCACATACATAAACTTCCAATCCTAAATTATGGTAGAGGATAATGGATGCACACGCCACAAAAATGCGTCAATTAATTAGAGGTGCCTGACCATGATAAGTGCACCCGTCGTAAATAGAACATGTTTTATCTGGAACAACTTATATTGTCCTTTGCTGAAGTTTTTGCAAATCTAATCCCTCGATGGCGCATGGCATTACTACACCAACTGGGACATCTATAAATTTAAGAACCTCAAATACAACAACAAACCTGCAAACTACAATAGCCTTTTTTAGCCACAATGTATCGTAGAATCTGCAAATCTATCCCATAAAACAGAGATAAACTGAAAATTATCATGAACTAGAATCTTTTTTACATGAATGAGATTTTTTTACTGATGTTTAGAGTGTAGTAATCTAACAGTTGAAAAAGCAAAAGAAAGACCTAATCAACGACTTCAGCACTGTAGTTTATTTCGACCAATCCGGAAATTTCTGCCGGTATTCTGAAAACATTGCACATTTGTGCATTATATTCTGTCGTGGTTTTAAACCACGGTTGCCAATCAACATACATTGCAGCCAGTGCAAAATAAATCGATGATCAGTGAAGTAAATACAGAAGAAGACCATCTGCATACAGTGTTGTCTGTTGACGACTTGATGTCATCCTCGTTGGCCATGGAAGTACGTGCCAATCCAGAGGAACATAATCAGAGCCATGAACAGGAAACACGACCTGATGATTTTTGCATCATAGCAAAGGACAAATTCCGAAATGACATCATAACACATTCAGTTAAGTTCAGAGATAGATTTCAGGACGTACAGACATATCGGTCATTGCAGAGTCCCTCGCCTCGCTCTGCCCCACCGTTGCAGCCAGAGGCGCATGCGGGTCTGTGGTCTAGTTTTTTGAAATCTAGACCACGACCATTGCACCGTCGTCTTTGGGAGAAGGTCAATATCGTGCCATCACCATTGCTCATGGCTCCCCTAAACCACGGAGTTTGATGTGAACGGGTTCCCCGAGCGCCATGACGGATCTTGATGTCGATGGTGCAGGGAAGGGAGATCCGCCACCAGAGAAACAAACTAACCCCGCTTGACCCGCATGGTAAGGCGCATGAAGCCCACCAACACGCGAAGGAAACACACACACCAGCGACGACACGACACAGCACCGGCACGGTCGACAGAGAAAGAAAAACGAAACAGCACGCCGCTTACAGGTGGGGCCGAACAACGGAGCAAGGAGAGCTCTCATATAGCCCTGGCTTAGATCTCTTAGAGGATTCATATGCAAATGGCGAACCAATGAAGCCGAGGATGCAAATGTTACAAAAAAATAATCATTTAGACTAGTTTCCATTATTTATATCTGCCAGGTCCATAAACTGTGTCCATGGTATCATTAAGCAAGTGCATACCACAAAATGCACCAACAAAAAGGCCTGGCAATTAAGCAAATAATCTAGATCTTCGACATATGTGGATGCAAAAATTCCATATGCTAGGAAATGCTGGAGCTAGCTAGGTTTCCTGAGCATGTCTCTCTTTCCATTTAATTATGTTGTCAACTGCTTAGGCGGGAGGTCGGGGGAACCCCGATTCGCGATGTGTACATAGCGTAGGAAGGCTAGGGTTCCAGGCCGGTGGCGTCGGGGAGGTAGTGCGGCGGCCGGTTTGGTGTTTGCAGGTGGAGGTCTTCCCCTCCGACGGCGTGGTTCCTGGGAGCTTCGTCGTCGACCTTCTGCCTACTTCGCGCTCGTACCTCTGCGGAGGTGCCGTGGGCGAATTCCCCGCGCTGGCGTCCGTGGGACGGCGGAGCCAGCAGATCCAGATCTTGTGGAAGAAGGTGCGGTTCATCGGAGCGACGACGACGGCAATCTCCGGTGTAGGTCTTCCGGGACCGGTGCTCGGCGACTTCCCGTTCGCGTGGGGACTGCCTCCGCTCCAAGGCGTCATGGGAGGCAGCTGCGACGGTGCGCCACCGACAGCTCCGGCGCGTCGCCGCCGTGGTCAACTTGCAGAAGGGCTTTGCTGTAATTTTGTTTTCTTGAGGGACCTTTCTGTAATGTTTCTGATGTAATGGCATCTTCTTCTAATCGCAAAAAAAAAACTGCTTAGGCTTTACCAAAGGCTTGGCAGCATGAACCTGAAGAATGCTGGAAAGGCCGTGCAGTTCTAAAGCAGCGTAGAGGTGTACCTAGATTAAGTGAAACATGACTGTATAAAAACTAAATCACCAAAGTTCGAACAAAGATAGTGGCTGATATAATAATGAATTAAAATAGAGCTAGGGGATGTGCTTGCACAAATGATCTCCACAAATGAGTATCATGTGTGAAATATCCTTTCAGTGCAAACCTCCTCTTTCCACACGCCAGTTTGAAGACTCACATACTACAGTTAGAAGAAACAAGGAAATGAAGTGTGAACCGAGAAAGAGTAGTGTGTTGTGCACAAGGATGTGTTCAGCTTATCACCAGCTAGCCATGTTTCCCAGGTGTGTTTCCCTGATACTTCAAAAAGGCCTAATTCTCTGTACGAAATAGAGGATAACTAGATTTATATATTTCCTGACTCCAGGGTTGCCACTGTATCCCTTGGGGCAACGATCCCAAGGGCTTCCCCGTCTCCCTCTCAGGTCCCCTGCGTCGCCGTGGGTTCCCTCCCCCTTCTCCGTCCGCTCCGGCGGCGGAAGGGTGGGGGGACCCCGGATCTGTGCATTTGGGGTGTAGTTAGGGCGTGGGTGTGTGTGGCCGGCGGCGACGCTTGTGTGGGAGCGGCGGCGGCGCATACGGCGTTTTGGTCTCCTCGATCCGAGCTCCTTCTCATCGCTGTCCTTCGCAGCGGTGGCGGATCCGTGGGAGTTCCCCCGCGTGGTCGTCTTGGCGACGGCGACGTCCGCGTGATGTGGGGACTCTGTCCTTCGGCCCGGCTGTCGACGCTCTGCCGATTTCTCCGTCGGTGGAGTGGGGCTAATAAGGTGTGCTGGGAGGGCTCCCGATCTCCTTCTCCCTTGCAGGTGTGCGAGGTAGGAGACGACCTCTTCGTGGTGGTGCTTCACTCCTCTTCTTCACCGTCGTGCGGGTACGCTGTGACCGAGAGCGACGACTTCCCGTGCTCGTGGATGCTGCCTGAAGATCCAAGGTTCTCGTCGGCGCCAGGAGGGTGCGGCGGTGGCAGTGCGGCGGCGCGTCTTCGTTCCGCGTCGGTGGATGAAGAGGTGTAGGTCTCCGAGGACCTTGTTGTAATTTCAGGTTCCTTTGGGGTCTTTTGTACTGCTGTGATTGGTTAATAGATCGGGGTTTATTCGCAAAAAAAAAGGCCTAATTCTCTATCCCGGCCAGGGAGCGCACACGCATACAACACAGATCAAAACTGAATCAAGAGAGAACTTATAGGACGAGCAGGGAAGAAGCAAATAAAACATTACCATAGCATTTTGTTTCTCGAACTGATGAGCCATAAGTCACAATTTCATACCCCATAATAAATAGAAATCTAGACTTCTTATATAACTAAAACAGCATGATCCAATAAAATAGAACATGTTCATCCGATAAATGTAATCAAGTTATCTCAACTCTTTTGAAGCGGCTCGAGCTGCCTTAACCCTACTCTTTCTTCTTATCACCTGCCTCCACGCCACAGACCCGCTCGTCCAGGCAAAACGAACTTTTGCGGATAGCCTGGAGTTGCAGACTAACGTCCCTGCTTCACCGCACCATGGAAACAGAATTTTGCGGAACGGAAATGGAAATGGAAACTTTTATGTGGAAACGGAAACGGAACTTTTAGTTTCTGCTATGCGGTGCTTCCAAATCTCCAGTGGAAACATTTAGGCACACTATATTATATAATCATGATATCTCGTTATATTTTATTTTATTTTAGAAACATGACAAGTTTGTTAGTTTAATTGAGTTTTCTTGCATTATTCAAGGAGTCTCTTGGTTCCGGCAAACATCCGCTTTTTATTCCGTGTCTGCACCGTATTCGATCCATTTCTGTTTCCGACAATATTTGTTTCCGTATTTGTTTTCGGGATTTGAGTATTTGTTTCCGTTTTCCAAAAAATATGAAAACAAATGTGGCACAACTCAGTTACGTCTGTATCTGCTCCGTTTCATCCTGCTCGCAACTATTACTAGTTAGCATCGTGTTTCGCGTCTCTGTCATGTCCGCCCTCTAATACCTACGAAGATGCTGAATTTTCTATTTGCAGGTTACGAAGCTGTTGAACTTAGCAGTGCGGACGTACGAAAACCTTGTGCAAAGTACAAAAATGTCACTGTATCACCAGCTAAATGTAACCCACGCAACATAGCAAGTCCCGGCCAACCTTCTCACTGGTCCCGATGCGATGCGATGCTTCACCGCACCACTCTGAATTCTTTTCGACGAACGATCCCCTGTTTAATTTCGAGACGAGCAGAGGAGCGAGGTTGCGTGGGTTCTCTTCTCCGGTAGTCCGGTGTGTGGTTGGCGCCACGTTCGCGCGCGACCGATTGCATCTCTTGCCCAAGATCTGCCTCCACCTTAATTACGGAAATGTCGTTTTTAGCCTAGATCGAGTATAAGTTATTTCATACTGAGATCTTACATCTTGTAGTTTATGTATACCTAGAATGTTTTGAAACTTTAAAAATATTATTTTCGATTTTTTTTAAATCTAAATATTTGTGGCTCGAGCTCCAAACCAGTTTCCTTATAAATAATGTTGTACCCAAACATAGTACAAGAATATCTGGCTCATTGCAATTATAGTTTGCCTAGGATATTTAACACTATTTTTTGTGATAGACCTCAGCCGTCGGTTGTCGCACCTCTCCTCTACCAAACTGTGGTTTCCTAACGCTGCCCGCTCGGTGTCCCTCCCCTCTCCCATCTGGCGAGCTCGTCGGTGGCAAGAGGGGTGGAGACCGGCTGAGGGTAGGTGTTGTCATATCTGTTGAATTCATTTGGATTTTGGCAGTTGATATGTCATTGAAGGGACGAAGTTGTTCGATGGTATATATATGGTGCGACATCATCCATCTCTTTGTTCCTTTGGATATGTCACAATAAAATGCTCTTAACTCTTGGTAAAGGAATGCAAGTCTGTATTGTTTGGGGTGTGTCATTTAGATACTATCCGCTCTCGTGAGTTTTCAAATGTTAAAACTGTGGTTAAAATTGATGGTCTATGTTAAACCTCGAAATACGTCAATGTCACCGAAAGTGTGACGGAAGGAGTGAAGTTGAAGATGATTGTCTATCTCTTCCACAAGAGTAATAATTCCACTATGAACCCATTTCTGATCGATGGACCCCGAAATTTACATTTCATGAAATCTGCCTAAATTTGGTCATTTCGATTGGGACCAAGATGTCTACTTACGTTATCAAAAAATTCTAGAAGCCCGCGCTTATGCCTAGCTAGGGAAGGGCCCGTGGCTGCCTACTGGTCAAGTGGCCACGAGAGGTGGCTCAGAACTTGAGACTGCTTCGATCGAGCTAGTTAGAAATCCCGGCCGGACAAGCAAGAGGCACCAACGGCAACACGTGCGCCTATATATAAATTGTCAAACTTATACGGAGCTAGCAATTGGGCAGCCTTTCCCAAGACACGTCTCTCTCTCTCTCTCTCAAAGTCCAAACACACGACGACACACAAGCACAAGCTGCGCAACACGCACCAGTGATCAAGAGCTAGCTGAGGGCGCCCATGGCTGCCGCTGCCGCGGCCACGTCGTCGGCCGTCGCGCCACCGCGCCCGCGTCTCCTCACCCTCCGGTTCCAGACGCAGGCATGCTCCCAACGCAGGCCGTCGCGGTGGACAGCGTCCGCGTCCTCGTCCTCCAGGGGCAGAGCGCGTCCACGGCCGCGGTCCGCCTCGCCCGCGCCATCGTCTACTACGGCGGCGACCGGGAAGAGACCAGGGGTGAGGGAGTACGTGGAGGCGGCGCGTGAGATGGCGCGGCGGCCGGACGGCGGGCCGCCTCGGTGGTTCTCGCCGCTCGAGTGCGGCAGCGAGCGCGTCCCCGGCGCGCCGACTCTGCTCTACTTGCCCGGTATGTACGCGCATTCCTCTTCTCCTCTGCTCGCATAGCTGCGTTGAAAAAAATACATAGCTCTTTGTTTTTCCATGTATTTGGATATGCTCGTGCTTCTTCTGAGTACTGACAAGGCATTAGGCATGGGCTTGAATATTCTTTCTTTTTATGGCATATAGAAATAGTATGAACTTGAATATTCCCAAGTGGTGTGACATGGTACTGCCTGATCACTCGAGATAGTACCATATTATTTAACCACATCAGGAACAGTTCACCAGCACTATAATAAGATACACACCATCGAAGAACAGGTTTATTTGTTTAGATTATGGATATCCAAGATTGGGTAGGTGGCTTGCACTGTCACTCGTGGCATCCATGTTTGACCTGCTTGGCCACTTTCAGATCCTGCCCGAACCATAAGCAACAGACAAAAAAAAACACTGCGAAAATCTCACACAGCGTGGACCATGTGCTGCTCGATTTCTCACTATTATTAGCATGAGAAAACTAGACTTTCTTCGGCAGTTAAGTGGCAGCAGGATCAGCTTGACAGTGACACTTGTACTGTTTTGCCTGGTTATTGCAGCTACCGTACTGTCCAATTCTGGGTTCAGATGTAGTGCCACCGAACACTCAGGGCTTTGATTTTCTTTGCCAGATTCAGATGTGTCTTATGAAGTTGTTGCCAGGCTTGACAATATTTTTGGCTGTATACCAACTGCACATGGCTGGATGAATGATTGGAGAGCTCTAGAACATTTTCTCATTGCTTGAACTGAATCACTCTGCTTTCTGCCAGATAAACGGCGTAACCATCGTTGGTTGTTCTGTTCTTGCAGGTATAGATGGAGTCGGCTTAGGGCTGATCCGGCACCATGAGAGATTATCAAAGTAAGAGCTGTCAGATGGGATCTAGAATTGCATTTTCTTGGCTGCGAGCCTGCGACTAACTACTGTTGTTCTGTTATGCAGGATGTTCGAGATGTGGTGCCTGCACATACCCGTCGAAGACCGTACAACCTTTGAAAGTATGTGTCTCCCATGTGGACTTTCATAACTGAAGTAAACCAAAAGCCATGCTTCATTATCCAAGAAGATGTGTTCACCTTGGAATTCCTGTTTGTGTGCTTGCATTGAGGCCCTGGCTGATGAAAGCTCCTGGAACTCCACCAATGTATATGCAGGGCTTGTAGAGTATGTAGAGAGGACAGTGAGATCAGAGAGATCAAGGGCGCCAGACAGACCAGTCTACCTGGTTGGAGAGTCTGTTGGAGCATGCATTGCTCTGCCGTGGCGGCGCGGAACCGAGACATCGATTTGGTACTGATCCTAGTCAACCCAGGTCCTGCTTCCGTCGTCCATGGTTTTCTGCGTAGATTGCTCTGTTCTTTCACTGACAGTGAGTTCTTACAGACCAATCTGCACTCATTTTGGCATTTACAGGGACATCTTTCCACAAGTCACAGCTGCAGTCCCTCTCAGCGGTTTTGGATTTGATACCTGATCCCTTCCATCTCAGCACTCCACAGTTCCTAAATTTCCTCACAGGTTTAGCACCATCTCCATGCGGGCTTTGTTTGACTTGGTAGAGGAAAAGCAAACTTGATGTCCATGTACTGATCACAGATAAATGCTTTTAGGCAACTTCATGAAGATGCGATCAACTTTTGACGGAGATGGTCAGGCATTATCAGATATCACCACTGGTTTGTTGCCTTCTCTTACGGTGAGCTGCGGAAACTGATGCTGATATTTTGTGTCATGCATGCACATCCTAGCAGATGTTACTCCTGTTGGTTCATGTCTGAATTGATATTTGCCATTCTGTTGGATATATGCTTCTCCATATTTCTCTGTATGCAGCAACCTCATTGATGGTTTTGTACGCTTCTTTCTGCAGTATTTGGCTGATATTCTGCCAAAGGAATCCATTGTTTGGAAGATGAAAATGTTAAGAAGAGCGTCATCATTTGTTAACTCCCGCTTACACGCGATCAAAGCCCAGACTCTCGTGCTTGCCAGGTATGATTTGCAATAGCCACACTGACAAAATATAGCTGAGATCTGATAATATGTCAAAGGGACCGAGAGTCACATAGTTGCTTCCCTGTCAAATGGTTTCCAACGGTCAAGAACATAGTAGTCTCCAAATGATCTCCATGGACTATGGAACATTTCAATAATTTTACTTCAGAACAAAT
Organism: Poa pratensis; assembly: GCA_947311845.1. Classification (NCBI taxonomy): domain Eukaryota; kingdom Viridiplantae; phylum Streptophyta; class Magnoliopsida; order Poales; family Poaceae; genus Poa; species Poa pratensis. The sequence continues at coordinate 11,168,198 of CAMZMU010000083.1, forward strand.
TATACTTACTCATTTAGATAGGATCTGACATTGTTATTCTTTTTCTCAGTGGAAATGATGAACTGTTGCCAAGCCGCAAAGAGGCTGAAAGGCTAAATGGTGCGCTACAGAACTGCAGAATCCGTCACTTCAGGGATAATGGCCACAAAATCATGTTGGTAAGACAGATCAATACTCCTCATTGACAAAAGATTGAGAAACGGTGTGTGATATTAGCCATGCAGTCATATTCTTGGCTTGCACTTGAGCACCACTTCTTACATGGACCAAATACTGTTTGCACTAACTATAGTTTTCAAGCATTTCAAAAGTCTAACCGATAAATCTCCAAAACCATTTGGCAGGAAGATGAATTTGACCTAGCGACAATCATTAAAGGAGCTGGATACTATCGTCGCTCCAGGCAGACGGACTTTGTTTCAGATTTTTTACCACCAACTCCTGATGAGCTTGAAAAGGTGATTGATCATGACAGGTACCATTTCTCTAAAATTTCAGGTTTGGTGAGTTGGTGAGTTGTTACACGACATCTGAACTACCACTGAATTTTCTGAAACTTCAGGGTCCTGTCTTATGCTACTGATCCGGTGATGCTATCAACACTGCCTGATGGGAAGATAGTGAGGGGACTGGCAGGGCTGCCAAGGGAGGGCCCAGTCGTGCTGGTTGGGTACCACATGCTCATGGGTTTTGAGCTCGGTCCCCTGGTCACAGGAGTGCTGAGGAGCACCGGAATCCACATCCGCGGCTTAGCACATCCATTCTTGTTCAGCAAGAGTTCAGAGCAGCTCATGCCGGATTCTTCGCACCACGATCTCCACCGGATCATGGGCGCGGTGCCTGTCACACCAGTGAATTTTTACAAGCTCCTTTCGGAGAAGCAGTTCGTCTTGCTGTACCCGGGAGGCGCACGTGAAGCTCTTCATAGGAAGGTAATAATTTGGTAGAGAGAGCAATATAAGTAATCTAGGAAAACATAAAAACATCAATCGTTTTTGGAAGATGATGTAGTTGTTTACAGGGAGAGGAATACAAGCTGTTTTGGCCAGAGCAGTCTGAATTTGTGAGGATGGCATCAAGATTTGGCGCAACAATAATACCATTTGGAGTAGTTGGAGAAGATGATATATGTGATGTTAGTGTTTATACTTTATACCTTAAAAATATATTATTTTACTTTGATATCCTCTCGAATTATCTGGTGTACGGAAACAATGTTGTTTCACACTGTTAGAATCCATATGTCAATGTTAACTATGAATCAATTTTATACCTCAGATGTTGTTAGACTACAACGATCTTCAGAAGCTTCCATTTTATGACATCCTTGACAAGAGGCTAAATGAAGAAGGTTTAAAGCTAAGGTATGTTTTGATTTTATTCTGAAAGAAGAGATTTGTTATGTCTTCCGAATAGTTCGTCCGTAAGAACTCATTGATCTTGATTTACCTTGTTTTTTTAAGGACTGATTCTACGGGAGAGATAAAAAATCAAGATATGCATCCTGTAGTGCTTACGCCAAAAGTACCCGGGAGGTTTTACTTCCTGTTCGGAAAGCCTATTGAAACAAGAGGTATATCTCTAACAAGAGGTATATCAGACCTGATGTATGATTAGAATTGCTTCTTGTTTTCAATCGGTTTACTTGTTTGCATAGGGAGGGAGAAGGAGCTAAGAGACAAAGAGAAGGCCGGGCACCTCTATTTGCATGTCAAATCTGAAGTGGAGAGCTGCATCGAGTATCTGAAGGAGAAGAGAGAAGAGGACCCCTACAGGAGTATACTGCAGAGGCTTCTCTATCAGGCAGCTCATGGTTCTGATGCAGAAATACCCACATTTGAACCCTGAGATGATCACTTTCAGAATACATTAGCTAGAATCCAAATCAATTGTTTACAATGTCCTTGTTAATACTTTCTACACATAGTTATTTGTTATTCTTTTACCTCAAAAGAGTTGCAATTTTTTCAAATTAGAAAGAGGTCAATAATAATGAGTTCAGAACTGTAAATTTATATATGTAAAGTACATTAGTGGGCGTACTAATCTAGGCAGGGGCTCTAATTTCAAATGATGTATGAGAGAAATACCAGAAGCTTTTCCGCTCACTAAATATTATTTAAAATCTACCACTATATAGTGCTGAAGGTCAACAAAAAGAACGAAGCACGGTGGCTGCGTGCGTGCGGCATTAAAATGGTAATTTGCTGCATAAAAATAAGCACACATTTTGACAAATATTGCTTCAAAATCTTCTAAGACTAAAACAATACTTCGTAGAAAAACACAAAGTTGGACGAAATGAGATATTGCATTGCTAATAGTTCTGTACAGGTTGGGAAATGGTAACAAATACAAGAAACTAACTGAAAAGTTAGTGAGCGCATGAATATGTACATATTTCATGTTAAGTGTGCCAACATCAATTGCTTATGTCGAAGTACTTGGGATCAGCAGGGAAGTCATGCTCGACCCGCAGCTGCAATAAGACATAATTTCAGTTAGGGCTATAAGTTTAAAACACACAAAACAAAGCAATACATGGAGTAATATGATAATCAATGCCACACCCTTAATAACATCATACACTAAATTTATGTTAATATTTACATCTGACCAAGTTGATGTAGAGGTCAAAAGAGCACAACAAGACCTCATTATTTAAGCATCCTAATCAGCAATTCTGGTAAATATAGAATACACTATTCATGCTATAGGTGAATTTACTTATTTTCACTGCTGCAGACAGAAACGAAAAGGAAGTTGTGTTAAAAGACACAGCTCCACAACCTAGAATAATCTCAGTTGTTACATACCTCGCCTTCGTCTGAATCTGAGTGCCTCTGAGGGAAGACAACTCTAATATCATTGTAGAGGTAAAATCGTCTCTCTTCCTCGGTCGTGCCACCCCGATTGAGTGGCTCTGGTGACAGGCCAGGTTTGCTCCTCTGCATCGATTTTGACGATTTCTTGGAGACGGGGCTCAAAAAGCGCAGGTGCAAAGCATAACGAAGAACGCCTCCAGTAGAACTATTATTCACCTTGGAAGGTCTGCAGCAAGATTTTTTTCACCTAAGTGAAATGTGTCTTCTACTTGACAGCAGTAACCATTAGCATTTGTGCCATTTTCTGAATTCCCAATAGGACTCGGTTCATTTGATTCGCTGTTGTCACAGTCCATTGAGCAACATATTTTATTTGTGTAACCTTCCTTTTCTGATTCATCGGTCGAGTAGCATTTCTGCCCCTGTTCACAGCCTGCAAAATTAAAATAATTCGTCAGCAACTTGGACTCGACAATTTGGCTTTAGCTATCAATGGTATTGGCTACATTACATTCAGAAAACAGAGTGCCGCATTCTCTAAGTTCACTTCCATATTGGACTGACTCGACCTTTGTGTGACTGGCATCACTTCCTTCTTTCACTGGACTAGAAGGAGGAATAGATGATAGAGTGACCTTTTGCCGCACGAAAGTCTGTCCCATTTTAAAATGACAGAAATAAGACGAATTCAAGAAAAAGAAGTTAAGGAATAAAATGAGTAATCATGACACACTTTCTTATTCGAAACAAATAAAGCATGTTTTGACACGTGTTCACGATAAAAGGAAAATAATTATGAGCCCTTCTAAACAGGCAAACAACTTTCCTGCACCGGGAAATAATTCTAAAATTGCTTCTTCTGACATGCGCCAAGCTAGGTTTTCAGTGCCTCAATATATTGCAGGTAACATTTTGATTTACAGCCAGAAGATCAGTATATTAGCCTAGTCACAACAGCGACAATCAGCATTGCTAATTACTAAATGCTTAAAATTAGAGAAAACCCTTCTTGAACACAAACTGCCACGAATAATGAAAAACTAGTCTGGGATGACTCTACCCTTACAATTGTACTATCATCTTACGGAAGACTACCAATATGAATTGCCCAGACCTTTTGCTTGTTCTATCTACCAAAAATAGAAGTTTATGAATGCCATACAACAACATTTAAGATCTACTCAGCATCCCATAGAGTTCAAACATAACAGCTACGGAACAGTTACATATATGCGATATGCCATCATAATAACTTAACAAAATCAAAAATTATGCCATCGCAGGAACTCAACAAAATTGACAATTGCAATAGAGTATGTCAGCAAAAATAAACAGAATTCTATATATTTTCAAGTTCTGGCATAACAGTTATGAAACAGTTGCAGATACAAGAAATGTATCCCAATAACTCATTAAAATTGACAAATATACCATAGGAGCTCAAAATAATCAAAATCACAATAGTGCAAGTTAATACAATACATATTATGCTGCTATAGTGCTATGCAATATGAAATAAGAAAACCCTAGCCATGTGACGATAAGGAAAATCTGCAACTATCTTCAGTATGCAAGTCTAGAAGACAATGAAAGTAGTCAAGAGTTATTGGCCATCCAACAACTCCCAACTTTGCATACCTTGGTTCCAGCAGGCATGCCACTCAAATCATAGTTGCAGAAAAAGGTGTGCAGTGGTGTCTTCTCTGGGTTGCTGACCACCTGTCAAGGACAACAATTTGCTTCTGGTAAAACAGGTGCATCAAAATATGACAGTCAAAAAAGAACTTTTAAGAGATGATGAGTCAATAAAAGAACAACATGAGGGTGGTGGAAGCAATATGTTCGCCTAACAATTAGCATCAGATATTGACATGCAAATTAAAAGCACGGGATAGAAAGTTAAGAACACAAGTATGCACCCAAGTCCCAACTACTGATATCATTCTCCCGATGTTACTGAAAAAAATTATTTGCTGATATTGTGCATCATTAGATTTGCTTATTACAACTTCTGGGCATCACACAGAGGCACAGGAGTCCAGTGTTATATTGGGAAGAAACTACTATACTAGCAAGGGCAGGACGCCAACAGAAAGTTGAACACATGCCCAATGCAAGCAGATACATAGTAATGCACCAATTCATCAGGAAAAATCCAGTAAAGTGAATTTATTTAATAAGGCCAATAATTCAGTACCAGCTGTATGCGCCCTTTAACTGGGATGTGTAAGCGACTTTTCGCTGATCTTGAATCATTATTATTGGAGCTTCTTTTGAGTTTTGGGCTTGGGCTTTTGCTATTGTTGTTAGTAGGTAACCTCCCAGCAAGATTAATCGACGAGTAGTACAGTAGGGAGCTATCCTCATCAATGCTTGTTACTGCAAATGGAAGCTTCTGAGTTTGGGGAGAGAAGTTGCCGCCAGTCACATTCAGAACAGCCAGAAAACCATCAATATTCTGCATTTCAGGAGAAAATGGAATAAATACCCAAACAATGAGTATGGTATCCAACTAAAATATTCAGTTAGGACAAATGTAGTAGAAGGCATATTGTGGACCTGCTTATCTTTTCCATATGAATATCGACCAGATAAAAGGGACTCCTCAAAGGATCCAACTAGTGACCTTCTTACAGGAGAGAGGCCTAAACCTCGAAGACATACACCGCTTGGAGATACAGGGGCAGATTCTGAGGCCCAGTTCTGAAATCTTCCACCTGAACACCTCTTGGGGAACACCGTATCCAAGTTAACATGTAGGATAGTAGTTTTTCCTGTTGCATCTGCTACCCTAATTCTATCGCCATGTTCTGAATAATCTTCACCTATCGGCCTTTCTGTTTCCATCAAGCCAAGAAAATCATTTTCAATTTCTCTCACTAGATTCTTGTGGGCTCCTGCATGCTTCACTCTCTGCATCCATTTTGGGCCGAGAGGAGATAAAGTGAGTGGAGGGGAATGTGCCATTTTTGCTAGTGGTACAGCAAAATTTTCAAGATTCATAATCCTTTCAGCCTCTAGGTGATCTGAACAAGAATACAACTCCCTGCCCTCAAGTAAAGGACCATCAGTGAATATCCTACTGCTAGTCTTATCAACAGTCTGTCCTTTGTTCCCATTGGAATATCTCAAGGCTGACCAAGTAGGTGACCCAAACGAATCAGGAGTTGCGGTGTGGGCTTTTTTAGAATCTTGAAATCCAGAAGCACAAAGTTGCTTTATACAATCAGAATGCTGAATTTTGGCATCAGCAGAACCAATATCTAGCGCATCACCATGGAACTGTCGAGGAAGCGCATTAGTTAATGGTGATAACACCCTTTTCCTTGCCTGAGGCACATGCTGTTCAATGGATGAACGAGAAGTATTAATGACTAAAGATGAATTCATTTTATCCACTACCATCATATCAGAATGTTCAGTGGAACCAGAAAAAACTGATTCAAATCCAATAACCCTCACTGCAGGCATCTGAGCAGAAGGTCCCAGTTTAGGGCATGATCTATTACTTGGATCCCTGGAATCAGGTTTTGGGCATTGGAGGCCTGCAGGCCCATTCACAGCATGGCTATCTCCGAAACGTCCATCAAAGCCATTCAAAGAATCTAACATAGCTTTTCTCTTGAGATCACCGATGGAAGGGTATGGAAACGCCCTGCTACCTGAGCTTTCTGCAGGAAGCTTACACAAATCACCGGTGCCACTACCACCAAAACAGGGAGTACTAACTACACATGTACTCCGCGTAGGAGGCTCCTCCTCCTTGACTGCAGGAACTTGAGGCATACCCATCCCAATGTTCCTTCAACAAAAGAGGAAAAAAGAAACTTGATCTTGCTACCAAATTGTGTCTACTTGGATCTTCCGATGACCCCTCTTCAGCTACTACTTCAATCTCCAATACCTAGCAATGTTCCTATAACAATTAACTCAGACTCTGCGCAAAGGTTTCAGCTGCATTGAGGTTTCTGATTCGAATCCATCAGCAGTAAAGATGCCATCATCCCACCACCAATCATGCTCCTGTAGTTGCTGGAACAATTGGCGATGAAGCACAGCTTGGAGCCTGAACAAGCAACAAGGAACCTAGGATGAACCATACCCAGAGTTCAGATCGCAGTCCTGCAAAAACAAATCGAAGGCTGTCACCACATTGTTGAAAGAGTTTTATGGCAATTTTTCTTCTGCAGAAATTGAGCTGCATTATCGACTTACAAGCTTCTATACATCAGAAACAACAGTAAACTACTAATTGTGCAGTATCTAATGCAATGCAGCACAATTAGCAAGCACAAGACCGTCTATTGCACATCAAAAGTGTCAAATTTAGAACTACTCCGGCAGGAAAAAAATCTGGCAGTAAAAAAACTTTGGGCAGCCGAGGGGGACAAAGGGCATCTAGATGGTCTCAGATCGAGAAACTAACAACGATCTGAGAGCGATCAACGCATCGATGATCAGAGTAGAACTAGAATCAATCACATCAACGCATCCAAGATCCCCACCATCGGGTAAGAATCCATATAAAAGTGGAAGGAAGCCGCCGAAATCCGTAGCAATAGCCGCCCAAGAACCAAATCAAGAAACTGAGCGGAAGCGATCGGGGGATTTTCCAGAAGAGCGAAATCGGATTGGGTTTTCTGCAGATTGGACTCCTTCGATCGGAAGCATTGGAGAATTTACGGAATAATATAGATATATCAAGGTGATTTACCAAGAGAAGGATTGGGCCATTTATTCGGGGGATTTCCGCCTTTAGCTTCTCCGCTGCCGGCTTCTCTCGCGTGCTTCTTCTCCTAACCTCCGCTCTTGATGTGCTTGCTTGGGCATTGGGTTCTTCTCTCCCGTGGCTTAAATAGATTCCCCACGGGCCACGGCGTAAGGATTTTACCCTCCCCAGGCCATTTGATATATTTATTTATTCGAAGTAATGTTTTTCAGCAATTTAATAAAAAATAACTATTTTTGGGATAAAAATGCCAAATATTAAGAATTACTACTCGGTCCGTTCCAAATTAATTGACGTTGTAGTACTAAATTTGCGTCAATTAATTTGAAGCGGAGAAAGTGTCAAATTACATACTCCCTCCGTTTCAAAATATAAGACCTCTTAAATTTCGCTGGTCAACAACGTATAATTTTGACCATGATTTAGACTTATAATATATCCACAAAATTAGTATAATGATATATAAAATGAAAGAACTTTGCAAGACGAATCCATCAGTGCCATTTATACATTCTCAATCCATATAATTTAGTATATATTAGTGGTCAAAGTTGAGCATAAAAGACCAACATAAAAATAGAGCGCCTTATAATTTGGGATGGAGAGAGTAGTAATAAAAGTTGCTAGGTAGTGTTTTCCCGCTTCGGTGGGAGGACTCGACTTATAAAGCCATCGAATTTTGCTTCATGTTTTGTGTTCCACGTGGTAACGGGTTGCGGGCGCTATTCTGAGGTTAAGGCAAGAGCAATATCGGGTGTGAGCTAAGAGGGATGGCCAAAGGTTGTCGGATTGGGAGATGGATGGCCAGTGGTTGTAGGATTGGAACTTGGGAGATGACGCTCGATGGAATTAGGTGGAACTAGAGGCGAAGGAAGTCATGTATCCCCATACAAGAAAGATATGTTGGGATGGAAAGGAGGATGATAGGGCAACATGATAGACGATGATCACAACAGGAAAATAAATAATACGGTGAAGAGAGCTCCTCATACGAAAATAACCCCTCGTATTAAAATAAATGTAATAAAACTTCTATCCTTTATACCAATTGACAATTTTGTCTCTTTTTATTAGACATGGCGTTTTGGGTCACGGGTTGCACACGTTATGTAAAACATTTTTCATTTTTTTAAATGTCAAAAAATTCTAAATAAAATTTCGAACATACATCATGACATTTATGTTAGCGTAAAAAGCTTCGTAAAGAAAAGACATTTTTTGTGACCTATGCGAAAAAGACAAAAAACAATCGCGTACAAAGTCATTTTGAAAACCTTGGATTTGTCTTTTTTGCACAGCCCACAAACAATGTCTTTTCTTGGCGAAACTTTTTGTCCTAACAAAAATGTCATCTAGTATATCCAAAAAAAATATTTGGATTTTTTTGACATTTGGAAAAATGTTTTTTAATAGTGGGTGCATCTAGACCTATGAGCCGATATGGTTTTCCCCTTTTTATTGTGCTAACATAGTAAAGTAAGCAGGAGAACACGAAAACGAGCAATAGTGGTTTCAGTGTAGTGGTCGCAACGACGTGTGTGTGGTAGCGACAATGTAGAGGCAAAGGTGGTAAGAGGGGAAGTGTAAGGATTCGTCGTGTCAATGTTGTCGTGTCAATGTTCGATGACTTGAAATTTAGGTAACTTTTCATATATTTTTTTTGTGTGTAACGATTTATGATCTCAATTGCTTAGAGGATGGAAAGGAAAGGCGATCAACATAATCAGGAACAATTAGGGAAGAATGTTAGGAGGAAATGAGAGGAGAATGTTACAAGGTAATGCAGCATCGTGTTTGGCTTGGGGAGTTGGAGGAAGGGAATGGGAGTTGAGGTATAGATACTTCAGATCCGTTGATTGGTTGGGTGGAATGAGAGTGAAGTAAGAGGAGGGATGAAGGCAGATTCGTCTATCTGTTAATTGTTGAAATATATGTGTATTTACCTTTTTCCATATGGGGTTTGGTTTTAGCTTTGGGTGAATTATTTCGGTACATATAGTCCTACATGGTATTTGAGCCAAAAGTATTTAGTTTAAGACACAGGTGGTGTATAAATAAAAAAAATTGCAGCTCATTTCAGTCCATGTTTAGGCAAGCCGCATGTGAGCATGACTGTTGAACTACAATTGCATGGCTCTTCACATTTTTTTTTTCTTTTTCGGAAAAGGGGATGGACCCCGGCCTCTACATCACAATCATATTTTTAAGCCGTTGGCAACTATGACAATAGAATATTCAGAATAGCTTACAAAATCCTGCAAAAATATAAGTGAATGATCAATATATAGGTTTCGATAAAGAATTTAGGAATGATATTCTCGTACTGAGTACTGACACAATACAAGGATAAGTATACATGAAATCTATTTTTAAATTATTTGAAAGTTTTCTTCGAATCCAACATTTTCCTTCTCTAGAATCTAGTTTTTTCTTTAAAGTTAAAGGGTTTAATCGGCTAGCATGATATCTAATAATAGAGAATAGCAGATAAGCCGGTATAAATAAAAGAAGGAAAACTTGAGAGAGAATAAGTTGACGTTAATTGGCACCAGAGATTGATAGAAGATGTATTGCGGAATATCATTGATTGATATTGGGTGATTACAATGAGCCAACCGTGGCTGTTTATATAGTAGAAAATACTTGGGCGCTAAGGAAACCTAGAAGAGATAGACTAGGATTACAACTATTTAAACCTACCGACTATAGCTAAACGTAATATACTCTAACACCCCCCTGCAGTCGGATCGGTAGTGACGCGGACAGCTGGAGCGTCGCGGACGGTCTGACTGGAGCACAATCCGAAGTCGTGAACTGGAGAGGAAGCCGAGGTGATAGCCCTTGATGCCGATGTCGATGTAGAGGTAGCCGAGTTATGGGCACAGTAGTCGTGGTCGATGTTGCCGTTGTTGGGGTAGATGAGATAGACTTTTGCTGGAGTTGATGTAGACGAGGTAGGCGGCACGCCTTGCCGAGCTTGCCAGACTCGGGAGCGCGTCGGGGAGGAAGGCACGCGCCGTCGTTGCCAGTGCCGGACATGCGAAGACAGGGACCACCATGAACCTTGCGAGCCAGAGTCGGATGAAGAAGCAGAGAAGATCTCTGAATTCGATCAGTGCGTAGTGTAGATTTTCCGCCGTTTGTTGCCGGAGTAGACGAAAAGGTTGGGGAAAAAAAAGTAAATTGTGTAAAATAAAATAGACTGCAACTTTGGCGGCTCGGTTGCGGTGGACGAAGACGGAGTGGTGGTTGTTGAAGACGTTTGTTGGAGTAGAAGTAGTAGATGCCGGGACGTTGTTAGCGTAGATTGTTGTCGGCGATGTAGAGGTAGAAGATGCCGGAGAGGTTGTTGATGCAGAAATTTTGTCGGTGATGATGACCACGAGCGTTGTTGGCGCAACCCTATGTTGATGGCGAGGCGCGTACTTGGGGACGAGCCTGTTCCGGTCGAAGTTGTCGAAGACGATCCGGTGTGATGGCGACGTGCGGAGGTTGTAGCCGGCGACGACGCGTCCTTGGGGCGCCGCGCAGGGCGTCCTTCACACGGTCGATGATGAGGAGTTGCCGGAGACGAGTCGACGACGTTGTTGAAGTAGTGGCGCACGAGGACGGCATGTGGCGGTGGGCGACGCAATCCGATCTATGATCGGTTAAAGAAGAAGAAACGCCGGTCAAGTGGTCGGCGAGAAATTTTTGACGACATAAGATCTAATCTACTTTTGCGCGGCCCCGGGCGGAGATGAATCTCCCCGGGGGCGACGCGGCGGAAGCGTTGGTGGCTAAACCCTAGGTCGCGGAGCGAACCGCTCTGATACCATGATAGAAGATGTATTGCGAAATATTATTGATTGATATTGGGTGATTACAATGAGCCAACCGTGGCTGTTTATATAGTAGAAAATACTTGGGGACTAAGGAAACCTAGGAGAGATAGACTATGATTACAACTCTTTAAACCTACCGACTATAGCTAAACGTAATATACTCTAACAGAGATTCAAGTGGGATCCCACCAAAGTCTCAATCGGACTTTGGTGCGATCCCACTGCGACACCTTAATTGGCACCGAGACAGTCGAGTGTGGAGCACACGCGCATGGACGATGGATGAACCGTTTGTCTTACACAAACACGAAAGCGTAATATCAAAGCAATAGGGGAAAAAGAAGAAAGCGTACGGGGGAGGTGCAGACGCGTAAATAAAGAAATGAAACGTGCGTAGACACCGACCAAAGACGTCCTTGAGTTCGCACCTAACCAACTCCACCACGGAAAGAAGAAGGCGTCTTCTTCCCACGGTTGCACGAATATTCGATCAAAAACGCCCAGCAGACCATTTCCTTCCTCCACCGTATTACTTTTCGTCCCCAACTAGTATAAACTACAAAAACAAACCTTATTCAGGGATTTGATGCAGTCTACGATACGACGTGCAGCGCCTTGGCTTCAGGTTTTCGTGCGTCACAACAGCCTGAGCTTTCATCACCAACTTGGATATGCTAATTCGCGATTCTAATCACCCAACTTGGTCCTTGGATCTCAGAAACCAACATTTCGTGCGTGACACGCCTGCACTATCGCTTATTCGATCTGGTCCAGGCATCCCTCCTGTTCATGATTGAGGCACGCGATAATTAGTCGTCGTCTTTACGAAGGTAGCTGCTGATATTTTTCTGCCTGTCACACAGAATTGATTGCCTCTTATATACTCCTTCCGTTTTCATTTACTTCGCGTTATGGTTTTTGCAAAGTCCAAATTTTTAAAAAGTTGACCAAGTATGTACAAACAAAATCTCAACATCTATTATAGCAAATATTGAATGTGGAAGTTTTAGAATCCCTAGTTTCTGTTGTATTGATCTGGACCTTGGTGGGGGGTTTATATAGGAGTACAAGGGGGTAGGAGTCTTGGAGTACAAGATGATCTAACCCTAATCAATCCTAACCGTACATATACTCTAACATCCCCCTCAGTCGTAGCGGGAGTGAAGCGGACGATTGCGACTGAAGAGTCCTGTGTGTCCGTCGCCTCCTCCACCAAGTCATCATCGCCGTCCCCTTCTGGTTCCTTCTCTTCCCTCTCGCAGTCACAGCGGGAGTGTCATGGACGCAAGGGATGACGCGGATGCTGTCGACTGGAGCTCTTGAGTTGCTGTAGACGTGTGTATGATGTTGATGTCGAGGTAGCCGAGCGTGATGTAGCCGTGGCCGAGGTTGTCGCGGTCGGTGTAGCCGATAGAGCCGAAGGCGCAAAAAAATTGCGCGGTTTTGGGTTTTGAGGCGGCGGCGGCAGGTTTTTGGGCGGCGGCGGCAGGTTTTCTGCGGCGGCGGCGGGGTTTTTACCAGGCGGGCGAGGCGATCGTGCGATCGCCCTAGAAGAGCGCCGGCGAAGTTTTTGGGCGGCGGCGGCAGGGTTTCTGCGGCGGCGGCGGGGTTTTGGTTTTTGGCGGCGTGCGGCAGCGACTCGCTTGGGAGCAGCGGCAGGCAGGCGGCGGGTTTTTGTGTCATTGTGCGGCGGCGGCAGCGGATCTGCGGCGGCGGCGGGTTTTTGGCGGCGTGCGGCAGCGACTCGCATGGGAGCGACGGCGACAGGCGGCGGGTTTTGCGGAGTGCGGCTCGACTCGCGTGATGTAGACCTTGGCGCTGATTTGTGTTGGCGATGTAGAACTCGATGAAAATCTTGATATAGTCGTACAGCTCGATGTCGTGGTTCGGCTCGATGTAGTTGGCTCGATGCGGTGCAGATCGGAACGGCTCGATGCAGACGTCGTGCCGGCGCGCGGGAGCCGGGAGGTCGATGCAGTTTTCGGCGGAGTCGGTGTAGATGCTGTTGCATTCCGCTGCCCTCCCGTGATCCGCGCCATGCCTTTGTTATTTCCGTAGCAGCTCTTGATGTACCCGGTTGCATGCAAGCAACGGTGTTGGGCTTTGGATCTGCTAGTGCGTACCTGACGTGATGCATGCTGCCCGGACAGATCAGGTCGCCGCACCACAGCGCGTGTGGAGAGCCAATGGAGAAGCTGGGTAGCGACGACATGGATAAGGCGGATCTTGTCCGCCGGGTTCGCCTGAGCGTCGCTGTGAGCGCGTCAATCTCGCACTGATTTTCGCCGGAGGAAGGTCGTGAAAGTTTAGGGATTTATTTAGCCTAATTGGATCTAATCTAAAAACTGGGGAATTTCGAAATTGTCTAATCTAATCTAAGAACCGACTAGATCTTTGATCTAAACCGGGTGCCGTGCCCCCGGAGAGATCTCTCCCCGGGGGCGGCGAGCGATGCGGAAGTGGTGGAGAACCTAGGATCGGCGCCGCGAGGCTAACCGCTCTGATACCATGTGGAAGTTTTAGAATCACTAATTTCTGTTGTATTGATCTGGACCTTGGTGGGGGGTTTATATAGGAGTACAAGGGGGTAGGAGTCTTGGAGTACAAGATGATCTAACCCTAATCAATCCTAACCGTACATATACTCTAACATTGAAAACACATTTTATGATGATTCTAATAATATTAAATTTATGTTGTAATCCTTGATATGTTTTCGTACATATTTGGTCAAAATTACAAAGTTTGGCTTTGAGCAAACAAAACAACGCAATTATCATTGTATACGGAGGAACTATAGCTTTCAGTAAACATGGGCCAAATTAACCGCTCTACTCGTAGCTAATTCCGAATCTTACTGATATTGGCGCCCACAAGTCGGATAATAATATATTACGGCTCTGCTGAAAAACTTCGCTGTTCAACCACCTTTGAAGCTTCGATATAAGCGGGTCGTGTAAGCGCGGGTTGATGACCGATAAAGTAAAATGACAAAAAATGCAACTTGACTTTAGTTGTAAAACAAATTTAGTACACATGTGGCAGCTATTAGCATCCACTGCTTCCAGGTAAACCCGTCGTCCAACATGGAGCGTACGCAAAAGACACTTCTATCTCGGTACGTGGGTGCGTCATCTTGCCCAAGTATCGAACCTTTGAGCTATCAAAATGGTAGGCTACTGTTTCATTGAACCAATGCAGCAGGACGATCTCTTGATAAGGATGGAATCCAAGACACTCGAAAGGGTAACCTTCGCATTCGATGTCTCGAGGCAAGTCTGCAGTGTTGACAATATTTCCATCGTTAGAGTCCCATTCAAAGTCATCTTTCGGCGGTAACGCTTCCTTGTTACCTTCAATAAGCCAGTCCTTCTGACAACCCGATTGTTGGACCCATGGTCCATCATCATAACAGTGTACGCCTAGATAGTATGTGTAGATGGACTGAAGATCGATTTTATTTCTCAACATCCACACCATGTGACCGCCTCTGATTCATCAAGGAACCAAATTTCACATGTGTGTCGTCCATGGAGCAATGCACAATACACCCCTTTTTTCGATTTTCCTAGACGAGGTTCTCCTTCGTTTCCGTTTGGTAACTTGATTATTTGATACTTGTCACCAGACATGATACTTGTCACCAGACAAGTTTATTCTGCAAAAATCAACTCACCCTTAAAAATTAATGAGATATATCTTGACAAGCAAAATAGACTATGTACGATGGATAGGATGTGAGTGATATATTATACCTCAAAATAAATCCATATTCACAGCGAACATAGAGCGCCCCTTGCCAGTAGGCAGATGATTGTAGCATATGGAAGCTGCTTCAAAATCGGCAACTGTTCCAGCCGTAGCCCCTTCCCGGACAAGTGGCTTCTCCTTCCAGCGCCCGGTCTCCGACGAGAAGGCATGGATGGTGTACGACGACGGTGGCCATTCCATTGGAGAGGCTGATGATCCATCACCGACACCGTACGTATGCTTTGCCGGAAGCACGGCCGGAGTTTGAGGGATCAAAAACACCTCGTAGTGCGGTGACACCGTGGGATCATAAACTAGGTAGCGGTTCTGGTGATGGCCGCACCCCATGCAGTCCGTCGCCGTGCAAGGGCACGGCGGCGCGGGCAGGCGCGCCGACTGGCGTGTGGCGGGATTGACCACGTGGCGATAGAGCAAGAGTAGACCGTTGCAGTAGTCGTACATTGGCCAGACGATTATCGTCGTCGAGGGACTGGAGGTTGCTCGTGATCCGGCGCGCCGTGGAGCGGCGGGAAAAGAACGTCGGGATCTCGCCGCAAGGATCTTCCGTCTCGTAGAAGACTCCGTCCAGCGAGAGCGGGAGCTGGCTCGCGCGCAGGAGACGGCAGTCGTCTATGGTGGCGCGCCACGCTCTGCGGACGCAGCGGGACCCGGCGAGGCTGCGCGGCGGGAGGCGGCCGAGGATGTCCGCCAGCGAGTCCATCGATCCGTTGCTTGCTTCCGGCGTAAGCGTTAGCAGCGGGGCCTGCCGGGTTTTCACACGATCGATCCCATCGGCGGCGGTCGAATACGAAGATGGTCGTGCGATTAGGGCGTCCGTTCTTAGGTATCCGACTAGTACACAACTACAATAGACAGACCGATCATCACGACTTTAATTGGACTCGTATGTCCGGCTAGCTGCCTGTATCACCCGAATCTTTGTACTATATTTTTGGAGATTTCAAAGCGTGTACATTTAAATCCACACGCTTGTCATTTTTGTATAGCTTAGAATATAAATTATTTCTATCGAGATTTTGAACGATTGTGAATACATCACATGCAGGATTTTTTTTCATTTTTTTGAAACTAATAAATATAATTTTAATTTTTTGTTAACCAGTTACAACTCGACACTCCTCGCGTCGCTCCCCCAGGCGGCGCCAGGGGAGAAAAATTCGCGCCCCCAAACCCTCTCCCCGTCCGGCGCCCCCTACCGATGTCGTTGTTGGCCCCGTCCGCGCCGGCTCGGGTGGAGATGGATGCCGGCGGGGATTTTCTGGCGGCGACACGCTGGGGGTCTTTGGTGTGGGGGATGGCATGTGCTCGTGCTCGGCCAATATGGACAGGGCCCGATCTAGGCCCTATCTGGGTCTGGCGGGTCTCGGGGGCGCGCGATTCTGCGTTTTGGGGGGAGGATGAAGCAGCGTGGAGGGGGCGTGCGTGTCGGCGGCATGGTGAGGTGCTCGTTCAGGAAGGATTGTGGCGCCCTGCTCCATCTTAGAGATGTTGACGGCTTGACACCCACAAGTCGGATAATAATTATGATGGCTCTCTGCTGAAAAACCTCGCTATTAAACCACCTTTGAAGGTTTGATACAAGCATATTCACTTAGCGGGCCGTGCAAACGCACTGGTTGATGACCGATAAAGTAAAATGACAAAAAGAAAAAAGCAAGTTGAGTTTAGTTGTAAATCAAATTTCTTAAACATGTGGCAGCTATTAGCATTCACTGCTTCCAGGTAAACCCGTTATCCAACATGGGGCATATGCAAAAGACACTTCTATCTCGGTACACGGGTACGTCATCTTGCCCAAGTATCGGACCTTCGAACTATCAAAATGGTAGGCTATTGTTTCATCGAAACAATGCAGCAAGACGATCTCTTGATAAGGATGGAATCCAAGACACTTAAAATCATAATCGCCGTGGTCGGTGTCTCGAGGCAAGTCTGCAGTGCTGACAATATTTCCATCGTTAGAGTCCCATTCAAAGTCATCTTTTGGTAATGCTTCTTCCTTGTTGTCTTCAACAAGCCACTCCTTCTGACCGCCCGATTGTTGGGCCCATGGTCCATCGTCATCACTATGTACGCCTTGATAGTTTGCATGTATGGACACAAGATCAATTTCATCTATCAACACCCACTCCATATGACCACTAGATTCATCCAGAAACCAAATTTCACACGTGTGTTGTCCATGGATCAGTGCGCAATACACCCCTTTCTTCGATTTTCCTAGGCGAGGCACTCCTTCATCTCCGTGTGGTAACTTAATCATTTGATACTTGTCATCTGACAAGTTTATTCTGCAAAAATCAAATCACCCTTAAAACATGAATGAAAATATCAAATTAATATACTATGTACGGTGGATAAGATGTGAGTGATATATACCTCAATATAATACCAAATTCAGAGCGAACGTAGAGCGCCCCTTGCCAGTAGGCAGAGTAGTACAAAAGATTGTAGGACTCGCAAGCTGCATGGAAATCGGCAACTTCTCCAGAAGCAAGCCCTTCCCGGATAAGAGGCTTCTTCTTCCAGCACCCGGTCTCCGACGAGAAGGCGTGGATGATATACGTCGAGGGTGGCCATTCCACTGGAGAGGCACCGTCTCCCGCCAGAAACACGGCCGGAATTTGAGGGATACAAAATACTTGATTATGCGGTGACACCGTGGGATCATAAACCAGGTAACGGTTCTGGTCATGGTCACGGCCGCACCCCACGCAGTCCGTCGCCGTGCACGGGCACGGCGGCTCCAGCAGGCGCGCCGACTGGTGTGTGGCGGGGTTGACCACGTGGCGGTAAAGCAAGAGTAGACCGTTGCAGTAGTCGTACATCTGCCAGTACCAATTCTCCTCGTCCAGACGATTATCGTCGAGGTACTGGAGACCGTTCGTGATCCGGCGCGCCGTGGAGCGGCGGGAGAAGAACGTCGGGATCCGGCAAGCCCGATCTTGCGTCTCGTAGATGACTCCGTCCAGCGAGAGCGGGAGCTGGCTCGCGGCGCGAAGGAGATGGTGGTCGTCTATGGTGGCGCGCCACGCTTTGCGGCCGCAGCGGGACCTGGCGATGCTGCGCGGCGGGAGGCGGCCGAGGATGTCCCCCAGCGAGTCCGCGCTCAACCTGTCCATGCGGCGGCGGTCCAAGAAGAAGAAGATGATCGCTCGATTATAGAGGTATAATACAGCCCGGCTCGGGCCACGAGCCCACGACTGAAACTAGGTTCACGTACGACTACGCAACGAAACCAACTCAAACTAAGGTAATGCCTCCGTTCCAAAAATATAAGATGTTCGAGATAGGTTCCTGGTATCGACACGAACCTATCTCGAACTTTGATATTCGAGATAGGTTCCTGGGCATAAAAACCGAAGACCGAAAACCGAAACCGAAAAGACCGAGACCGAAACCGAAATGACCGATACCGAAAAGACCGTTAGAAATTTGGGTAGCAAATTAGAAAAGACCGAAATTAGATCAGAAATTCGGGTATCACTTCTACATAACCCGAATAGACCGAAGGACCGATTTTATTTTATTTTGAGTGAATTACGCACAGAAGCAGCCGAATTTGTGTGCCAGACTGCTAGCCCAGCTTATGTACATCTAATCTTATAGGCCCAACTATTAAACCAAGCGTACTATCTAGTCTCTAGGCCCAACAACTGAGTATATCAACCCAGCGTACTGTAGATGCTCCCGTGCGCGAGAGACCAGTCGGTCATGCACCCACTTTCCCAGTCCCGGGCGCCGATTGCCCTTCTTGCGTCATAGATTTCGGTCTATTTGGTCATGACCGAAGACCGGACCGAATAGACCGAAGACCGAAAAACATAAAACCGAAAAGACCGAATTTATTACGGGTATCATTTCTTAGATGATCGAAATTGTTCAAGACCGAAAAGACCGAACCGAACTAACCGAAAAGACCGAACGCCCACCCTTAAGTTTACCTAGTTGGTTAGAGACCTTTGCAATTCGAGATAGGTTCCTGGTATCGATAGGAGTAGCCGCGTTAATTTGGGTAGTCTGGAAGACCCGGAATAATACCTGCTTTAACGGGGTGATCCTCCAGGATCCGACTACTGTTATTTTCCTTATATCTCACTTTATTTCATACTGGACTGGTTTGCAGAGACCAAACCTGCGAAGCACACAACGCAGAGGGGCAAAGCTTCTAGTGTTAGTGGCCACTGAGTTCTTCCACATGAAGCAGGGATGGGGGCCGCTAGTGATGCGGTTGACTGATGCCTGAAAATGCTCTTTGTGCTGGTGGACACAAAAAATCTTGTAATAATTGGAGTGTAATGTCGTGTGGAAAAGTCTGTGGAACTTTGTTGTAATGATCCTGGGCTCGTAGTGGTTCTTACCTTTCGAGTGTTGTAGGTTGGTGTTCTAGTGCAAAAACTGAGGAGGAGAATGTGTTTAGGGGTAGTGCAAAAAACAGAGGAGGTAGAGAATGTAGGCTCAGATCTGCAGGGGAGGTTTGTGCCCCTGGGGGTTTTGAGCTGATGATTTCACTGCAACACTTGTATTATCAGTTTTCAATAAAATGAAAATTGGGGCGTGGCCCTTCCTTTCAAAAAAAAAAGATGTTTTAAATTTTTGATGATCAATATGTTACAATTCTAACTATGATTTTTACTAATAAAATATCCACAAAATTAGTATAAATATATATGAAATGAAAGAATTGTGCAAGACAAATCTAACTATACCATTTACACAATTACAATCCATATAATTTAGAAAATATTATATGTATGAAAATAATTTTGCAAGAAAAGAATTTAGAAAATAAAATATCCACAAAATTAGTATACATATATATGAAATGAAATGAGATGTAATTGCATCGTCCTTTACATTTTTTTCTAAAAGGGAATGGACCTCCGCATATTCATCAACTGATGCATTCAGCCATATTTATTGAACGTTGACCATTGCGACAGTAGAATAACTCATAATAGCTAACAAAATCTTGGGAAATAATGATCAATACGTTTGGATAAACAACTTAGAATACAAGGAATATATGTGAAATCATATCCTTTTTGGTTAAAAGTTTTTTCCAATCGAATATTTCCCTTTAAAGTTAAAGAATTTAATTTGTTAGCACAATATCTAATGATAGGAAATAAATCCGTTGTAAAAGAAGGCAAAAACATGAGGGAGAGTAAACTGACGTTAAACCTTCCATTTGTCGAGCATTGCTAGTTCTCGTTTTTATTTACATGGTGTTCCGGGTTTTTTATAATTTAAACTTTTACAATTCCGACCAAAAGACCAGGCACGTGACAGCAAGTCGCGTGGGCTAAGAAGTTCGCTCCAAACCCATTCGACGTCGTCTTCTTCCCACGAGAGAAGATATTTAGCCTGTGATATTTAAGCTATGATTACAGCTGTGATATTTAAGCTATGATTACTGTGCTGCTGATAATGATGGGATTTCATTTAGATGTGGTGAAGACTGTGGTTAACCAGATGATCGGTGTTTTGCAGTCTCGGCAAGCGGGGGCTATGAACTTCTTTTCGGGGTGCTCTGTGCCACATGTCAATGGCAAATCTCTAATTCTCTACTTGTTTCTTTGTTGAAGGCATTGCCTAGAATTCAGTCGGACTTTCTTTGGGTTTTCACTTTCTTCGGCTGAAAACTCATGGTCTATAATCACATTCTCCTATGCAATCTCGATCCCCCTTGATTACAGAGTTCAAAACTGTCAGTAAAACGAAAGGTTAATTAAATTATTAACTAGAATGCTTGATCCTGGATCAGACATAAAGCAGAATATATCCAGCAAACCATCGGTGGTAAAACTAAAACGCACACACGAGATTGGCCAGCACCACATGAATAGGAAATACTACTATTCC
This sequence comes from Poa pratensis, assembly GCA_947311845.1. NCBI lineage: Eukaryota > Viridiplantae > Streptophyta > Magnoliopsida > Poales > Poaceae > Poa > Poa pratensis. The sequence continues at coordinate 11,189,212 of CAMZMU010000083.1, forward strand.
AGACTTCAAAAAAGATTTTTCAGCAGGTTAATGAAGGGTCCGAGAAATCATAAACCAAACTCAAAAGGATGGCGATCACACTTCAAAGTTAAAGGCCCATCGAGCCTACCAATCTTTCAAACCCGCTACACCAAAATACATGGCGACGGAAAAGACACATAATCCAAAGCTGGCCAAACCCATAACAGTGTATGAAGAGTAGCTACATGGAGCAGCACACACAGGTTCAGTCCATCCCCCCGAATCTCTTGGCGATGATGTTGCTCATGTCGAGGAACCTCAGCGCGCAGTTGGTCAGGCAGGTGGTTTCACTGGAACTGAACTTGCTCCCAGGAGTGCCTGTTATGCACTTGTCCCAGCACACGCTCGTTAGCTTGCCAACAATCTCGTTCACCATCATCCTCTGCTTCTCTTCCTGCACAGATCCAGAAACCAGGATAAGGCTTAAAAAGATCAATCAGCTTTATGAATTTGACATCATACAGTTAGGGCTGGACATAAAGCTCGAATTTCGTTAAGCTTATTGAGCGCTCGGTAACTCGACTCGTTTATGCTCGCCTCGTTATCTTAACGAACCGAGCCGAGCAGCAATTTTAGCTCGTTAATACTAACGAGCTTAACAATCAAACTAACGAGTTTCGTGAGCTACTTGTTAAGATCGTTAGCGTCGTGGCAGCATGGCTACAAATCTATATGTTGTAGCCCATCCAACGATTAACAAGTTAGCAATATTTATTTTCATTTGAGTGTGTGAAACTACTATGAGTTTGTGAACTATTTGTTGTCGATTTGTCATTTTTAAACTACTTTTATACGTTTTATGGCTGAAATCTTTTCAGATGCATTTTAAGTTTTTTTACATCTTCTTAACGAGTCTTAACGAGCTGCTCGCGAGCGCTCGTGAACGTCTAACGAACCGAGCCGAGCTTTAGTTTCAGCTCATTATTCTTAACAAGCTTAACGATCTGAGCCTTAACGATCTCGAGCCTTAACGAGCCGAGCCTTAACGATCCGAGCAGCTCGTTAGTCCAGCCCTACATACAGTGTATTGATGATAACTATGCGAATAAACTGTGGCACTGCCTATCCTTTTTTTTTTTTGCACTTACAAAACAAGCAGTTGCACATGGATAAGTATTTATATGCATGCAAACACTATCATAATATGATGGATGATGCATGCTTTTATGTTTGTGTATTATAACAAGGTGCTAAAGAGTGGAACTGTAAATTTCTCAAACAACAAAAGAAGAGTGGAACTGTTAAGGTGATGCCAGAATAGCTTCTATAATATACCATCAGCACCAATTTCATTAACTTAAAAGCCATACCAAACATGAAAAGGAGACATAAAGTTGAAGGAGACATAAAGCATACATTGGACAGTTGAATTTAGGTGGCATCATAACATGCCCAAGATAACTAAGCTAATTGTGAAGGCACAAAAACCAGCATGCCTTATAGGGCTACCACAGTAATATTACAGATGCTCGTAGGTAGCAAGCCACAAAGCAACCATAGTATTTACATATATATTCTCGTGGATGAAAAATAAAACCTGATATGAAGAACACAAATCATTTTGCAAACAGGACATCTAACTGTACACGGGCCAAGATAATGTTTAATGACGTGAAGATACTTGGCATGATACAATAATTTGATATCGGTGTATAAGTTGACAGTTCCTTTTAGTGACTTTTTTGTGACTATCTCTGATGTTTGCACAAGATAGGGGAGCATTGTCAACACTGCATATTTTGGGCGAGCCATAAAAACACATTTTATAGTGAATCAACCCATATTGGCTGCTGGCCAGCTCAAGAGTGGTCACTTGTTCGGTGGTAAGAGGTCAGAGCAAGGAATAAATCACACTGCATCTTGGTAAAGATGTAAACAGAGAATCCTAACAAGCTAATTTTGCCAACAAGCTAGATAACTACTTTTAATTTAGTGAGGTTAATTAACATGAAAAGGACGGCTCAGATGAGCAATCACTCAGCGGCCTGCATCAATGTCTAGGCACTGCCCTAGCTCAACCAGTTAGCTACAGGTTTAGGACTTCAAATCAGTCGCCACTAACAGAATAACAAAACCAGATCCACTCATGATTGGCATGATACTTATAAGTTAACAGTTCTTTTTATGAACTTTTAGACCTCTGATGTTTTTACAAGATAGGGGCTTGGGAGCATTGGTAAAAATACATATTTTGGGGCAAATTTCTAGTAATCAACCCTTATTGGCTGCTGGCAAGGTCAAGAGTGGTCACTCAGTTCAGTGGTCAGAGGTTAGAGCAAGGAATAAATTACACTGCATCTTGGTGAAGATATAAACAGAGAATCCTAACAAGCTAATTTCGCCAACAAGCTAGATAACTACTTCTAATTTAGTGAGGTTAACATGAGAAGGACGGCTCAGATGAGCTATCACCAGCGGCCTGCATCAAATGTCCAGGCACTGCTCTAGCTCAACCAGTTAGTTACAGGTCTAGGACTTTAAATAAGCCGCTACTAACAGAATAACAAAACCAGATCCACTCAGTCGACCACAAACCATGCCAAGCAGCCGGAATAACACAATCGATACTCCGAAATCGACCCTCTAAAATCCTGAAATCAGCTTCCCATGGTAGCACAAATTCATAAGACGATCCAGACTAGCACAGCGCTGCAGGCGAACGCACAATATCCTTAGAAACAAAATCTACCGCCTCGAGTCCTAGGTCGTCCACCGAACCACAAGGAGAGCTTATGCGTGGATACTACACCGTAACCAGGGCCGCGCGTAGGGCCGCGGAAAAGTAGCATAGGGATCTGGGGAGATGACGGGCCGAGAGGGTTCTCACCTCGATTAGTCTCTGGAGCTCCGGCGAGGCGTCCATGGCTTCTGCTGGTCCCTCGGGCGAGGTGGGGCGAGGTGAGGGAGGATCGGTAAAACCCTAGCTTCGCGGCGATTTGGGGGAGAAGAACAGGGAGGCGGAGAGAGCGGACAGAGAGGGTTTATGCGGTGCAGCGGCGGCCGTTCGGGTCTGGGCTTGGGGCTTAAATTGGGCCTTTTCGGCCTCGTTCTACCAGGCCCAACACGGCCCATGTTTCTGTCAGCTCTATTTCGAAGCTTTTTTTTTTCGAAAACGGTTTTCTTGTAGGAGAGGATCGTTGCCAGAGATGAGGCTCCGAACAGATAACGAAACGAGGAAGCTTTTACCTGTTTGTACAACGCAAGAATACCGTAAGGGGCCGGCCAGGATTGAACTGTGATGAGTTTTTATGTACGAAAGCTCCTCCTAAAAACCTAGCGCCGCCACTATAGATGGTTCCACCTCTTCCAGGCCTTGCCGGTGTCAAGAGGGGTGGAGAACCTGATTTATGAGTTGAGTTCTTGATAAAAGTAGTGTTTTCGTAGATTGGTTAGGGTTTTAGTAGCTGTATTCTTCTTCAATGGAGATGGCATTCTCTATAATAAGTAATTTTCGGACATTCGTTCAACGACGAGATCTCCTTCTTGATGTCGATGATGGTTTTGAAAAAATAAATTTGTCTAGGTATGGTTGTTTAGATCTTGCTTCGCCAGATCAATTTTAGATTATTATTTTTCTCATGGGTGCCGCAAGAAGAATTCTCCTTGCAATATCTATCTTGGCTGCTATTTTCTCGACAATGGTGATTCATACTATCAGCTCCTAGCTATCAGACTGTTCGGTTGCTTTTCCTTCAAATATCGTTGTTTATACTCTTGCCGATGTTGGTTAATTATAATGGTTGCATGCGCACGCGCGTAGTCTTAGCTTGCATTGCAGCTAAAAATTAAATTTATGGGAAAACCCTCGTTAACATTTACACATTTACAGGTCCATGGTTTTGCATTGTTGTCATGTCAGCTGCCTTCAAAGAAGTATAAAATTGTGTCATGGAAAAATAAAGAGTTTAAAGATTTCGAAGATTTACTCAGTTCTTTTAGACTTTATTTATAATCGGTGTAGTCAGCTCATGTATCTCTACCATGTATGCATTGTTCGCTGCTATAATATACCAATTTTCAAAAAAAAAAAACTGTGATGAGTTTCACAAAGAGTTAAAAAAAAGGGATTGAAATGCCATGGCTGTTCTAATGGAAACAAAACCACAGGAGAAAGAAAACAACATCGAACGTATTGCTCAATAAAAAGGATAAAAATGCACTACAACTGTGAGAAGGAGCTTGTAAAATGAGGTTAAGACCTTGTTAACTATCATGTGAGCCTTCTTCGAAACAACTCTACAACAAGTAATATCAGTAAGGATTTATCTCCTGTTTTTTGTCAAAAAAAAAAAATCCTTCACCATGAGACCAGAGCAGTGCGTGGAGGGCAACCAAGCGCCAAGCAAATAAATTGATGCGGAGCGAAAAATGGAGATTTTATTCCACAACTCGTTATTTGCACAACTACATTCTCAACCACAGAGGGGCACGAAACACCAGCTACTTTGCAATATGGGCCGACTTTCACATACTAGTATGTACAGTATTCTTCCACGAACAGGTCGCCGAGCCCCTCAGATAAGCATCTTGGTGTATATCATAAAATACCACATTCACACCGAATACCCTGCACTGGAAAAAGTAACAATGAGCAGGGTTAATCTGCCGTTGCTATGATGCGCTGTCATGTAAAAACGCTTAAAATAGGTTAATCGAGTAAAGCAGAAATTTTATGAGTCAAAAGTAGTTAAGAAATCATAGGGAGCATGGCAAAACTACATTTCTATTATGAGAATAATGAGTGTATATATATGAAGTTGTAAACGCACTGCATCATTGACATCTCTAGTCCCTTAACATCTGACAGCCAACTTCATAAATATTTCAGAGTAGGTCTTCAAGAACTAATTAAATATTAACTGCGTTTTCCATGTTATAATAGTTCGAAAAGGGGTTGTAGAACCACGCATAATGAGAACTCACCCTATGCTTTGTTGGCTGACTCAGTGGCTGCTGGCAAAGGCTGACGGTCCTGCAAGAATGTTTGAGCTGAAGGAAGAGAAGAGAGACTCATTCTGGCGGCCCCTTTATCGCGATGATCATCTGTTTCTTTATCGTCTCTCACGCCTCTAGAGGGTATAGAAAAACTACGGGCTATAGGCCCAGGTGGTGTTGGTAGGGGCGATGCAGTTTGTGGAGCACTTGGTGGTATTTGCCTGACCCTAAAATTAAAATGATCCTGCCCCAAGTGGCCTCTAGGTGCCAAAGGGGCAGAATTTGGTACCAACGGGGCAGAGTGAGCGACTAGACTAGGAAATGCTGTATTTTTTGATGCGCTGCTGGGTGGTCGAGGTAGCTCATGGAGTTCCTTAATTTTGGGGGAGGATATGGGTGGTGGCGAGGAACTCGGGGATACTCTCACATGAACTCTTGGCGGATGTGCAGAACTGTGCCTCGGCGCTGCGGACATAACACCAATATTCTCGGTTGACCTTGACCGTAGAGGAATTGGACCAGAAAAGGACCCTCTCTTCGCCTTGTGGTCGGAAGAAATCTTCAGCTCATGATAGCCTGGTAGAGCCAGATCACTCGCTGGGAGCATCGTCCTTATTTCTGAATTATTGGTATTGCTTTCTTTCAGCACTGACTGTGCATTGGATAACCTGGCAGGACTTGGTAGCTTATTGTCTCTTAAATCTCCAACTTTTATACTTGGGTTGAGTGGAGACGAATGGAATGCACCTTTGCTCTCAACAGGAGATCCACTCGTAGGATTTCCTGCAACTGTCTGTGAGGTGGCTTGAACATCATTTGGGGTAGGCAAAACGTAAGTGTTTAACTTCCTCGTTGCAGAACGCCGCAATTCTTTTACTCTTTCTGCTGTCTCAAGCTTTTTCTCAGGAAAAAGTGGAGCTGACTGACTTAGAAGTCTTTGTCTTTCATCAGCAAATGAGGAATAATCTCCTTTACTTCTATCAAAAAATTCCTGCGAAAATAAGAAATCAGATGACGGACTCTGAAGATAGTGAAGACAGAAGAAACAGTTAATGTAAACAAAAGAATATTCTGGGCAGGACAAGGAAGATAAAATTTAATGAGAATTTCAGGACAGACTGGAATATTACAAGTATATTACTACCTCTGTAGGACTCCTGGAAGCATGACCGCCTTCCGTGGCCTCCTTATTTTCTCCATAATCAAAAGACAGCTCTCCATCATGACTGTCATTGTAATCGTCATAATTTTCATCTTCAACGGAGTAATCTTCCTCCTCAAGTCCACTGAACTGATGATCAATGTGTTGTTGCTCAGCAGCAAGCTTAACATGTGGCTCTACGGCCTCAAGAGACTTGACGCCTTTTCTGAACAAATTTAGCTGGCGTACACAAAATATCAACCAATTCACAAAGTATGAGTTCCTGCGGTGTGAAAAACAAAATAAAGGAGGAACAATTCCATGTAACCAAAATGTGCACCTGCGCAGCATGGTGCCGAGCAGCTTGTGTGAAAAGACTTCGGAACTGTCCTTGCTTCAATGACTTTAACCGGAATAGAAAAAGGGTTGCTTCCTCTTGATAATCTTCCTGTGCTTGTTTCAATTGTTGCTCTGCTGCACTATTATCACCTTTTGAATTCTTAATCTCCCCTTTTCTTTCTGTGCATTTAGCATGATTTCGAACAATTCTCTGGGAGTAATATGAAAAATTAAGAACCATGTCACCACAGTAAGATCGTAAGCCAAATTTTGTACAAACATCATACCTTTTTTCATCACACTGGCGCTTCATTTCCTGCAACGAATTTTTTTCTGCTAGTTAAGTGTTTTTCCTCAATGAATAGAGACATCATTGTCTAATGGGTTCAAACTAGAAATACTAAGTTCTTTAAATAAGCACCTGCTACAACAAATACTACCGAAGGATGTATCATTGGAATTAAAAGAAACTTTAAGTCGTCAACCAGCGTAGGACAACCAACTTGACGACGCAAGTGCAGCACCATGCTTGCATGCTTAAGTAATAAAACACATATTAAAGGCAGCATATGATATGCAATCACCCTTTGTGGTAACTTCATGCAACTAACTTACATTTTGGATATCAAGGCATGGAATTTTCAAATTTTCGTTTTGACATATTATCAAGAGTGTTAGTGCCAGTTAAATTTTACAACTAATTCTCAATTGTATTAGGAAGAAGATTTCAAGTCTGTTAATAGTGAACTTTAATTTGTTTAATCATTTTGGTTTTCCTTTTTTTCTCTTAACGTAGAATGAATTTGAGCCTGAAATTTAAGTCCATGAGCTAAAATAGGAAGTTGATATGAGGCCCTTGACAATGACAAATCAAGCTGTTATGACCCTGAGAATTTTTTTTAGGTCAAAGACCATATAGAAAAGAGCATGAACCTAAAAGAGATGCACATAATGCTTAACACCATACCTCTACAGTTTGAAGCTCATTAAGAAGGGACTGTGATGGAGTGGTAATGGTAGTAAGAACATGAACACGCTGAGGAGAAGATGATGAAGCAAATCAGCAGTAGAAGATCACAGTAAATCTGTAGCTTCAATAACAAGAAATTAGAAACTTACATAACTATCTACAAGTTTCCGAAGTTCAAACTGCGATTTCCCGAGCAACAGCAAAACCTTATCTGGGGGGATACATGTGAAGTTACATCAGAAGTTAGATGTTACGTTCAATAACACCACGAGGGATACATTAGGCTTCTTTGTTCACCCGTTTCTTTATTTTTATTCATGTGACAGTGACTACTGCTTGCAAAAGGGAGAAAGCAAGAAGGTACCTAGTACTGCCTAGTGTAAATAATCTGCATTACTACTAGGGGTGTTCAATCATGGGTTGGAGTCAACCCAGCCGAAACCGGCTGAGCTGCTAGTTCATTTTCCTTCGTTACACCTTACACGATGTCAAGCCAAACCGTTTTTGAACACCCCTAATTACTACAGTCTTATCTTCCATCCGAACTTAATTGATGTAGTTACAAGAGATAGCTTGCAGAAAAGGACTTGTTTGTTATCCTAAATGCTACCATGGTAACCGATTATAAGAATGTATTAGTACCAGGAACAAAAACAAACAAGATCAAAGAGAAAAAGAATGCAGAACATGATTACCATTAATTCCTTCTTTATTTGGTGTGACTCTCTTCACCAAACAAGTCCCCATTTCCTGCAGCGCTTCAGAGAACTCTGCATGCATACACCAACTAATTATTGACATCTAATAGAGAGTCAAAACAATAAAAGTTGTGCCTGACGCAATTCTATAAAAAAACATAAAGTCATGTGTATGATAAAATTTGACAAATGCAAATGAACTGATTTCACACGATGTCACAATGGTGAACAACCCAAAAAGGTGGTGATGAATTAGTAAGCATGAAATTTATTTAAAACGTAATCCTGCTCAGCCAAAAAGTAAATAAAGTTCCAGCTAAAAAAAATTAAGTCACGATTGATGGAGGACAGCTAACCCTAGTTACTCAGAAGGAAATTATCAACAAAACATTTGCACCAAGTACTGCAGAAATAAAGGTACGATGACTGAATCCTACAAAGCAAAATGAATTTTAGACAAGAAAAATACCATATGAACTGTTTGCTATTGCTGCCGCAACAGAAAGCAGGTTATCATAACAGCTCCTCATATCTGCCATATCCTGTTAAAGTAAAGGAGCAGTTTGAACAAACTTGTCAAAATGCTGACACGTAAGCTTTTATTAACACGAAAAAAGTATAATGTTGTTAACAGAAGCAGATTGTGGGGAATTTATAATAGGTTGGACTGCTGGTATCACCACATTGTTTCTCATACTCTGCCACTGTTTTGATTACTCAGGATAGGCCTCACACAGCAGTTTCATTATGAATAGTTCAACAATTCTCAACAAACTGACACATGGGGATTCGGTAAACAAACTGAGTAAAATAGCATGAAACTATAGTTTACTACAAGGCATCAACCTTAATCATGAAGCTTGTCAAGGTTGTATTAAGCGCTAGGCGCTGATTGAGCTTTTGTCTCCGCTCAGTGCCTAAGCGAGCTTAGCGTGCATGTAATCACACTTTTTATAACCTTGAAGCTTGTTGGCTACCAAACTGAAGCACTACTCACAGTTCAATGTTTTTTTTTGTCACTCAAAGGGTGATACCGCACGCAACAACCATAACGTTCCATTCTCATCTAATCGAACAAAATAAGCAACACTTTACCACAACAACCAAGCCCACATCACTTCACGGGAACAACCACTGAAATTCAGCTAAAATCAGCCAGAGTCACCACACCGCTAGCAGATCAAAGGAAACTCTATAAGCAAGTTGCTTCAAACACTGCTACCGACAAAGCAAATGTGAGCGCACGTGGATCTAGAGTTCCCAGAAACCAACCAATTCACGCACTTCAAACTGGGAAACATCGTCAGGCTCCTCATTCCCTGTCAATGCAAGCCTTCAAACAGTTCCCCAGAAACGTTCCTACCGAAATGGAGACACAGATCCGAACAGACATGGACATCACGCCTTACTCTAGCACGAAGGGAGGGAAAATTCCCAAACAATTCAGCACACGGCTCTACGGCAGACCAGGCACCGTACCCACGCCCACTCTGACAGAATGCATCGTGATCAGTTCGCCCGGACTCCCGACGCACTAAACAGCTTCAGCGGCTCACGCATGCGCGCGGCAAAACCAGACCTCCAGGCCCCAGCCGCTACTCCCTCACAAGATCACCCTTCGCGTGTGGCTCCTGCAGCGTACTCCAAGCAACAGGTGTGCGCATCTGGGTGGCGGCAAGAAGCTCGTCGGTCCACTTTGTCCACAGTGGAGTGGTCGCGTGTCGGTCCACCAGTTGCTTGTGGCGCTGCGGCGCAAATATGGAATTATTTTTTCCTCGAGCACAAGCATGAGCGATTCCTTTCCTAGAATCATTTTTTTTCCTTTCCTATCTATCTATTTTTCTTCGCGAACTGTTAGTTTTAACAAAAGCAGATTGTTGGAAATTTATATTCAGTTGCACTGATGGAAAAAAACCAGAGGAGAACTGCTTAGGATTGCCTGGAGTGATGTCGCTGTCTTAGATGGAAGTCTGTACTGGCTGTTTTTCGTTTTGTTCCCTGGTGGTTGTTCTCGCTTTTAGCCTTGGGCTTGTAATCCTGGATGCCTTGTTACTCTGATGGTTGCTTTAATGGAACCTGGGGCTTTGCCCTTTTATCTAAAAAATATCACCACACTGTTTCTTATACTCTGCCCTTGTTTCGATTACTCGGGATAGCCATCACTCGGCAGTTTCATTTTGAACAGTTCAACAATTCTCAACAAAATGACACTTGGGGACGAGATTTGATACCCAAAAACTGAGCAAAATAGCAAAAAGTGACACCCTAGTTTACTACAAGGCATTTAACTAAATCATGAAGCTTGTTGGCTACCAGACTAACCCACTACTTGTCTTCTTGTCACTCAACTGCAAGCAACAACCATAATCGCTCCATTCTCATCTAATCGAACAGAGCAAGCAACGGTTCATCGTGAAAAACCCACGCCCACATCATTCCTCAGGAAGAACCCACTAAAATTCAGCTAAAATCAGGCAAGAGTAATCACACCGGTAGCAGGTCAAAGGAAACTCTTAGGGAGCTGCGTCAAACTCTCGTTCGCGACAAATCAATGCATTCCACACTGGGAAACAGCGTCAGGCTCCTCATTCCCCTTTCAATCCCAGCGTTCAACAGTCTCCTAGAACTGAAATGGGGCATAGATCCGAGCGACTCCGCCGACATCACCTCTTAACTCCGTCACGAAGGGAGGGTAAATTGAATTCCGAGACAATTCAGCAAACGGCTCTACGGCAGACCAGGCACCATACCCACGCCCACTCCGACGACGAAACGCATCGCGAGCGAACAATTCGCCGGCGCTCCCGACGCACTAAACGGCTTCAGCGGCTCACGCATGCGCGCCGCCCAGCGAAACCAGGCCTCCCGTGGCTCCTCCCTCACAAGATCTCCCTCCGAGCCCACCCACTCCCGCACCCTACTCCAGGCGGCTCAGCAGCGAAAGGAAGGTGAGAAACAGGGGCACCTGTGCGGCGGCGAGGAGCTCGTCGGCCGCCTTGGCGGCGGTGGTGGAGTGGTCGCGGTGGCGGTCCACCCGCTGCTCGTGCCGCTGCAGCGCGAACCCCCGCAGCTTCCGCAGCGACGACTTCATCCCCACCGCCGGATCAGGCGCCGCACAAACTCCAGACCAGATCGCGGGCAGCCTTGTTAGCCTCCCAGACGCGCCCGGGCCGGATTCGCGGATGGGGGGAAACCCTAGCTGTAGCCCCCGCGCCGCGCACAGCACTCCCACTACCAGTGAGCCGAGGTCGAGGGCGGAGGGAGAGTGGAGAGGAATGGGGAATTGTTTTTTCCGCGAGCAGCCGAAGCGCGAGCGGTTCCTTTCCCTCCCTGCTAGTATTATTATTTTGGACGGGACTACGCAGCGGCGCCGCTATCTGGTCGATCCGAGCGGCGGCCTGACGCACAGTTGATTAGCTCGCTCCTGCAAGGCTGCCAGCGTGGAAGTGCTTAGCTGTTTTCTAATTTGAACTTTGAAAAGATTTATCTTTTCAACCGTTCGCTCGATTGATGATCCGTTTTCACCGTTAACTTTCTCTCGCCGAGATCTTCGAAACTAAATATCACATCGGTATATTTCGATAACATTTTTTTTTGTCAGCGACTATCAGATTACTGTCAAATGCTTACCAGATATGCACTACTTAATCACCAGATTAAACAATAAGTATGATTATGCACAACTTAGTTACTATTAGATTATCGGTTTCAATATTTCTTACTTACTGTATAATTTTCCGATACCAAATTAATCTAACGTAATTACCCGATTAACCAAGCTACCAGAGTAGTTAGTCACAATCATGAGATTATCCCCGCAATATACCTATCAGGTTAAAATAGTGACAGCCTTTGAGTTATCCTAACTGTAGCTATCAGTCACAATTATCAGATTAATTAGTCACAAATATCAAGTTAATTAGTCACATTTATCATGTTATCCAAGGAAGTGGCTACCATTCAAAATTATCAAGTTATTCGAAAAGTAAGAGATAGCAGATTACTATAACAACTACTGCGTTAATTACTCACAACTATCAGATTAATTAGTCCCAGTTGACAGGTTATCCAAAAGTAGTTGACAGGTTATCCAAAAGTACCAGGTTCTTTCAAAGCAACAACTACCAAATTCATTAGTAACAACTACCAAGTTAATTAGTCACAGTTGTCAGATTAATTAGCCGAACTATAAGGTTAGTTACTCGAGTCACAATAATCAGGTTGTCCAAGCATGGCAACCCGGTCACTATTAACCTAACCAAAGATTTATTTAGGTGAAATAATCCAAAAATTTCAGATACACTTTCCAGCTCATCCAGGGATGATTCCAGATAAATAACACATGGTTGCCATGTTTTGACAAGATAAAAGTCACAGGAAAGTAAGACATATACAGATGATCTATAGGTGTGGTTACCAGAGATGGTTGACAAATAAACTAACCAGATGAACCACACATGGCTGACAGATAAATTAAACATGGTTACCAGATAAATCACACATAACTACACGTGGTCACCAGATAACCAAAGAGTTGACACATAAACTACACATGGTTACCAAATAAACCACACATGGTTGACAGATAAACTAAATAGTGGTTACTACATAAACCACACATAAGTAAACAAGGTTACTAGATAAACACACATGGTTGACAGATAAATTACACGTGGTTACCAGATAAACCACCCATGGTGAGTTGTGTAGGGAACAAGGATGGCATGACGACGACAATAGGGGTCGGCAGGCAACTATAGCCATGTACATGCCACAGAACGCACACTCACCCCAGGAGCCCGCTAGGCAGCTCGCTTCGTTGCACCATTGCTCGCGACCTCATGGCTTGATACTGCTCCCCATTGGCGCTTCCACCGTACGACGACCATAACTTGAACCACCCGACCAATAATCTGGTTATTAATTACAAATTATCACATTAGCAACCACTTGAATTCTCAGATTATCCATGGCACAATTACCATGTTATTTGTTGACAACTATATCAGGTTATTGATTAACAATTACCAGATTAGCGATCACTTGAATTCAGATTATCCATGAAAAAATTACCATGTTATTTGTTCACAACTATCAGATTAGCAACCACTTGAATTTAGATTATCCATGACACAACAAACATGTTATTTGTTCACCGCTATAAGGTTATTGGTTAACAATTATCGGATTAGCAACATCTATATCAGGAAGTTGTAGTCTTGTTTAAATGAAGCTAACAAACACATATATTGAAAATGAAAGGTTAAATCATGCACTACAGCTCAAACATGCAAGACTCGTTCATTCAAAAGAGAGAAGCAAATGGTTAAGCAAGCCCAGTTTACAACCTGGGTGGTGTGCACAAACAGTAAGTGAGATGGGGTGAGTTACAATGTTACAACTTGGTCTTTAGAATGTATATTCACAACTGAATAATGCAATAAATAAATATGAAAAACATTTCGGATTTAGCAAGATAGTTCACATAAGAAACACCACTGTTATCATATGGACAGTACAAACTACAAACATACGACTTGCCAAATGCGGAGTCCATGACTCGTAGACTCCCTGCTCCTGCCGCAAGCAACAATAGCAATATGCAAGTTCCAATCAGGGAAGCAATTTTGCAGAACAACAGACATCAAGTAGAAGGAAGCACGTAACCAAGTAGCCTCCAACTCTTTATCACATATTCACATCATCACATGGCGGCAGTCATACAAATTAAACTAGAAAATGGAGGACGGACACGAGAACAACCACATGCTAGGAAGAGGATGGCATGGAAATTTAAAGTACGTATACTCTCGCTGTCGCCAGGTCTAGACACTTACAATTCAGATGCAGGTCGCCGGCAGGGTGGACCGGTGTAGAGGATGGCCGGAGATCTAGTGCATGCGGGCATGACTCCCTCCAGCAGCTGAATCGGCTCTAAGGCTGGGGTCAACGCGCCACCCTCGACCGGTCCGACGTGTTCGGGGGCGGCGGCCTCCCGCTGCGTGATCGTCGTCGGCGGTCTCCCCGCGCTAGCCGAGCAGCGCCTTGTCCTCACGCGGGCTGCTGCTTGTCGTCGATGGGGCCTCTCCGCGTTGGCCGCCGAGCCTCGTCTTCACGCACGCGTCTCCATCCGCTTGGCGGCGGAGGCCTCTCCCCGCGCTAGAAACCAGACGCCGCCTTCTCTCGTGCGCGCCTCCGCTCGTCGGTGGCGGCTTCTTTTCTCGTGCCTCGCCGGTGCAGCGCGGCGCAGCGCTTCTCCCATGGTGGTCTGTGTTATCTGAGAGAGAGAAAGAGCAGCGGGGTTGTCAGTTGTGTGGTTGGTAACGAGTCTGTGAAGAGATAAGGTTAGCAAATAGCGAGTCGAGAGGCTATGCTCGATGCTTTTTCGCGAATCGTGATGCGCCGCTGGCGCGCGTCTCTCGTGCGGCGCCTCTCAATAGATTTTCCCTATTATTTTTTATTAATCTATTTTTTCTTTGCGAACTGTTCTTGCTATTTTTTTCTTTTCTTTTTCTGGGTTTGCTTCTACGCTTTCGATTTCGTGCTTGGCCCCGGTCTTTGGCTGGTCAAAGGGCGCCATCAGCATGCGCCCGTGTTTTGGTTTATTTTTGTTGCACAACCTTTGCCGGCGAGTCCGGTCCAAGGGCGTGCAGCGAGAGCATAGTCGAAGGAGTCGTACACGCGGCACAATCACAGATGCGAAAAGTAAAAAGACACAGAGATATAGGCGGGACTGATCTTTATTATCAATGGTGTGTCTCTCTCATACAATACATGGTATATATAAGAGGGAGAGGGGCTAGGGTTGAGGACCAATCTAGAGGGAAAACCCCCACCCCAAGAAAGGGTGGGCCCGTACGTGCTTCGTACGTTGGTTTCCTAACACTCCCCCTTGGTCCGACATCCCGTATTGTCTATGTCTCAAAACTCCGAAAAACCCAGTGGGAAAAATATGGAGAAAGAGCGCATAGCATACGTCTCCTTATGTTGCACGAATTGCCTCATCAAAAACCTCAATGTGAGAAACATCGGGAAAACTCACATAAGGGAAAAAGAGTACAATCCACTCAACATCAGGTTGAGTACTTGATCATCCGGATCAAGATTTTCAGATGGGGGTGTGAAGAATCTCCCCCGGAGTCTGGCATATCTCTAAGTCTCATCATACCGATTCCACGAACACACCTCTCAAAAGATGATGCCGGTAATGATTTAGTGAACATATCAGCGAGATTGTCACACGACTTAGTATGCAAGATCCTTACCTCGTTCGTCTTCTGCAGCTCATGCGCATAGAAAAACTTGGGGTTGATGAGATTACTCTTCACATGCCCTGACTGCACTTGTGCAACACAAGCTACATTATCTTCATAGATAATGGTGGGGGTTTGTACGGTGTTCAGCCCACACGTCTGCTGAATGTGGCGAATCATCCGTCGAAGCCATGCACACTCTTGTGATGCTTCTTATAGTGCTATGATTTCAGAGTGGTTCGTCCAAGTCGATAGAAGACTTTGCTCAGACGATTTCCAGGGAACATCAGTTCCACCACAAAGGAAAACATATCCAATCTATGACTTGGAAGTGTGCGGGTCCGACAGGTACCCTGCATCAGCATAGCCTACCAATGATAGGTCTTGATTCCTCTATAAAACAGCCAAGATATTTGGTCCCTTGCAGGTATCGGAAGACGTCCTTGATGCCTTTCCAATATCTAGGTAGGCTCAGAACTGTACCTAGCAAGCAAATTGACAGCGAACGCGATGTCCTGCCATGTACAATTCGCGAGGTACATGAGTGCTCCAAGGACACTCAAGTAGGGGAATTCCGGTCCCAGAATTTCCTCCCCCTCTTCCTTAGGCCTGAACGGGTCCTTATCTTGCTGCAAAGACCTCCCAATCATTGGGGTCTTCGAAGGATATGCCTTATGAAATCCAAATCTCTCTAACACCTTCTGGGTGTACTGGTGCACTAGAATCCCAGCAGGGGAATGTTCAAGTTGCAGACCAGACAGAACTTGGTTTTACCCAAATCCTTCATCTCGAATTCCGACATCAGGTAGGAACTTGCTTCCTCAATATCTCTAGGTGTACCAATTATATTCAAATCGTCCACGTACACCGAGATTATACAGAATCCATCTTCGTTGCTCGTGTAGCCCTTCTGATGAAGGAGATCGCTTAAGCGATTATACCACAGCCTACCAGACTCTTTAAGTCCGTACAATGACTTCCAAAGAAGAACACTGTATAGACCCGATTTGCTCTCTTGGTTCGGAATGGGGATACCTTCGGTACCATCATGTAAAAGTCCAATCAAGGTTACCATATAGGTAAGCATTGACAACATCCAACAATTTCATTGTTAAGTCCAGATTTACTGCCATCGAGATCAAGTATCTAAAGGTTATACCAGCCATGACTGGGGAGTAAGTTTCCTCAATATCGACATATGTCGTTGAGTGAACCCTTGAGCGACGAGCCTTGCTCTGTACCGATCCACCTCATGTGTGAGGTAACTGCCTCCTGCCAATCTTTCCAATCCGACCTTATTTTACAATCAGCGGGATTGTTAGGCCTAGGGTCAGGATCTATGATTGAGGCAATTCTATAGCAAAGTTAATGTCGACAATTGCCATTGCTCGGTTCCTTGACTCTCCCTTATTTATATAATTTATGGCCATTTCGTCATGGGGCGCATCTGGCGCTACCTCTTGCTCCACCGTATTTCCCATTACAGGAGCGAGGTCCTTTAGCTTTTTCGCGCCGATGTGTGTACTCACATCTCCGCTGGATGTTCCCTCAATAGGGACGTTCAAGTCCGGAATCCCGTGCACAGGACTTTCCGTACTTGTGCCAGGTCTCAATTGGCTCCCCTTTTCTTACTAGGGGCTTTGGTGACTGTCTGTGATAAATCTCTCTTATCCTTCTTCCTCAGGCGTCCCCGAGTACTTAGGAGTTGAGAAACCGGATTTCCCGTCCTTTTAGGCCTTTGGACGGGAGCGGGCGTACCATAGTTAACTTCGGTATCTCAACCCTTTCCGTGCATTGCGCGCAGGCATATGCGACTTTGTCACAGTTTACAAGTCACTAAAGTGATCAGGCAGTTGATTCGCTAATGCATGCAAATCAATTTCTTTTGGACTTCTTTATTTGTCTCGGCAGTGCGTGGGTCATGAGCGTGGATCTCTGTGACTTGGCACGTGATTTCTCGACTTTTATCATCAAGGGGTTGATTATCTCCCCCTAAAGTCGGAAAGAGATCCTCGTCAATGCAATCAGCGAAGCGGGCCGTATGACATTCACTTGTCATGGGGTCCAAATACCTGATTATGGACACAGTCGCATAACCAACGTATATCCCCGACTTACGGAGCGGGCCCTTTGCTGATCGCTGGGGTGGTGGTATCGGTACATACACCTGGCAACCGAACCTATAAAGGTGGGAAATTATCGGTGCCGACCCCTGCGCAAGCTGCACATGAGAATGGATGTTGTAGGCCAACGGTCTAAAGTTAATGAGTTTAGCAGCGTGTAACACAGCTTGCCCCAACATCTGGTTGGTGAAATACAACTCTTATGATGGATTTCATCCTTCACCTTTAAGGGGGGCGGTCTAATGATTAACTTCCCCGTAGCGTATGCGGAGCATACGAAATCATCAGGATTTGGGAAGTTTTTCACTTTAACATTATGACCGTTTGAGTTGTATATTCCTCATCATACTTAGACTGAGTGGCCTAATCTATCATGCCATAGGCAAAATAGTTCAGAGCATCGGAAGGTAGTGTACACAGGCAGTGCTACAATTACCGTGTAGCATAGCCATGTGTCCAATGGAGGAAAAATTTCCAAGAACATGTTTACCATTTTCATCGCGCCCGGTGATTAGTAGGCATTCCATACCGTTCATAACACCGGTCTCAGCTGGAGACTATTAGCGTGAAAACCATTGAAACTTAAGGGGGTGCGAATGACTCGGGGTACAACAATGCATCGTTAATGATCAAAGTTGTTCCCATGGGTAGTATCATAGTGGCTCGTCCGGAGCCAACTATATAAGGATCGCAGCCGGCGATTTTCATAACACTACCTCGAGAATTTTATCAGACTCAAAGCACATAATCTCCCTGAAGATGGTATTTGTGTATCGTTTTCCACGAGACATGTTTACTCCATTGGGGTGCCACACGTGTTCTAAGACATTTGCATGTAATTAAAATAATGAAGCGAGGAAGTAGCGACATTACAAAACAAATGCATATATCTGAGAACATAACATGCCATCATATTTAAATAGAGGAATTAATGAACGATAATCAAATGTCATTCAAGCGTCGAAATAATGAATATGGCTTGCTCTTATAGAGCTTACAAACCAAATGTATCTCAATAGCCTAAGGAATCATGATAAGTTAAACAGTGGAAGCTTAGACAGGCATAGAGAACGCGCCGTTCACTTCACACTCAATGTCCAACTGAGCGAACTGCTCCTCGGATCATCATCAGTGCCTACACGAGGTGCAAAAGGGAGCACCAAGTGATCGACCTCCATAGAGACGCCGACGTCCGTTGAGACCGTAGGGGCTATCTCCATGGGCGCAACTGCAGGTGCAACCATAGGCAGAGGTGGAGGCGACGGGAGGATCTCGGGCGCCACCATGGGTGCCGGAGGTGCCTCCCCCTGTACTGAGGCGAGGTGCGATTCATGCACCTTCTTACTAGCCTTGTACGTTTCCACAACGTCCTTAGGTGCACGGCACTGGCGTGAGAAGTGTTCTGTAGAGCCGCACCGGTAGCATTCCTGGGGCCTCTGCTCCCCCTTGCCTGGCTGATGCTGCTGAGCCTAGCGAGGGGGGTGAGGCGCCTTCTTGCCCTTCCTGCCTCTCTTCTTCTTGAGAGGCACATGGGCCTTGTAGGCGCTAGCATGGGCCTCCTGACGGGAACTCGCTCCAAGTGGCTGCGCGAGAGAGTTCTTTCGCAAGAGCTCATCCTGCGCCTCCTCCACCTGGAGTATGTCCACAAGCTCTGCATACTGCGTGTACTTCCCCTGGCGGTAATTCCGCGAGGACTGTACAACATCGGGGTGGAAAGTAGAGAAGTCTTCTCAATCTTCTGAGTGTCGGTGATAGTGACACCACACATCCGAAGAGATGCAAATCCGGTGCAAAGCCGAATTATAGTCTCCCACCGTCTTGAAGTTCTGAAACCTCAGACGCATCCACTCCGCCTCTGCCCGCGGGCGAACAGTGTACTTCAGTCGCTCGAAACGTGTTTAAGAGCATTCCAGAGGTCCAAAGCACTCCGCTCAGCCATGTACTCGTTTTTCAGAGTACTGCAGAGGTGGTGACGCAGAAAATGCAAAGCCTGGACGTGAGGAAGATCTCAACGTCCGATGCCCACGTCAGGTAGTTGAGCCCATTTTGGGCTAGCTCGGTGAACTCACGGTTGACGATTCCGGCCATCTGCAGTTTATGCAAATCATTTAGATTACAGCAGGTAATCCCGATTACAGCAGGTAATCCATTGCATAAATGCGATGAAGATACAATTGTTCATTAACATGACGTTCCAATATTTAAAAACATGCTAACAATGATTTCAGAGCGATTAAAAGTAATTAAACAATTAATTCTAGCAATGAAAACATATAAACAAGCATGGTAATGACGGAAACATGTTAAGCGCATCAATAACGTGAAAATTGGCCCTAAAATTGACCTTCCGAAACTATTTTATGCACAAAAATATAATTTCAGCAAAACCAGACTTGTCCAGGACTTACAGGTAAATTTATTCAACAGGAATAAAGTTATACCTAATTCTGAAAAGTTCAGGTGCTAAATTATAAAATCTGTGCGCGTAGCCATATTCGGTCCGGCCCGATCGGCAGCAGGCCGAAAATAGGCCACAATGGGCTGTGGCCCATAACCAAAACCATCCCGTACCTCTGCCCCCTTTTTTTTTCTTTTTTTTTAGAGGACGAACTTGGGCCGTATGTGGCCCAACTGCCTCGACGCCTCGTGGGCCGGCCCACCATGACATGTCCCAGGGGACGACACGCTAGGTTTCCTAGCGCGCTGGGTTGGTGGCGGCGGCGGCACGGCGGCCGCGCCGGCGGCCAGCGGGGCCGGGCGGCACGCGAGGGGCGAGTGGTGCGCGGGACGGAAGCGGGCGGGGCAGCGGAGGCCGGCAGGTCCGCGTGCGCGGGGCGGCCGAGGCGCGACATGCCCGGCGTGCGCGTTCGCGACGCGTCCCAGGCGCGGGGCGCGCTCGCACGCGGCCGGCCATGGTGCGGCAGGAGGCGGCGCGTGAGCGCGCCAGCGCAGTCTCGGTGCGGGTGGCGGGCGGCCGGCGGCGCGACCTCGCACGTCGCGGGGCTCGGCCGACTAGGCCTCGAGTTCGTACGCGGACGGCGCGGATGCGGGCAGCACGGTCACAGCGCTGCCGGGCACGGCGAGCACGGAGGCCAGCAGGGCTCCAGCGGCGACGGCCTCGGCGCGAGGCCAGCAGGGCCAGGCGGCAGTCGGCGGCGCCACTGGCGTGCGTGCTCGGGCGGCACGGCCAGCAGGGCTGTCGTCCGCGGGACGGCGCTGCCGACGCGCAGGTGCGGTCAGCAGGGTACGCAGCGAGCACGGTCATCTAGACCTTCTCGCGCAGAAGAGCGACGGCGGTGCCACGTAGTGCGAGGCTCGGTGTGTTGCGTGGCGGCTTGCCGACCTATGCAACACACGACGAATGGCTCTACGGCAGTCAGCCGACGACGTCTTTTACGCCGACACGAAAAACACTTCGGATGTCAATTTTCATCGTCCGTTCATCTGGAATCTAGACGGCGCGTCGCACAGCCGGTGCGCCGCGGCGGTACCGTGATCATCAGGATCACTTCCTTACCGACTCCCTAGGTGGCGTCATCAAATCCCTCATGAATCCGAGAGTATCGACATTGGTCGGCGACGTATTCGTCAGCTCGACTCTCGGGAGGGAAATCGACACCGTAGGTAGTATAAAACGTATTGCAAGAACGGAAATATAAATAGATGCAAAACCGTTGTTGCGATCGGATCTGGATTATACCTCCGCGATGAACAACGAGAGCCTGCTTGATGAAGGCTCGATGCAGATCAGTTGGCGGAGCAGTTCGTGCTGATAACGTGTTGCACAACCTTTGCCGGCGAGTCCGGTCCAAGGGCGTGCAGCGAGAGCATAGTCGAAGGAGTCGTACACGCGGCACAATCACAGATGCGAAAAGTAAAAAGTCACAGAGATATAGGCGGGACTGATCTTTATTATCAATGGTGTGTCTCTCTCCATACAATACATGGGTATATATAAGAGGGAGAGGGGATAGGGTTGAGGACCAATCTAGAGGGAAAACCCCACCCCAAGAAAGGGTGGGCCCGTACGTTGCTTCGTACGGTTGGTTTCCTAACAATTTTTAGCACCTGATTTAGGTTGGATCGGTGCTGCCGCTTTCCTACCTGTCTAATTGGACCATCAGTTAGCTGTTGAGGTCTTTGGTCCGGTCAAACATAGCGTTTTCGGAAAGCAAAGCAAGACACCAGAGACATTGATATACTCACTCCGTCCAAAAATAAGTGTCTCAAGTTTGCTCAAAAGTAGATGTATTTATACATGAAACATGTCTAGATAAATTCATTTTTGTGCAAACTTGAAACACTTATTTTGGAACGGAGGGAGAGTACAAGTACGATTTGTGTGATTGTGTCTTGTGTGTGGGTCACTCGAGACACCTTTTTGGTCTAGATAGACTAGAGGAGAGATATTCTTTCCTTTGGACGCAATGCTCCCGCTATATTTGTAGATATTTTATATTCTTTGGACGCAATGCTCCCGGCAATTTTTGCAGATATTTTAAGAGAATAATATATTGGAACGTGTTGGTTCATTGATATTAAAGTGATGCTCACGGGCGCCGGTCGGTGCTCAATTAAGGTACGTTTGACTGGATCATGTGCGTTAGCAATGCAGTTAGCGAGGTTGTCGCTGTCGTCGCACCGTCTATGTAGGTGAGGCCGTGAGGGCACCTTTCATAATCGTGGACATGGAGGATTGTTAAGGGCACGAGCAGCGGTGGCATCCGAAACCGGTCGCCTCACGTAAAAAAAGTTGTCAGAGGCATCACCATTAGTTTTATTTATCCAATGGAAGCTACACCCACTCTCCCTTGGTGCAGAAAAAAGATTCCAGAAAACCCATGGAGAAGACAGCACATGCATGTCATCTATCTCTTCCTCTCTCCACCTTTTGGACCGGGACCATGTCATTTTGCTCTTGGGATCCCGCCTCTTCTGCAGGAGACTCTGACAAACTGCGGAGCGACTCCTCTGACAGTCCGAACCTATGTGGCATGCGGGGCAGTAGGTTGAGGGTTGAGGCTATGCGTTGGGCATGCCATAAGAGATACAGTGGCTGCCAAAAATGTGGACAGTTCCTTGATTTTTGGAATCCAATGGAATGATGCACCTTCCAGGAGAAGGTGTTCAGATCCACGAGCCACGATGGGCCGCAAAAAGGTTTCAGACATATACGAGTTGTGTACGTGACGACACCTGACCTGACCAAGAAGAACATGGCACATGCACGACCACTAAGCTTCCATTATGTCATGATTAGACCATGTGAATCAATCCAGACACTCATCAGCCAGTAAGCTGCATACAATTCACAACAGGAAGAAAGTGGAGGCACCAACCAACGCAGTGATCCAACTGCAGCTAAAAGAATAAGATGCCATGGCACATCTACAAAAATTTAGCTCGCTTTTGAGTTTTCTTGGCAATTGTGGACACCATTATGGAACATATCTCGTTTCTGGCCGCACGGCGTGAGAAGCAAGGAGAAAGTAAAAAAATGGAGAGTTTCGATCAGGCCGTTGCCGCCATGGGTACCGCTCTGTAGCATGCTCGCCTGGCCGCACGGACAATATCCTCAATCTGCAAGAGCAAGAGCAAGGTTGCTAAGTGGAAGCAGAAAAAAAATAAAGGAAGGTCAACGCGTTATATAATGTGCACAGGAAAAAACATGTTTCAATGCTTCGTTCCGATTGCTCATGCTAATGGCATCACAGTATTTTGCAATTTTACAGCCTATGTGTGCAGTGCGGAAAACCAGAAACTATGCTGTAGCACGAGATTTGGTGGCAGACAGAATTTTTTAGCCGTCCCTTTTCAGTGGAGCCCCAGACTAAACACACCATTGACAATAATGTGAGGTTACAGATGCAATGAAGTTTGGACCACTAAATGTCATGCAACAACCCGTTTCACACGCCAAGCATCAAGCATTACAAACAAAACAAATAATACTGATGTGTGACCACCTTGACCACAAAGGACACCACCTGATATGCACAGCTAGACAACAGGGCAGAGAATCACCAATTTATAATTATGAAGGGACAGCCTCCAGGCATACCAGGGTGGTACACAATATTCCACAGAAAGGTTAAGTGATTTTAAGGCTATGGAAAATGTTGGTCCTGACAATGCTGTACCGTTGTGTCCCATTACATGTGTGGGTATGCTTTCAAATCTATGGTCAAATGCCCGTGCACATCTGATAGTTGAAATGAAAATGATAATTCAGAAAATGGTTTTGTCTAACAGGATATGTGTAAATTGAGCAACCTGAACCTAGACAAACAACAATTCCTACAGTGCACAACATCTGCATGAATCCAATTTGCAGGTTATTCGAATGAGGCTGATAAAGAACCAAGATAAGGACTACAAAATAAGTTCATCCTCGAGAGTCAAATATAGCCCAATATCCAAATTCGCTCAAATGCACAATGGGATCAGAGCTAGCAACCAGCCATCCACATACAGTTATACCCTTTATATAAATGTGGAACTGGACTTCTATAGTCCATGGACTTTGGACCTAAATTTTGTTGGATCTTATTGGACTGGACTCTAATGGACATGGACATTAATGGAATATAAAATCCAACCGTGCTGGACACCGTTTGGAGCGCAAAATTGGATAGCCCAATATCCAATGGACTCGTGCGTTCCCTCTTGCGTAACTCTGCGCTGTACCGCACACGTTAAAACCAGCTCCGCGTCTGGTGCCGCTGCCGCACGCCCGCACATATCCACGTCTAGCTGATCATCGATCGGACGCACCGTCACGTGTGGCTGAACAACCTTTTGGAACAACCGTCGTCTAGCTAGCAGCTAGCATGAGTTTTCTCGTCACATCTAGCTGGTGCGTGACTGCGTGATCTCCGCACGCGCAGCCACGCAACAAATGTCCACTGGACCTTGGATTATCCACTGTTTCCGCTAGTTGGGTTGGATGGATCTGGACATTATGAAATTAAACGTGGACTGGTGTTGGATTGGACCAAGTTAGGTTGGACATTATTTGGGCCTGTGACATTTGGACTTGGACTCCAATCCAGTTCCAGGTTTACCTTTATATGAAAGTATGAACTAAAACAGTTTCTTTCCCTAGCCACCTTGCACAATACTAGCTTCAGCCGGTCTATCATCATTCAGTGCAGTAAGAATGCATGCATGTGCCCCAAAAACAAAATGCAAAGTATTCACTAGCTTCAGCCGGTCTATCGTCATTCATGCAGTAAAAATACATGCATGTGCCCCAAAAACAAAATGCAAAGTATTCAACATACATGTATGCTAATCAGTTGTGCAGAGCAAGATAAATGGATGCAACTAGAAAAGTTAGCGGTCATGCACAACTGCAATAGTTGTGAAAGTTTAAGGCATAAAAATGTATCAGAGAGAGAGAGATGCAGGACCTGTGGAACAGCCAATCTCTCAAGGTTGGCAGCATAGGGCATGGGTACATCAGCCCCAGCGATCCTCTCCACTGGAGCATCAAGATACTCAAAGCTTTCTTCTACAACAGACATGCTGCAAGAAGACATGTATGTGTCAGAAGAACTCGTACTACACAAGTTTGTTGGTGTGTGTGTCTATGTGTGTGTAGAGAGAGAGAGAGAGAGGTAACCATATTTCAGCACCAACACCATGCTGGGGGAAGCCTTCTTCAAGAGTCAGCAATCTATTTGTTTTCCTAACAGATGCATTTATGGCAGCTCTATCCAGTGGTCTGATTGATCGAAGGTTGATCACCTATTGACAAATATCAGCAGAAAATAAGGAAGATCGATGGCATGTACCATGTAGAGAAAACAACCTATCAATTAGTTATACTCAACAAATCGATTAGTTATACTCAACATAGATTGTACTTAATACAAAAGATATTACCTCGGCACTAATTCCTTCCTTGGACAGTATCTCAGCAGCCTGTAAACAAAAACTGAGCATTATAATACTGCAAAACAGAACTGCTGAAAGAGTACTTCAATCCATCTGTTAAACAGAACATCTCTCTACTAGAACAAGTAGCAGAAGGCTGTCGATGCAGTAGACTACTTCCTTTCAGAAACAAGCTATGGAATACTATAGAGTTGACGATATGATATTTTCATCCTCCTCCCACATGTTTACCAAGTATAGCATGACAAACCTGAAGAGCATAACCGACCATCTTGGAGAATGCAGTAATTGTAATATCTTTACCCTCGCGTTCAATCTACAGAAAGAAGAGATCCACAGGTAAGTGCATACTGCATAGATGTTCAGTAATTCTATACAAGAAATAAAAATTTAAGAGAATGCATCTGATCTCTGAAAACCATGTATTCATTTAAACAAACAATAGAAAACCATCAACATTTCAAAGCAGGGAATGTGTAATAAGTTTCCTTCAGAACACGTTGACATAACAGCATACCTTAGCTTTGCCAATAGGCAGAGTAAAACTTGAATCAAGGACTTCATCAGAAACAGGGAATGATTCTCCATAGCTGTAGAAATGAACGTACCAACATCTCAGTAAAATGGAAGCTAATCGCTGGTAGGATATAAGTATCTAAACAAGGTCAGATGTTGCATACAGTAATTCATTTTCCAGAAAAACAACAGGATCGGGGTCCCTAATTGCAGCTTTTAGCAAGCCTCGAGCATCTTCTGAGGAATATGGAGCCAGAACCTTAAGTCCTGGAACATGTGCAAACCACGCTGCATAACACTGTATTACAATTCAAACACAATTATTATTCATGTGTTAAACCAATAGAAGTCATCACAATGTATTGAAGACAGATTGAGGCATATGTTAGGAACTAGTAATAAACCAGCTTTTACGCCTCTTTCTCACTTGACTCTCTCAGTGATAATTTAGGTATATTGGCTAAAAATCAAGGAAAGAATCCACATAACCCTTGACCCTTGGAGCTGGGACTACATACAACATCTAAAAACAGGCTACATGGAACCTGAACTTTGCAAAACCATTCAAATAACTACCCCCACTGGTGGTTGGTTTTCCCACTAGGCAAGGGAGGTACACACACTTTTTCCTAAAATATATAATTTGGTATTATAAGTGTTTTAATATCAGCAAAGAGGTTTGTATGGCTAGACTATCTTCTAAAAAACAGCACAAACTGGTGGCAACAACATAAAAAGGAATAATGCCTCTGACAATGGGTCATTCCCTGTTACAAACCTGTGAGTGTTGAGCACCAACTCCAGCAGCAGCTCCATTTGGTCCTCTGAAAACAATAGGAACATTTATCTGACCAGCTGACATGTAGTTTGACTTGGCAGCTGAGTTGATGATATGATCGATTGCCTGGACACGCAATAGAAATTGGTAGGTAAGGTTTTTACATCATAAATAAACAATTAAAATGTGTAGTTGGTCTAATGGAAAAGTGTGTTCTAATGAGAATTACTTGGCAGAAAATGGATCTCTCAAAGAAAACTTTCTAAAAAGGGGAATGACAAATATAAAGGTGGACTGTATTGTGCGACGTAAGAGCACGGAGTGATAAACTTGAGCATCACAAGGTAAGAACAAGACTTAAGCATCAGGTAAACCATCTTTAACCATCATGTAAGAACTATGTACGTAAATATCAAAGCATTCATGCTACTTGCATCTTTAACCATCTTTAACCATCAGGTAAGAACTATGTACGTAAATATCAAACCATCTTTAACCATCAGGTAAGAACTATGTACTTAGCGGGCACTCATGTTACTTGCATCTTTAACCATCAGGTAAGAACTATGTACATAAATATCAAAGCAAAAATGCCTTTTGGACCAAGCAGATAAAATAAATTTATTTGATCCTCGCAGTGCTAAAATTAATGTTACCAAATGACTGACCTGCATTGAGAAATTAAATGTCATGAACTCTACGACTGGCCGAAGACCTTGATAGGCTGCACCAACACCGATGCCTGTAAAACCAGCCTGGACAAGAATAACAATACAAGATAAATGCTTGAACAGAATTGCTTCAATGTGAAAATGTATGAATCAACAGCAACAATCGGATGGTTCGAAGATTTTAAGAGTGAAACCTCTGTAATTGGTGTATCAAGAACCCTATCAGGACCATACTTGTCAAGCAAGCCCTTTGTGATCTGCAAAAAAGTCATGAAAGATCAATAATCATGGAGTTTTAAAAACTGAGACCAGCTGCCAATGGACCTGAAACTAAAATAACAATAATCTTCAAAGCTTTACAAACCTTGTATGCACCTTGATATTCCCCAACCTACAACAGAAGAATAGGTATTAGAAAAATAAGCTACTAAAAAGAAGAAAATGCAATTAACTGAAAATGCTACCTCTTCGCCCATCATAAAGACAGAAGGATCAGCAGCCATTTCTTCATCTAGTGCAGAGTTCAACGCTTCACGAACAGTTATCTGAACAAGTAAACAATAATATGGATGACATGCCTTTTAAGTTATACAACAGAAAAAAACACTTCTCAGAGGATAACTCTCAATACAATGCCAGATATTTTCGGCGCGGGAACATGATAATCATGTCATCTGTCTTCCACAACAGGGAAAGATATCTGACCACACAGAACTCGGAACAATGGTGCTGGTTAGTCCAGTAAAAAGGAGAGGCGAGGCAATAATAAATACAGTCGATCACACCAATGGCAACTATCATGCAATCTCATTGGCACTAATTCTGGAGCACTTAAGTAATAAAGCAAAAGATGCATGCTGAAAGGTTCAGAACAGTGCAAGGAATATAATGTCAAGGTACGATTTGAATAGCATTTTCCCAATCTTAATAAGTGAGCATTTATTCTCCAAAGTAGAGCAACTATGTCGCCATAGGCACAGTCAATAGGTAACATCACATCGTAAGAACCAAACCAGAAAATGAGAAAGGCATATGGACAGGACTGGCCTGCATAAGCAGAACTCCTGAAGTCAAATAAGCAGTTTTCGATCTATAAGAAACTATACCGTTCTATCATGATGTAGCCAAAGAAAATATCACTTTACTGCAAGACAAACCACAAAGACGCTCCCAGCTTCTGAGCTGTGCGACCAACTGACAAAAGCATGGATACTAGGATAAATAAAGCGATCAACCATGCTTCGACTAGACAGTCCAGATGACATCGGCTCACACTACCCGGCATCAGCAGGTAGTCACCGCTCAAGAAACAAATCTATACATATGAAACATTGGTATCAACAATTATAAGGTAGCAACTAATCATCAAACCATTACACAAGCCATTTCTTAACCAGTTTAACAAATAAGCTAGATATATGTAATACAACAGAGGAACTTATCGAACAGCCCCTTTAAACTTATCAAACTGCACCAGGACAAAATTGCGTACTAAACAAACATCGACTTAATATCAGAACCCATCAACCACTTCCAGAACCAACACCAACCCCAACTGCCAAACTATTGCAATCGCTGCGTCATCACCACCGGTATTATAATAACAGCAACAAAAGTCGTAATCGCCAACGCCACCGATAAAACTAAACTAAAGCAGCAGCCGATCTCCAGTCAAACGGCCCATGAGCAAGCGAAACAACAGAATTGAGCGAAACCTGGCCACGTCATTGCAGTGACCCAATGCGGCGCCACGCGCGATTAAAAAACCCTAGGGGTCGGTCAAGGCGCTCACCTCCTTCGCCCCGGCGGAGAACCCCCTCGTCGCCTCCGCGGACGCCGCCGACGCCGGGCGGAGCCTCCGCAGCACCTGCCCCAGCATCTGCACGCAAAACAATGAACCGTTCGTCAGCAAGGCGGTCACAGATCGAACCGAAACGCAGCGTCGGGAAATGATCGAAAGCCAAGCAGGATTGCGGGCGGGGAGGAGGGACTCACGGGCCCGGATCCGAGCTGCCTCCTGGCGGCGCCCAGCATCTTCCTTCCGCCTCGCGATCGGAGCGGCGGGCGCGAAGATGTGTCGCCGGATTGGAGGCGGCGGGTGGGTGGGAGGAGACGCAGGCGGCGCCTCGGAACGGGAGAATTGGAGGAGGGATTCGGGTAGTAGGTGGAGGAGGAGGAGGAGAGCGTGGATTAATACGTCTCTGCGCGAGATTCTTATTTAGCGCGCGTTTTGCAGGAAAGCCCCTGGATTATCGTGGGTTTTACCAGACTAATCATACGGTGTAGGGGCCACCGGAAGCAGAGCCTACTTTTTTTTTTTTTTTTTTTTTGAGGGTAAGAAGCAGAGCCTACTAGAATGAGCCCACCAGGATCATGGGCTCGGAGCTGACTAAAACTACGAAACGGGCCTACCGGGACCAAATGTCGCGGGAAACAAACTGATCGCCTACAACCGATTTTTTTGGGGGAAAAGCTTTTATGCAGCCGGGTCTGCTCGTCTCTTCCTCTCGCACGGTTAGCGCATGCAACCTGTCTCGCTCCTCTTTCCCGATGCATCACCGTCGCGGGTTCGGATTGGCTGACTTTGCTCAGCCGTGACTTGCTCACCGACAGGTAGGGTCTACCACGTGCAGGGTCCACATGCCATTGACTCAAAGTCACCACAAAGTCAGCCAACCCCAAGTAAGCGAATCTCATCCCCACCGTCGCCAGTATCCAGCTGCTGACCCCACGCTCCCTCTCCCTCCGACGGCGCGCCGCTGCCAGCACCCAGCCCCACCGGCCGATGGCCACCTCCGCCGCGGCTCTGGACCTCGCCAGTGAGCAACCCAAGCTGGCTTCCCGGCCAACTCCCCCAAGATCCTCCTCGCCGGAAGCTTCTCCACGGGCCAACGGGCGAGCTCGTCATGGAGGTCATCATGTACGAGTTTCCAAACACGCTCGACATGGAGAAGACGAACGCCCTGCAAGTGTATGGGTCTGGGATTCACCCGATCTGGCTCTGACAAACCTCTGCCTCCCGTGGAGAATCAGTGGACGACGAGCTCAAATCGGTGCAGGCAGCGCCTCTATGGTCGGTCAGTCATCTTAACAAAGGATAAACTTGTTAAGCGAAACTGACATGGAAGTACTAAGTGTGAATTTTGTCCACAACAGAAGACAATAAAACATTTATTCTTTGAATTTAGTTTTGCGCGTTTTATTTGGTCAGCTATCCAGATAGCTTCTAACTTATATTCACCCAAGTCCGTTACAAATGTTTTTGGCAACTGATTACATGGGATAGATAAACAGTTAAGAACTATTATTAGGGTAGGCAGTGGCGGAGCTAGCACTCTGGCAAAGCCTGGGCACGAACTTAGGAACCGAAGTTTCGATGATGTGCGAGCTAAGCTTAGGAATTTTTTTCCTGACCAGCCTAGGCCCATTCATGCTCGCTAAATATTGCATACTAGCTAGAGGGCAGTGGTACGTACTTTAAAGCCCAAGTCGAGCTGCACAAAGAAGGAAATAGAGCCTGCTAAGGCCCAAGCGGTGGGAGGGATGCATTTTTCAGCCCAAAAAGCAGCTGGGCGTCATCTTCAGTAACATCTCCACGATCCAGCGACCATGTTCGCTCCTGGAGGTCGCCGGACTTCATGGATGCAGCGACATAGAGCCCGGACATGTGCCCTAGGCGGAGGTATGGTAAAATCGCCCCTGAGGGTAGGAGCGATAGCCGTTATATGGTCGCTTTGGCTGTGTAAAAATGACAAGATTTTCAATGATAAAGATTTTTTCGTTTACATGTACTCTACCGGTGCACAGGTATTCTCCGTTCATGGTCCACGTTACAGCGGGCGGGGTATAAAGGTCTCTTTACGGAGGCATGTGCATGTTTGGAGGAGGTGGCGAAGGATATTTTTATCCATCATGGGTGGCCGCTTGATAGATCGGATTGGTCCTCCATAGGCATTGGTGTTTTACTTATCCTTGTTTTGTAATTTGGCCAGTGTGACCTTTTATTATTTTCGTACTGTTGGATTGCGGCTGTGTGCATTCATATGCAGAGGCCGGGTGTAATGTTTAAACTTCTTAACTAATAATGCCCTTTATAAAAAAACATGGTGAAGGTCAGCATTTGGGGATTTTGTCGAAGTTGCATACGGCGTTGTGATTTGCTACATGTGTATAGGTTTTGTTGTGTAAACACGAGTAAAATGCTACGATGGTACCTGCAAAAGTGATGTTTTACTGATACTTTGCTACAGACAAATGGGGATTTGCCACATGGTTGTGTTTAAAGTGATAAAACAATTTTTGCTACACGTCGAACTTTTTTCTGAAATATTTTTGCTACATGCGATGTTACATACCAAGAGAAAAACCGCTACGTGCGAACCATTTTCGCTACATAGATCGGACGCGCGGGATCGATTCACGATCGAACGGTGCGGAAGGTGGATGTAGCAACAATCGCTACACCTGACTGTCGCTTGGCGCAAGCCTTTTTTTAAGAACTTAATAATATATTTTTTAAGAACTTAATAATACAAATCGTGACACGTATTTTGGGATCAGAGGGAAGTATTACTTTTCAAGAAAATACTCTAGAAAAAAGGCGGACATATTCAAAGGTCCGCTCTTGTGTGTTCTCGTTGTGACACGTGTTGGCTTCTCATCCCACGCAGGACATGTGCGGGTCTCTTTTTCTCTCTACATGTTCGCATTTCCTGCGTCCCGGCCCCTCTAATGGGTCCTAAAGTATTCAGGGGTTTCGACCAAATCAATAACCACTGTTTGTTTTCCTTAGTTTTTTCCTTTCACCTTTCGTCTTCGTCTTCCTCGGTTTCATTCGAGGGAGGGGGTGTAGGCAACCACGCCCAGGAGTGAGGGATCTTTCTTACTCCCCATTTTCCATTAGCAGTTCCAATCAAAGTTGTGTAGTAGGGAGGAGATGGAGATGTTGTTCGGAGTCAAGAGATTTAGGGTCTTGGTAGATTTTCTATATTTTGATCTTTTTGGTTTGTGGGATGGGGATGTCCGGCCCATTTTGTCGAAGAGATCAATTTCTTCCTCCCATTTGTTTGGATTGCTCATTTTGTTTTCCTTCGTTGTTTATAGCTTTCATGTTTTCCCTTTTTACAAGTCTTTCTAAGTGTTGTAGCTATTTTTTCTATTAAATTTTCAGACCCTGAGGTTTTCGGCAAATAATGGGAGGGAGAATGAACTTCCAACTGTAATATACATCGTTATTTTCCCTCTCATATTTCTCTCTCGGACTATTCGCTTTCTACCGTGTTTATAAAGAGATTGCTCCTCACCCATGGACATAACGCACCACGCAAATTAGAGTGCCTCCCCATCTTGTCATGGGTGTGCACCGCGAGAGGGGACTGTAGGCCTTCGTAACCCTACCTCTTGTAATCTTATATGGGAGAGGGACGATCGGGCTTTTGAACACGCTCTGGTACGACTACTGACACTTCTCTGACACCACATGTCGACAACTTTTTCATCGATATGGCTATTGCTGACAACAACGTCAACACAAAAGGGTCTTCCTCTGCACGTGTTTCTATCCTTTTCCATTAGGGAATAGGTTTTGTTTACTAGTTTTGCATATCCATTTGGACGTGGTGTTCTTACCATGATCGAGTAGTTTGTGTGATCCAATTATCATGAGTGTTATAGTTATAACATTCTTTTGTTATTTATATTTTCCGGATTAAATCATTCAAAAATATTGCTAATATATTCAACTAATCTCACAAAGATGCCGGTCTTCCAGAGAATACAAGAGTTCCAGGGACAGGTTTGGTTCATCGGTCAGCTCAAATAGTATCTCACCAACAGCGCTTTTGAATTCCCCATTGGACGATTCCTGGGTTCAGAGCAAGCACTGTTATACTACACACTTGGAAATTGGCACAGACGTTACATGAGCCAAACAGGGCAAGCACTACCTGTACTTAACAGTTGGTACAGAACATTATTATGACCTGAATGGGCACAAATTGCATGATGAACAAGTAGCAAAATTTGAGCTTATTAACAAAGTTTAGTTAATGGAGAATATGTCAATACAGCATGATATTGAATCTGCTTGTCAAATTACATAGTATTAGACACAACCGATGGGCAGAGCAGCATCTCTCGGATTCTTGACATTACGAGATATAGGACTTTGACCACACATCTAGCAAGATCCTCCATTTTAGATGTGACCCTGGAAGCCAGTAGTGGAAGATGACAAGATGTCATGTTAGAACATAAGAAATCAATCTTGAAAGTATATCATGTTCCTAACACGCATATATATCAGGGTATCCCCCCGCGTCGTCTCCCTGTGGGCGACTCGGGCGGGAACCCTAACCCGCGCCGCCGCCGCCCCTTCTCCACCACATCCCCTCGCCGCCGTCGGCTGAGGTCGCCGGGCAAAGCTCGACGGCTGCTGGCGGCGGCGGAACTCACTCTCTGATGCAGTCTCGCCCCCGATTGGTCGCGCGTCGCTCCTAGGCGACCCGGGGCGCCCGCGCCGCCGTGGCCAGAAACCGTCCCCACCGCGCCCCCTGCCCCCGCTGTCGTCGTCGGAGGCCGTCCCACGGCGGACGGCGGCGGCGGGGGGTCTCCTCTGTTCGTTCCCTCCCACAAATCCGAAAACCACACCACAAAAATCCCCTCCAAACTCGGCCTTCCGAGATGCTCGAGATCTGGCCGTCGCTCTTGGCCTCGGTCGCGTGGGCTCGCGACCCGGGCCCATGCCATCGACGCGTCGTAGTTCTCCGGCCGCCGGGTGCCCGCTGCTGCTCCCCTCCTGCTGCACTCCTGCAGCCTGGCGGCAGATGCACAAACTCGTCAGGGGAGTTTCATGAGCTTGTTGCCGGCTCACGGGAAACCCGTGCTCGTGTTGTGCGCATGGGCAGACCACGGCGGTGCATCCCGGTGTCGCTAACCTCTCTGGAGGCGTGGTTCTGGAGCTACTCCTTTGCTTCCAACCCCTGGCTTGGGTCCGGCGACTATGGTGGTTCCGGGCAAATGCACAACGACAACGGTGTCGGAGGCGTCGTATCTTCCTTCTTGAAGGAGTCGCGTTGGAACCCCAAGCTGCTCTCCATCTCGTGCATTGGCAAGAGAGGCTGCAGGTCTGCCGTGGTGGCGCGTTCTAGCACTGTGGTGCTCCGCGAGTTCATCTTCGATGAACCCGTGTCAATGCCTTGGTCTCTCTTTGCCTTGCCGTTCTTTGGGTGTATCCGATGGCGAGGCGCTTGGTCTCGCAGTGCTGCCATGCGGTGCATTGTTTTCCTGTGGTGTGTTGTTCTTCCTCATGATGTGTTTCTCTTCGGCCGGCCTGCCCATGATCTCGGTCCTGTTGTTGTTCTTGCTCAAGACCCTCCCATGGTTGTCATTGTGTTGTGGTGAGCTTCGGGCTCTTGGTGTCGTCTCGGCTCATCTTTGCTCAATGACGACCCAATAATGCCTCCCCAACCCGCTAATCGTCTCGACCTCTCGTGGCGGAGCTCCCTGTCAAGGTTCGTGCTAGGTGCTAGGCTTTCGCACTCGTTGATTGTGGATGCTCCTGAGTTGTGCCGTGGGATTCAATACGCACGCCGGTGCGGCGCGCTAGGCTGTTTGCTGAATCTTGGTATTATGATCCTTCGACAACACCTCTCATCTACTTGTGCCTCATGGTGGCTCTTGTCGTTCCCTTTCTTCATCGTGTGTGTTTTTCTTTATCTCTCCCCTATGAAATCCCAGTATACTCTGGTTCATTTGAACCTATCTTGTAGAGTCTGCAAAGGCTCAAGGCAACCTTGAATATATTCAGGTGGGGATTAACTCCCCCGGTGACCATTCAAAAAAAATCAGGGTATTTATTTGATGTTCTTGAAGTGAGCGAGTATAAAACATGGGAATCTTAAAGGTCAGCTCTGATGGCTTGTGCATTAGATGTGACCATGGAAACCAGTAGAGGAAGATGTCATGTTAGAACATAAGAAATCAATCTTGAAAGTATATCCTGTTGTTCCTAACACGCATATATATCAGGGTATTTATTTGATGTTCTTGAAGTGAGTGAGTAGAAAACATGGGAATCTTAAAGGTCGGCTCTGATGGCTTGTGCATTATAGAACCAGTACCCCAGTCGTCACCTGCATGCACTTGAGATTAATAGCTACTTGTAGCGGGCAATTTCATGAATAATTTGATGTATAGCAAACGGAAAGACTGTATAATTCAGCAGTTTGTAGACTACTAAGACTAGAATTCATTTTTGTAAAAGCCAATGTATATTGAGAGATTCAGTTTGTTGTATGCTAACATGAATACATACCTGCCTTATCACACTAAAGAGTCGGAGACCGAGCTCTCTTTTTTCAGACAACGAGACAAACGTAATGTTTTTGGTTAAAAAACGAGACATGTTCAAACAAGACTGAAAATAGACAAATGTTTTTGGATTGAAAATGCATAACACCATGACCGTCACATCATACATACACCTGGTGATGTGCAGGTCCACTCACAATTCATTTGAATTAAGCAAACAACTAGATTCAGGGAAGATATAAGTAATAAATCTGAGAAAAGTTGGGGCAAGTGTATGGATTGAGCTTGTATAAATGGCATCGTTGTATTTTTCTTATGGGATACTTTTTTAATATGTATTTATACTATTTTTTAAAGATATTTATTAGTGAACACACGGTCAAATTTGTGCGTTGTTGACCAAAAAATTCATTCTTTAATGTTTTTGTAGGCGAGTAATGGATAATAACATAGTGATTATTATATATGTCCATAAAATATCAACGACCTTCTAGGTGCAAAAATTCACATTTTGCATGTACAAAACCAACTCTTCAATCAACTATCAAAATATCATCAACCTTTCTAGGTGCAAAATTTCACATTTTGCATGTACAAAACCAACTCATCAGTTATTGGGTTAACATCAAAACTCCACGAAATAACTCTCGTATCGTCTAATTAGGTCAGATGCTCTTTAGAGTCAAACGGACGTCATGAGGCGTTGGACGACGTGACAGCGCGGGTGCTCGGCGCATCCACCCGATGGTTGTGCCGTGGGGCCGTGCTAGGGGTGTGGCCCCCCTCCGGTCCAATTTTTGCAGCTCGGTCTTCGCCTCATAAAGTTATTCCACTTTTCTATTTTCTCGATTTTTACGTGAACTAACCTAAGTATTTTCTCCGATGCAAAAAGATGTAAAAAAATAACAACTGACACTAGGCACTAAGTTAACAGGTTAGTCAAATAAAATGATGTAAATTGATATGAAAACATAGTGAAAGTATGTATATCAATCAAAAAATTATAGATACGCTTGACATATGTGTCCGATGTAACCGTGCATTCAATGGTCTAAGATTCTGACCACTTATGTTGGACGAAGACTCATATGGCTATTCAAAACCTTGGAGGTTAGTCAGGTATGGACGTTTGCAAATTCCTTAAAGAGTGCACGGAAGAACATTATGATGTGACCGGTGAAAATAGACATGGTGACTTTGGGGGGTTTTAATATAACAATAGGGTTTGCCAATGTTCTACGTTGATCCATTTCATTTTTGTTTCTTTGTTCTGATCTAATGTTTTCTCTTAATTAATAAAGTCGTATCATTTGACTGAAAAATGTATTTTTAGACTGGTACTTAACTTCTAAAAGGAAATGCTAAAAGAAAGACTTCCGTCGGTTTCATGTTTATATATCTTGTCAAATGCATTTGAAATGGGCGGACATATGCGAGGCTCTTGTGCTCTTGCAAAATTCTTACCATGGAGAAAATATCCAACAACAACCACTTTAGGAGGAAACTCGTGAAACCACGTGAGTTTCCCCAGATTGCATGTGGATGTGGATGCAGTTGCATGTTACACCATAAACCCTGTCAACAAAAAATGTTACACCATACACCCACAATGAGTGGTCACATGGTGTATACGGGAGGTAACAGTTGATAAACATGTAGAAAATTCATTTCAAAATAATAGAAGAACAAATTCATCAATGAATAGTGCATGAAAATCGATTCATCAATGAATTTAGGTTTGAACTGTATAACTATATATCATTTGTTTATTTAGAGACCATCATTTTCCTGACATATTTATGTTTTCTTTTGAGAAACTGTAATAAAAAGCATACGTGGGATGGACAGAGTTTTCTCTCTCCCTGGTGTGTGTTGGCGTGAGCCAGCACTCGGAAGTACGAGTGTACTATGTTCTCATCGTACTTCATCACAGAAGAAATTCGCAAAAGAGGAAAAAACTACACAGAAGAAGAAAAAAGAGAGGAAGGCCGGGGCACCAAATCAAAACTATCGACGCCGGTGGTCACTCGTACACAGAGAGTTCAGAGTCGTGAGGCAACTCGAGAGCAAATCGCCATCCGCCCAACTGTCAGCAGCGCCGGGACGTGACCCGCCTCGCCGCTCCCCTCGATTCAACGCAAAATCTCGGAGCCGATTCACCTCCGGCAAAGCGCCAAAGCGAAGTTCTTATCACAGGCCCCACCCGTCAGATCGATAGTCCCTCTCGTTCTTGCCTTGCCTCCTGTTGAAAAATATAAAGCGTTCCGTGCTGTCTGAGGCAAAGCGCACGAGTCCCTCTCGGCTCTCTCCCTGTCGCCGTCGGTCGTCACCCGTCGCGCTCACCGTCGGCCGTTTCGCTTGCTTCATCGTCGTCGCCGTTTCTAATTTTAGGTTGTGTCTTGGATTAGATTAGATTAGATTAAAGCCAAAGGAACTGGTGCTGGCAGAAATGACATATTGACAGCTGATCGAGCTGCGGTTGCGGCAGCCGCTGATGTGTTAATGTTACTGCTTAATTAATCAACCCTGGTTGGTTTCCCTTTCCTTGATAAGTGTTTAAGGGAGACTTGCAAGTTACAGCTGATACGGATGTCGCAGCTGCTGCTTAATGGAGATTTGTTTTTTCTTCGGAGGGAGTCGTCTTCAAACTGGTGCTCGGATTCATTCTCATCATCATTATCATGGTACCAGGACCGTACGTAGGAGAGGTACAGGGGAGGGAGTGGGTGGAAGATTCCACATGCCGGCTCTCTTGGCCGAGGCATGATGCAGGTGAGGCTGGAGCATCGCGAATGTTGATGCTGCTACTGCTACTGGCTAGTACGCACTGCTGACTTCTTCATGGTGGTCTGAAGAATCGTGGCAGGTTTCCGTGACGCAGCTAGACGACGGCGATGACTGGTGGTGATCGCCAGCATCATCTTCCCGGTGCACGGCGGCGGTCGTCTCGCTGTCGGCATCCCCAACTGATGTCCTCCTTGCTCTGTTCTTCTGCGAGACCCTGCATACGACCCATTCGCAGCTCTGCGAGTCACTGGCTCCATTGGCGTTGGGCGCGGCGGCGAGGCGGAACTCGTGCATGACCCAGTCGGTACGCGTGGATCGCGCCTTGCCGCGGTGGAAGGCGAGCGCGGTCTTGACGCCGACAAGCAGCCGCTTGCCATTGCTATGCAGCTGCACGAACACCGGCTTCT
Organism: Poa pratensis; assembly: GCA_947311845.1. Taxonomy (NCBI): domain Eukaryota; kingdom Viridiplantae; phylum Streptophyta; class Magnoliopsida; order Poales; family Poaceae; genus Poa; species Poa pratensis. Next base: position 11,228,060 of record CAMZMU010000083.1, read on the forward strand.
CCTTCCCCGTGGCCTTCCAGTACCCGCTGGCCGCTCTGCGCCGCCGTCCGCCGCCACCTCTCGCCGGCGCTTGCCGCAGGCTGAAGAAGTAAGCCGCCTCCCCTTCTCTCGCGCCTAAAACCACAAAACGCAACGAAATTCGAATCGATTAATTCCCACCCGACAACATGCAAAGCTTGCGTTCAAGAATGTGTCTGAACTCTCTGAACGCGCCGGCACGCACCAGGGAGGTCCCATGGGTCGGGCAAGGCGACGCTGTCGACGACGGGGATGACGGCGGCCGGGAGCGGGCGCGCGAGGGCCTTGCGGCGCAGGTACACACCACCAGCTCCTCATCGGTTGGATGAAACCGGAACCCCGGCGGCAGCTGCTGCCTCGGCGGCGCCTCCCCTGCTGCTGCTGCCACTGCCCGCCTCTCCATTAAGCTACTCGATCCTCGCCGGTGCAGTGCAGTTGTATGTAACTGAAGCTGATCAGCGACCAGCCAGGGAGGTTGTGCAGTTTTCAGAGGGAGAAATGGGTTGATGAGTGGAGTGGAGACGGAAAAGGCGGGGGAATTTATAGGGTAGTGCTGCCGGCGATGTGGCGTGGAGCGAACTCCAACTCCATCCTGCTGCCTGCCAATCTTGCTTCAACAGTATGATTCCTTGTTCGACTTGACAAAACAACAAAGATCCCGTCTCCTGCACCACTAAAAATGGCCCCCAAATACTCTTCCTTCCTCTCCGGCAATCAACCAATCACGTTATGTACACCCATAGAAGTATTCGCAAGGTATGGAAAAAGTAGGCAATTCTATAATTGTAGTAACCACTTGGAGCTGGTCGAAAGAGATGGTTATACAGTAGCAGACGATTCTAATTTAAGCCATGCCATATGCATCTATATATGTTTTGACAAGGAAGATGGTTAATTATTTTGCCGGCGATATCGTGCACGCTAACCAACGGCGGTGAGTGAAAGCCGGCCGGGGTTGATCATCCATATACATGTGCTAGATGCGCGTGTGTTAATTATGGGTGTGATCTACATGTGAACTGGAAAAAAGAATCATGGCCGCCTTCCTTTCTCTTGCTTCGGCCGTGTAATCATGGAAGATGCAGCACACTGATCACCTTTCCTTTGCAACTCTTTGTTTTAGCAGTTGCTTCATCGTTAAGTTGCTTCCTGCCTCCTCCTTCCAGGCAGTCGAGCGTCACGAGTTCCCTGAATCCTGGGAACTTCAGGGTCCACACGACACCATGCATGATCGGCAGATATTTCAACTGCATTGTCACGAGACTTCTGCTCACAAGGATTTATCACCTGCATCACCATCTGGCTTTGTAAATTTCCGTCCTCTAGTGAATGCTAGTAGCTTTACATTTTAAAAGATTAATAAAATCGAGATCTTTTTTGATAGATGTAGTCAGCATGTGTTCTAGGAATTTGCAAAATCTCAAGGCGAAATACCTTTTTTTATGGGCTACACAAAAATGACAAAATCTGACAAATTTATAGGTTTGATTTTTTTACAGTGTTCACTGTTTTAGATCCACAATTCTATCAATTTTACACAACCTAGAATACGAAGTATTTTACATTGGATTTTTGGACACTAGTATAATTCGTTATTATCTGCATTTGGGATTTTTTTTAAAAAAAATGAAACTTGAAAATGACATTTTTAAATTAAAAACAGGCTCCATGAAGCCCCAGCTCCAAAACGTCATACTCAAACATGAAGCCTCCATGCATCACTTAAGCAACTACTGCACCGCCAGCCAACCAGATTTGAAATATCTCGTAAAACCATGACTAATACGAATTCAATACGTAGCCATATGGATAAGTTGCAAAAGATGAACAAATCTAGTCTTGTAAGAAATAATATTATTACCTAGCACACAAAATCCAGTTAACCTTCTAACTGGATGATCTTTTGTGCAAATTGTTTTTCACTTTCTTCGCCCAGATCATCGGTATTGACGGAACAAAATCTACACGAAAACGACGGGTGCCAACAGTTTTGGATGTGAAGAGCTGCAAGCCACAGGTAATGTCAAAAGCATAGCTCATTGAGCGAGTTGGTGCAAGCAAACCGAGGTAAGCTAGAGCGTAACATTGGTCTCACCTGTCACTGTTTTGACGGATATATAGAGCTATAGCTTGGGTTGGAATAACTCCAACATGAATAAAATTTGTGGACTTGCTTGCCTCAGATCGGATCAAGCAAGTGACCTCTTGGTGAGATCAAAGGAAGGATCAGCTTGCGCCCCCCAAAGGGTAACTTCTTTGGTGTTACTACCTTCTTGATGGCTACACTTTTTGGGCTATACTTTTCTTTTTCTTTATTTGCTGGTTTCCTTTTCCAGGGTATTAGTTCAGAGCCACTTCCATCACAAAGCCTGAGAATCATTAGCCGTACCCAGGTATGTATGCATGAACCCGAATTTGAATTATTCCAAAATCGTAACGATGTTTAGAAAAATACGGGAAAAAATCACACATGTAGGTATGTAGGGTAGAAACTTACTCTTGCAAAATTTATTAACAGGTTATGAAAAATTGCGAAGTGTTCAAAAATCACAAGAATGTGAATCATCGTGTTTAAGTAATACAATTTGGAACTTGGTATGCGGCACGAATCATTTTGTGATTATTCTAAGGATCGTAAATGGTCATATCTAAGTTTTAAATTCTTCACGCATATACCTGCAACCATCCTCTACATGAACGTTTTGAAGTTTATTGGAAATAGGATTTTCTGCTTCCTCCACATTGGCTAGCTAGAAGATGGTTCATGTGTACTTGGGTCCCCAAATTTCTGCACAAAAGCAAGACATTCCATGTATAGTTTCAGTAAAAAAAAAACATTCCATGTATGGACAAAGGGAACAACTGAATGGCAATCATGAGCTAGCAGTAGCAACGCAAATCATCTACTATTCAGGCTTACACATGAGGAATGGGGACAGACAAGGCAGGCCGAGTTAGGCTGCCTAATTAAGCTGTCCTGCCGAAGCAACAGGTCCCCTCCAACTCTCGAAGCAAATTAAGCACCATTACGCAACGATGAGTCACTGGACATAACCCCCGCACGAAATCCACATGGCGGCTGGCAGCCTGGAGTCCATTGCCAAGGGCGGCCCTCTCGTCGATTTGCTGTCGCGTGTCGACGTCCGCTCGACGAAGCCCTATCCATGTTTTGCGTCTCCGTAAGACACTGAGCGTGTTTCCAGGCCTAACTAGTTGGAGTGCAACCGGTAGATGGGTTAGGAGGAGAGCTGGAGAACTGCCACGCAAAGTCCTATCCGGCCAATCAGCTAGCTAGCCACCTGATAGCTCATAGCTAGGCTGATACCACCATGTTCGTTTCTTAAACAAGCAGCAAGAGGCTGCTGGAGGCAAGCAAGTAGAGTGCTGCTGCAGAAACGGCTGCAGGTAACAAGCGAGTAGGCGACGCAGAGATTAAGCTACCACCAGCCGCGGGTTAGGTAAGTAAAGATCAATCATGGGAGGAGTCGGAGAGAGCTCAGTTAGCTGGGACGTCCTGCGCAGGCATTTCCTCGAACACAAGCCAGTATTAGCGTAGGAACCCGGAAAACCCAGCCGGATAACCATCGTCGATCGCTTGTTTGTGGTCGATGGTGTGAACAGTGGGGTTTTCAGCAGTTCACTACTCGTGGATGGATGATGCATGAACGAAAGCTACAGGGATTAGGGAGTAGTTAATACCACGCTTGTCGGTCCGATTGTCAATGCCTTTGGAGTGCGGGCGGCTCTGGCTTGTGTCCGCGGCGAGGCGTACGTACGTTGGCACCGGGACGAAGCAAACTGATCCCGATCGAGTAATTAATCGGTGCTAGTGTTTGGTTTACTAGCTGCTGATCTGGTGTGATGTGAGGTGAGAGGCCCCATCGAAGCATTGGAAAATTGAGCGGGGTTGGTCGATGCCTTGTGTCCCCGGATACGCAACTAGGAGGACCGGGTGGCTAGCTGCATGCCGATGAATACTTTCTCGCCTTGCTTTTTCGCTGCACGAGCTCGATCGTCTGGGTAACTCGGTTGTTTCCGAAAGATGCACCATGTTCATTATGTATCGGGGCCGGGAAGAACAACAAAGATCCTCGAGTGCTAAAAAACAGAGCACATTCACCACACGACTTAGCTCGTGCATGTGCGGCCCGCACAATATCGCAATAAAGGGCATGTTTGGTTGCTCGCATGGTTTTTGAACACTTTACATCCGTGGCTCCACTGGGGCTGGCCGTGGAGAAACGCGAGCTGAGCCATGCTGTGCATGTAGTTTGGTTGCCAACAATGTTCTAGCCAGACCCGTTTGGCTGGGTGCAGAAATGCAATGTGCTCATTTTTGGATGCCCAGATTGATGTTTACAGCCACAAACCACTGTGTTTGGTTGCCCAGTTTGTTGTTGTTCCACTTACCTTGCACGCCCTAGTGGTGAGCTTACCAGCCCACTGAGGTTTAGGAGGTTCAGGGTTTAAGGATCATACAGATTTACGACTGCCACAAATACACAATGACGACGATCAAGACGAGGATGATGAAGTCTTTGATGCCGCCACATGGAATCAGTCCTCCACCTTTGTCCTTAGTACCTTTGCTTTCTCCAGCTTTGCTTGATCCAGCTTTGCTTAATCCGGCTATGTTTGACCCTGCTATACTTTGATCTTCGAGAGGGAACTCTTTGTGCCGGGACATGTAGAAAGCATCATGTGCCTCTCTTAGAGTTTCGAACCTTTGGCAGCAGTTGTTGGGGTGTGATACGTCTCAAACGTATCTATAATTTTTGATATTCCATGCATTTTTATACCTATTGCTACATGTTTTATATACACTTCATAGCATTTTTATGCATTTTCTGGGACTAACCTATTAACAAGATGCCACAGTGCCAGTTCCTGTTTTCTGTTGTTTTTCCGTTTCAGAAAAGCTAGTCGGGAAATATTCTTGGAATTGGACGAAAATCAACGGGCGTCAGTTTTTCACCGACATGAAGACCAAGTCCGAAGGGAACGAAGAGGCGACCCAGGGGGGCCACCCCACCCCTAGGCGCGGCCCACATGCCAGGCGCGCCTAGGTATGGGGAGGGCACCTCGGGTGCCTCCAGCCGGCACCATTTCGCCTATATATTGTCTCCGTCCCGAAAATCCTAAATAACTGAGCATTATTCCACGAAAAGTTTCGTCGCCGCCGTCGTCGCAAACCCTAGTCCGGGAGGGTTCTGGAGCTCTTCCCGGCACCCTGCCAGAGAGGAGATCATCACCGGAGGGCGTGATGCGTGAGTAGTTTATCCTTGGACTACGGGTCCATAGCAGTAGCTAGATGGTTGTCTCTCCACTTGTGCTATCATATTTAGATCTTGTGAGCTGCCTATCATGATCAAGATCATCTTATTGTAATGCTGCATGTTGTGTTTGCTGGGATCCGATAAATAGTGATATTATGATCAAGTTGTTTATCAATCTATCTACATGTTTTATTTATGTTCTTGCATGCTCTCCGTTACTAGTAGATGTTTTGGTCAAATAGATGCTTGTGACTCCAAGAGGGAGTATTTATGCTCGATAGTGGGTTCATGCCTCCAGTAACCTGGGTACGAGCGACCAAAACGGCTAAGATTGTGGATGTGCTGTTGCCACTAGGAATAAAATAACTAATGCTTAGTTTAAGGGTAATGCTATTAGATCTAATGCATTTGTTTACATTACACACTATGCTTAATGCAATTATCCGTCGCTTGCAACTTAATACTGACGGGAGACACGGAAGTTATCCTGGAAGTGGATTATTTAGGCATGGATGCGGCTGGTAAGCGGTCCATGTATTATGTTGTAATGCCCAATAAATACTACAATAAATATTCTTGTCATATACTGCATTGTCATGCGTTTGCTATTTGTCAATTGTCCAGCTGTAATTTGTTTACCCAGCATGCATATTATCTTTTATGGAGAGACACCACTAGTGAACTGTGGACACCGGTCCATTCTTCTACACTGATAAAAACACCAATTGCAATTATCTGTTCCCTGTTACTTCCTGTAATTATTATTACTCTCCACACCATACGTTTAATTCTTTGTTTTTAGCAAGCCAGGAAGACTGACAACCTTCCTGTTTCGTTGAGACAAATTAATTTTATTGTGTTGTGTGCAGGTCCACGTCAACAACCATATTTTCTGGCGCTGTTAGGAGACTTCTCCCATCAAGAGCCATATTTTCTGGTGCCGTTGTCAACCTTCTGAAGCACTTTTGACTCCTACCGGTTCGATAACCTTGGCAGATTCACAAGGAAAAATTGCTGCTGCACTACATCATACCTTTCTCTTGGGGTCTCCCAACGAACGTGTGTTTTCACGTCATCAGGGTGCTTGTGAAGCTGAGCCGAACAAGCATTCCAGGTTGTATAGATTCCTGGAGTCTTGCCTCTGAAAACCACATACCACTTCAACAAAGAACATGAACATTAGCAAAGCATGGTTAGTTAAGCAAGAACTTGCAAAAGTATCAACACATGATCAGTAAAGCAACATAAGCAAAGCATGCATTGATTCATCAAACTACAAGCAGCATTAGTGTCGCTGCCTAGCTAGTATGGTGTTATCCTACCACCACATCAAAAGAGTGTGTCATACTACCACCACAAGTTCATTGTGCGAGGGTTAGCTTATGTACCACCTCAAGCACCCAAAATATACAGGCCATAAATAGTTTTGTCGTCCTAGCTACTCAAAATATACATGCTATAGGATGTTTTGTTGTCCTAGGTACCCAAAATATACATCATGTCATCATGATCATCATCATCATCGAGCAGAAATCTTGGCGGTGTCACTGAATGTTCCCTTCGCGCTCATCACAGCCTCGTAGAGGCCGGGTGCACATCGACAGGCACACTCTCCCTGATGGCGGATGCCACCTCCCTAACGGCCTCGGTCATGCTAGTGAAGACGAGCACCTCCTCATCGACCAAGGCACCCCCTCTTCCTCTTCTTCTCCCCTCTCTCAGGTACCTTGGTGCATGATCATCTGCCTTGGCGCCTCCTCGAAAGTCAGCAGCACCATTAGCATGGACGCTGTCTGACTTTTGCGTGTCAGGATCATCAGGCGTACCAAGAGGCTCAGATGACCCCATGGCATGCCTTCCAGTGGCCAGACCGAAGGAGAAGATGGTGTGCATCGGAGTGTAGTTCTGAATAGGCTTGTTAAGGAACTCAGCGTCCTTGTGGTGATCCTACGGATGAAAAACAGTTTCACAGTTAGCAGTGTTTTGATACATGAGATAGTTAGACAGTTAGGGCAATGTATAACACAAGGCTAACCACGATGTGGCCCTTCAAGTGCTCCGCCTCCAAGATGATGATGTGAGTTTCCTCATCCCAGAGTGCACCACTGAGGTCCTTCAGCTTTGACACCTTGATCCACCTCACTCTCCACTTCCTCAGGTGGATGTAGATATGAGTAGGGGTGACCTCCTGGCCCGAGAACTCAAAAACTAGCTTGGCAACTGTGTTCAGATGCACCTCCTTAAACCCCTTGTCAGTCCTCACCCCACTGGCGATGAGCTCGCACATCTTGTTGAGCACGAAGTTGGACAGAAATGGAGGCCACTTCATGGTAGTGCCCATCTTGCTCTTATTGGTCTTGCCACCAACAAGCCTAGTTCCCTCCGGACCAAGAGAAGGCGTGCCCAGCTGTGAAGGCATCCTGGGCACCTCAAACATCTCCATTGGTTTGTACTCCGGCAGCTCATCCGGCTGCTAGTCCGGGACAAGAGAAAGAGCGAGTTGGCTCTCCCCTTTGAGCAGGGACTGGCTAAATTCATCGACGGACATGTCCTACAACGGTGATGAAGCAAGATATGGGTGCATCAATAACCTCAGATCTAACCAATCGACAAATGAACTGAAGCAAATGGGCAATCTACGACATGCTTACATCAAATCTAGACTACAAACATGCTCAAACAACATCATGGCCTAAAGATCTACTCCATAAGCTCATATCTAAAGTACAAGGCGGGCGTAGGGTTCGATTGTGCTTACCGGCATCGTAGCGTGAACGATGGCGAGGTGGAGGAAGAAGCGCTCCGCCGCTGGCCGTCGACCACCGTGGACCGGAGTGGAAGGAGGCGCCACTTACCTGGTCGTCGTGGATGAATCTGGTCTCGGACGGAGAGCTCAAAATGGGGGGAAATGGTGGCGGAGCTGTGCGGTGAGAAGAGAAGGGGAAATAGGGGAGGCAAAACTTGGGCGGTGAGCGAAATTTCTCCCGCCACCATTTTTGCGTGTGCCATCTCCACACCTGCACGAGCTCGGCTCCAGCGTTCCCCATTTTGCCTTGCGGGAAGGTGGCTCTGCAGAAACGGTGGAATCAGCCGTTCCTCGGGGGCCTGGCCCAGAGTGCTTTAAGGTTCGTGCTCGTGCAGGCACGCGGAACAGGCCAGGGAACCAAACAGGCCGAAACAGAGGTGAAACGCCGCATTCCTATGTGCCGTGGGCAACCAAACACGCCCAAAGATCCTCGATAAAATCAAAACTTACATAAAAACCTCTCAAGTCAACATCTCTATCTCCCCACCTTTTGCATCTGATCGTATAGCAACAAACATGCACACAGTCACATACTAGACCAGAATCAAAGCTTCCAAAAAGAGTCGTTTGAGTCGTTCGTGCACACTAACATATGAGAACCTATAATCGTTGAACGTGGCGCCATGGTACGGACACACCCCTTGCAAAGTCGCAAGGTACCGCTGATTCATTGTACCGCGCGGAAGAAGCTTTTGTGTTTAAGAACACGTAATACCGTGTCTCCCGTATTAAAATAGAAAGAGGATAAAGATATGAAGCCATGGAATGACTACACCCTTCACACACACACCCTCGAGCCACACTCTCCCACATCAACCACATGACGATGACTTGCTTGCCCAATCTTCGACCGAGGATGGCAAGAAGGCGGGACACAGAGCTTACAAACTGCATCACACAACCAAGACCAGAAACCCCACTAGCACGACCTCACTCCATGATGGCAACGATCAACGTACAACCCACCCCCATAAGCGCTAAAGGTAATCGGCAAGTGGACCACATGACCCGACCAAAAATGAGTAAGGTGCATGTAGGAAGCGTCAACAATAGTTTACATTGTGCCCCTAGAACCAAAGTCTGAGAAATGACCACCATCGACTCCATCTGCCGCCAGGACTAGACTCTACGAGCAACCTAGGCAGCGCCGTCAAGAATGGGATAACACCATAGTGTCACCGCGTAATCCGGAAAGCCGAATCTGGGGTCTCCCCCAACGTTCATGGTGGGGAGCGCAACTACGGCCATGCCGATTACTCTAAGGAGGAGATGGTTCCCAGAGACGTCGCCATTGTCAGTAAACACGGGGATTTTGTCCCGGCCAACCGTCAACCCGACATCCATCGAAAAAGGGCGGAATGAGGCAAACAAAATGCACACCACTACCGAGAGGTTGCCACGGCTCATCGCCGTGAACGGGGAGGCGCCGACCACCATCCCACCTCAACCACTATGGGCCGGACCTAGATGGAACAAATCCTTAGCTAGATGAGCTAGACTATGAGATACTCTATTCCATTCCCTCTTCACTAGATAAAACAGGTGATCAGGCATCAATCGACTTAACTCCTTTAACATTTTCATTCATACCACAACGTGATACTTGCAACCATAAGGTAAGCCTAAATAGTAAATAATGTTTAGAGTAATATACAGAGTTAAGTTTTAATATCAATTTAGTAATTTCACCTCCATAGCTTCTTGAGTTGATCAATAATTCAAAATCCAGGAAAAACATAAGAAAAATGCAGTGTTACGACAAACACATGTAGTACAACTACTTACCTATCCTATAAGCGCAACGGCAAAATTCAGCTCATTTGGAAACTGATCAATTGGTAGCACTAAACCTTACAGAAGAAATAAGAAAACCTGTGTTAACATGGGTTCAGATGCATATCTATCTTATCCTACGAATGTAAAAGACATGTTCTCTAATTTTCAGTTTGCTACAATATAATTGGTTTAGAGTTTACAAGATTTCAGCATTCCCACAACATCTCAACATTTGAACTTTGGAACAACTATTACAACCTGGATACACCAAATATGTGAAGAAACTTAATTGCATGAAGGGTGGAAGAACCTTCATTGCGTTGTTTAACATAATTATATATGCATACTTACTGTACAAATGTTAATTTAAGGCAGAGAAATTCCAACTACTAATAATAACTAATAGTGTGCCTTGTTCTTAAAATTACACGCTGCTATTCTATCAGGGTCGTACCCGGGGCGAATCAAAGTTTATAAATTTATACTGAACTTTTATACTTTCTCGGCCTTATTGTTACCATGTGATAGTATTATAAGTGTAATTTTATGTTTGTTCGCATAGTTTAACACTATGAAATATTAGTTGGTCTGTTTGTTTTTGTAGTGAACTCATTGAAAGATACTAAACTGTATTTGGTAAAAAAGTCTATTTTAGAACCATGTTTTCTACCATGCATTATCTATATAATTTATGATTATTTATTGGAAAGATCCATAAAGAGTACGATCATAGCAGTTTCTAGTGTATGATCAACTAAGTATTGTTATAGAAACTTGTAAAATATATAAATTGAACCAATTGAACTATTTTTTCATGGTCAAATTTGTCTAGCAAGTCAATTTTAACAAAGTGTGAATTTTTTGTACTTGGTATTAAAACTACATTGTTTATAATAATCATCAATGAAAAATATTGTGTAGATTATAGTATGTTTGCGTATGTAAATTATATAATTTGATATACTCTTATGCACTGTGGTTGTTATCATCTTGTGTACACAAGTGCCCCACGATTTTATGAAATAAAATTTTGTTGCATAGTATTAACACAGAGGAAATGTAGTAACATATATTTTCGTAAAACCTGCTAGACTCTTTTCAATATCGCCATACAAAGCAATCACTATACGAAGGCAAGATCAAGTGTGTTGTTATAAAATTAAAACTACTGAATCTTATTAGTATTGCGTGAACCTGAATGCTAATACCAACATATCGTGAGTGTTCAGTTCTTCCATCTTATTTTCAGGAAGACAAAATCAACTACAATATTACAAATTAAACTTTCTAAAGCGCATCAAAACTGCATAAATCTTAATGCTAATAACGCTATACTTTCCGTGAGTGCTGAAAACTTTCCTCTGAATTTTGAGGTGTCACAAACTTGTGTGAACTCAAACTTTTTTGTCTGTCGCTTGATAGACCATATAACCGTTTTTGATAATCAACGAAATCGCCGCGATGACATTCCCTCCAAATAAATAAGTAAATAGGAAATTCACTTATTCTTTTCTTGATCCGAGGTCATTTTTTGTTGACGACTTTGATCTGAGATCAATTCCTTTAGGATATTCCTTCATGATTTTCTTGAGTTGGATGCCATGTTGTGATATTGACCCATTCTTGGAGGCCCATGTCCATGATACGACAGATCATACCATTCACAGCCCAAGCCCAGTGGACAGAGATATTTCCGTCGCAACAAAACACGCGCCTCTCTATAAATCGCGTACACTCTGGCCAAAGCCTTAAAACCCGTCCTCTCTCCACCCCCATTTCCCCACCTCCCCACTAGGGTTTACCCCCATGGCGTCGGCGTCGCGCGCTGCTCCTCTCCAAGCTTTCGCCCCTCCCGGCCGCTAAAGTGAAAACGTTTTACAGTCCCCATGTTCAGATCTTGCTCGAAAGCCAACCAACAAACCTAGAGAGAGTGCTAGGATGTAGGAACTTCAAACTCCATTTTTGCAAAGTATCCATCATCCAGCTCTTTGGAACGCTTCGCCGCCATCCGAGGCGTGTGCTTTCTCCAGCAGTCGTACACGATTGTGACGAGAATGGGACAATGTGCCCAACACCAAAGTCCGCCAACTCATGAACAAGAACACAAGAAATGGGATATTCCATTGGCGACCAGCTCTCTAGGAGGTCGGTACCTATCCGACCTCTGAACTGAACTTTAAGAAGATGCAAAGTTTTTACTATTTGGAAGAACTTAATTATGAATGCAATCCTGCTAGGACTACAATTTTTTATGCAACATTAGCCCACTCCTTGATGCTATCAAATTCAGTTGACCTGCTGGTTCAAAATTAAGTTAATTTTACGTTGTTTTTCAAAGGAATTTTGATGGGTTGTTAGAACGTGCGTGCACGCACACATACTAGAAGTATCTTTACTATTAAATGGGAGTTCAACGTACGTCGGTAGTCCTCTCATTTTTCCACCTCCAAATTCCACTTTTTCCACCTCCAAATTTCACCAGACGTTTAGTGGGCCCACACGCGTGACGCCTCGCGAGCGGCCAACCCAACCCGCTCATTTTCCCCCACCGTCCGGCTGCTCTCCACGTCCCGCGCCGCCACAAGTGCTGGAGACCCGCCGCCGCCCACCGCGTGCTGCAGAGGACGACGACCCGCCGACGCCTTCCTCGACCTCGGTCCCGAGCTGAGCGTCCGGCTGCTCTCCACGTTCCGCGCCGCCACAAGTGCTGGAGACCCGCCGCCGCCCACCGCGTGCTGCAGAGGACGCCGACCCGCCGACGCCTTCCTCGACCTCGGTCCCGAGCTGGAGACGACGACGCGTGGTTGGACTTCGTCGCGCACGTCGACGGCCAGCCGTGGGGTAGCTGTGGTGGCGGCTACCAGGTGCCGCCCGCGCTGCCGGATTTCTTCGTGTGCGGGGCGGAGCACGCCAACAGGGTCGAGGCCAACGAAGGCAGCCAGTCCCGAGCTGAGCAGCAGAACACCCGCCGCCGACGAGATGCTCCTCAAGCCACGGGCGACGCCAAGCCACAGTTACGACCGACGAGATGCTCCTCAAGCCACGGGCGACGCCAAGCCACAGTTACGACCGACGAGATGCTCCTCAAGCCACGGGCGACGCCAAGCCACAGTTGGGGGACTTGATTGCTTTTTTGTTCAAGGGTCTCCGTGTAAAACGTTGGACCTGTTTGTAATTAGGGTTTAGCGTTATAAGGGGAAGATTTTTGTGCAATCAAAAATATTCTCAGTCAAGGGGAAGATTGCGTGATAAGACCTGCCCAAAAACCTGATTTACTTCCTTTGAACTCCTGGCGATAATTTAGCGATATTAATTTTACCTTCATTGCGATCGGAGTGATTTTTGTACAATCAATTCAACCTGCCCAAAAACCTGATTTACTTCCTTTGAACTCCTGGCGATAATTTAGCGATATTAATTTTACCTTCATTGCGATCGGAGTGATTTTTGTACAATCAATTCAACCTGCCCAAAAAGCTGATTTACTTCCTTTGAACTCCTGGCGATAATTTAGCGATATTAATTTTACCTTCATTGCGATCGGAGTGATTTTTGTACAATCAATTCAACCTGCCCAAAAACCTGATTTACTTCCTTTGAACTCCTGGCGATAATTTAGCGATATTAATTTTACCTTCATTGCGATCGGAGTGATTTTTGTACAATCAATTCAACCTGCCCAAAAACCTGATTTTATTACCGTCGCTAGAATCAATGTAAAAAAAAACCATTTATAATCAAACACCGACGTCTACGTTATGAAGGGATTTATTTCCTTTCCAGATTTATTAACCTTCCATGTGATGGGATTTATTTCCTTGCGTAACCATTTAATCACATTCCAAACTTTAATACTTGCCATCCGAGTGATTTATGTGCCTATATATTAACCGTCTTCGCCACCCATCATAACCCCTCCCCAGAACCCCAACCACGGAGTTGGGCCTTCCTGACATCGTCTTCCTCACGGCCAAGTTGTCTCCAAGGTATGTTGCAGACGCAGACTTATTAGAAACCCCGTTAGCACCACGTACGATGTAATTTATACTTACTTCATTGTAGTATGATTGCGAATTTGAATCTTACCTAATTTTGTGCAATTTGGATCTTACTTAGCGACTTTTTTATGCGCATGCAGTATGGAAAAAACAGGCCCCGACACGATGATCGTCGAAGGGAATGAAGGATTACCAAGTTCTCCACATGTTGACGAGGTGCTATAGGACCATATTTTTATTCTTATGTCAATGTTTTTATTTTTTATTCTTATGTCGATGTTTTTATTCTCTTTTTTAGATCATGGATGATACAGAAGTAAATATTGTTCATGATACAAACAATTTCAAGGATGTGCACCCTGACGCCGACGCTGACCAAAAAGCAGACGGCATGAACCAAGTTGAGGTGCTGCTGGAACAAACTACAAACACAACGACTCACACCGAATCAGAAGAGGTGTGTACTAGGAATTGACTTCTATGCATACCAATATTAAACAGTCTATCGCACATCTGTTCAAGACAGTTCATTGTTTTTTCTGTCGATGATTGCACCAAATTATTGTAGGTCATGGACGAGATAGCACCTTCTTCCGATGATAATACTGCTGATGATAAAAGCAAATTGAAGGACATAGACCCTGATGCCGACACGCTGAATAAACCAAACGCCATGAACACCGATGAGGTACAATATTCTATGCGCCCGTCCTACTAGCTGAATTGGTTGCATCATCTGTATTTAGTGTATATGAGGAAAGTAGAAAAGTTAGTCACAAACCTCTCTTTAACAATCAATGTCTTGCTTCCAAGTACACCACTATGTCTTGAAATCAGCTCGATTAATTTTTGTGTGAACTCTTGCTCCATGCATGATCCAACATCTAAGGCCATGGTGAGGTAGAAGATTATTAGCTGCAGTTTAGTTGAATAAAAATAGCTGGAAAAGTGCTGAAGAAATTTGCCCCTATATCAATTATAGGGGCATGGATGATTAGTTGAATAAAAAAGCTGGAAAACTGAAGCATGCATCAATCGTCAGGAAAATGGTCCTGACCCCCTTTTTGAAGGAAAATGGTGTTTTTAGAAGAATACTGATGGTGTTGGGTGGGGACTGTTATCGGGACGATTGGAGAAGCATGTTGGTGCAAGTCACGCATGACCGACGTGCCCCGACGTAGAATAAAAGCAAATTGTCTTCTATTCTATGCATGAAAAAATTTAGCGTATTAAAAGCATAGCTCTTCAAGCGAGTTCAATGTTTATGCATGTTTCACCTGGTTAACTCTTTTATAAATCATTATTTTTTTCTGCTACAGATGGGATCAATCTATGCTGCCGGGGATAATAAGGTTGATACTGAGATGGGTTTTACTGAACTTAGGAAGTACATCATGTCCTTCCATCCTAAAACCAAATTAGTCCGGATCCAGGACCAATGGTTGACACGTGCAGATTTGGAATGTTTGCTAGAAGAAGAAATATGGTTAGATGGCGAGGTAAGCTAACTGTTCCCCACACAATAACACTTGGTGCGTGAAAAGGCTGTTACTTGATTGTTATTACATTTGCTTGTGCCTACAGGTTGTAACTGGATATATTTACTACATGCGGACCAAGGAACATCTAACAAATAGAGCGGGTGGACATGCTTTCATGGAGAATACACATATTACTGGGATGTTAAAACGAGATGGCGAGGTTCCCATAAGTCCAGCGGATCATGAGAGCATTCTACGACGCACTCTTAATTATCTGCAACATGACATGGTGACACTATCTACATATCTCTTACAGTTCATATATAATTTATCATTATTATTTCTGGGTATAACCTAACTTATCTTGACAGCTCTTCCTCCCAATTAATATTACCAAGTGCCATTGGTATGCATGTTATATCGATGCCAAGAAATGCCGGATACTTGTGTTCGATTCATTTGGTTCTGGTGTGAACCGGTCCGACCTACATATGACTGTGAGAATTTACTGCAATATTACTCGCCATTCCATGCTAAATAACATTAATAGTAAAGATTTTCATACTCCTTTTCTATTAACAGCTTAAGGGTCTCCAGAATCATTTTATGATTGCATCTCAGATGAGTGAGTTCGCCATGGGTGATAAATGGGTGGACCTTCAAATATGTCAATGGCCAGTAATCGAGCAGATCCACCATCGTGTACAATCAGATGGGTATGTTAAAACCTTACTACTTGATGAAATAAGAATATCTATGATAAGTTGTTGTACTTAGTTTATCTTGATCAAATATGACAGCTCATCATGCGGCTTCTTCATGTTGCAATACATGGAATACTTTACGGGTGAAGCTCTAGCACATGCTGTAACACGGGTGAAGCTCTAGCACATGCTGTAACACAGGTATTTTCCATAAAATAACCAAAGGGGATGTACATGAAATACAATGTTGCAATAAACTCATCGGTAATTAATACTTTGCAGGAGGGTATCAAACCATTTAGAGAGCATGTAGCTATCGTTCTGCACGAATCTGCTTTGAACGAAATTAAAGGAACGCCTGAATATTTTCAAGCAAATGTGTCTATTTCTGATGCTTCTAATTCTGATTGTATGATCGTGGATGATCCCAAGCAATTAGACTTGACAGATGGATTCGTATGTCGTAATCCAGTCCATATCATTCCCACAGACCCACAAGAGTTTTTTGATAGGCTTTGCAAGCAGATAATGTCAATTCAAGACGCCAAGTCTTTGGAGTAAGCAACATGTTAAAATAAGTACAGATTTATTATGCATGACTATGATGATTTCTAATTCTTAACATTTTTGTTACAGGAAGGAATGGGTGCGAAGCTCAAACCCATATCCAATAGGGTTGAGTCTTAAAAAAATTCAGGACATAATTAGGATGGACAAGCCTATGGACAAAGATTGTTTCAACCTGGCCATTCGCTCATTGGCATGTGACGAGATCATCCAGCTCGTTGAAACTGATGTCCACTACATGGACTTGCGGTTTTGTGTAAGTTCATATGATCTTTTTTTATCTACAGTATCCATACCTGTTTCTAAATATATATTTTGTTCTAAGATGGCGATGGCCAATTCCACACGAGGTCCAAAGTGGCGCATAAAGCCAAAAGTACCAGAGCTGGCAACATTGTTCCATAGCTGGCCTGGTACAGACTACAAGATTTCTTCCCGCAAACTGGTAAATTTATTTTAAGAAACGTTTGTGGTTGTCAACTTTTATGGTTTTTATGTCTTTCTAATAATTGTTGTCCCTATTAACAGCTTTCTCTGCCTTATGTATCCGGCGACCATTTCGTCTTGTTTTCCATCAACAAGCAAACATCCCGTTTATATGTTTTGGATCCTCTACCTGAATCGATGGATTTAGAGACACAACTGAGAAGCGAATACGGTTTAAAACTGAAATTACTAAGAATTTCAATTTACCTAAACGATGCACTCAATCTAGCACAGCCTGACTGGGATGATGATATTTTTTCATGGCCACGTAAATCACCAACTGGTATTCCAAAAAGTGCAAACAGGTGAATATCTATAAAACATGAAGGCATGTTTATAACGTCCATTTACTATTTCAAAATAACAATGTTCCGTTTATGAACAGGAATTTATCCGGTTATATTGTTTTTTACATGGTGATCTCGTGGAATGGTGAAGCAT
Organism: Poa pratensis; assembly: GCA_947311845.1. NCBI lineage: Eukaryota > Viridiplantae > Streptophyta > Magnoliopsida > Poales > Poaceae > Poa > Poa pratensis. The sequence goes on from CAMZMU010000083.1 coordinate 11,245,613, forward strand.
TTGTTCATCCAATATGCACGGTAAGTGTTCTAAATTTCACATTTAATCATTTGCAGGAGAAAATATCGTGCTAATTCTACCTACTCTTTTGTAGGATGGTCACATCCTGAGAAAGAATTTTTTGTTGCATCTGCTCAAGTACGAAAAGAATGAAGCACAAGAGAACATCCCGCTGATTGTACGACAGTATCTGGATAGCCTCAAGTACTAGAAATTAGTTTGTAATTTCTTTCATGTTCAAACGATGTCAAACATTTGATGAAATTCATACCGCTATATTTTTCAATTCGCGTGCATTATATGTGTACCAAATGTGTTATCTCAACTGGATGATGGACACAAGTCAAAGTTGATCTTTTATATTTCGGTTTGTCTTATATTTCCAGATGCTATAGTCATACCGCAAAGTGTTGTGAATCTTCAGGTCAATAAATGTAAATTCTATCAGTTTGGCCTGGTTATACTGGGCACAAGTCACACATTATCGTTTGTTTTAGCTACTTTCGATCAATATAACAAAAGGATAAGTGATGGGCTGTTATCCGGAGAATGTGCCATGGCAGTAAACAACATGTTGACAAAAACATCGTGATCATTCTGACAGTAATTATGTATAACATAAAAAGATCAAAACGTTACCTTGACTTTTATTTGGCACCCTTTTTTACAACAGTACCTTCTTCCCGCTTTCTTTTACTTCCTTCCCCTCATTGACACATTTCATATTGACAACATCAAAAATATAGACAACAGCATAATGCATAGCCTGAACCTGACCAAAACAAAAAAAGGTACCATCAGAATGAAGAAGTCCGTCGCAAAACATCGACTTGAATTTGCATGCGACAGGCAATTAGGCCAGTAACAATACACGCAAAACAGGTGTGCAAGGGAATAATACATTTATCAAAACTGAGATTATATGCATTGTGCGAGTATTAATTACTATGAAACAAGCAAGCGTGTTTTATTAAAGAAAAACAGATCTCTAGAAGTTCAATCGTGTGACCGGTCAACTGACATTTCATCCATGTTTGTTTTTCTTTATACTATGTTCAAGCAACTGCATCAAGGGATTTGCATGGATGTGCAAACTTCACGAAGGAGTTGTGGCCCAGCTCTAAGAAGCGTAGGCCTGGGAATTATTTAGATGACAGGTCACACTCCTAATAAATAGACAGAGGAATTTTCGTAGTCACCTTCCAAAAACACAGATTTTCCCACGATATATCAAATCGGGAATCACGCCACAGACACGATTGCTTTCCAAACAAATTAACACACAGCCCAGAGCCCTGTCCTGTGCCAGGAAACCTTGCCAAAACTAAATTGATAGCCTGCGAGACTGCGACCCAACCAGCAAGGCGAGCACACCACTCGGACCGAGCTTGAGGGTGAGGACTCCATTAACCAGGGCTGCTCGTCGCGGTTTGACTCTCCGGCGGCCGGAAAGGCTGCTGATCATCATCAGCTGCAGCACCAGTTCTATTTGGCTGCGACTTTCCTCTCCGGCGGCCGGAAAGGCCGCTGATCAGCAGCTGCAGCACCAGTTTTTTCCGGCCGGGAAGTGTGCAGCACCAGTTTTCATCTGGTTACAGGTACACAAATCTGACCCAGTTTTATCCTGCAAGTAATTTAACAACAATGTGTTAAATCAAATGAAAAACACCAACTATACGCGAACATAAGTTTCAATCTTTTGACTCCAAATCAAAGATGATCAGTTTCAATTTCATATAGCAAATAGCTATGAATGATGTTGTTCACGCGTCTTTATATTTCAGCAACAACATAAGGAGAAGTCAATTGTCTGGACTAATTTAGTTGCTCATTAGTTGTCAAAAACTGATCTTTTGAACAGAGTACAACTGTATAGGTCAGTCACCTCATGTTTTGTCTATTCAATTCTTATTGTCAACAGACGGGACAAGTTAGCAGATTCAATATGTCATCATCAAATCCTACTGGGGTACGGGCTCCATTCCAAGACATAACCAACAGCACCAATTCAGGTAAAGATATCATCATCATTTACCTACTGGTACCTTGTATATCCTTATTTTTTGCCTCGCAGGACAAAGACCAGATCCAAAAGAGTTGAAGAGACAATATGACCGGGAGAGATATGCACGAAAAAAGCTTGAGGAAGGCAAAACAAACACCAATTCAGGTGAATATATCATCATAGGTAGACGATGATGATGTTTCTTGTATGTACTTATTTTTTGGCTCGCAGGACAAGAACAAAGACCAGATCCAAAAGAAATGAGGAGACAAAGGGACCGGGAGAGATATGCACGAAAAAAGCGTGAGGCCCATCAACTCAATGTAGAACAGACTACATCAAACACAATGGGGACCATATCAGCCGGTACGTCCATTATTTAAGTCTATCCCATATACGGCAACACACATATGCATCGCCTCACAGATTCTTCATCTCAGGATTTGGCAAAACTGAGAATGCTACGGGGCAATCGGCTGTCACCCAGCAGGACTACACTCCGACTACAGAAGGTGAGGTTTGCTACCATAAATAATGGACGTACTTTGCTTACTACTATTGATATGGCATACCTACTGTTGTAATGACAGACGGGGCGACTCCCTTCGGTGGATCAGCCCCATTTCTATCACCTCTGTCTGTCTCTTCCAATAAGGAAAATTTGCAAATAGGTGAAGCCAATAGTAATGGGTCTATGCATGGATCAGCCTCACTACACTTTGATAGTTTGGGTAATGAGGGACACTTTCTGTTTATATTGTACTGAAATGAGAGGATCTATCTTACAAAGACTGATGTTGCTAAATGAAACTTTCTGCAGACAGAACCAGTGTTGGTCTGCAGACATGTGCTTCACCATTCCGCTCTCCTTATGAAGCTACAAATGCTTTACATACACCGGTGAATCAGAAATCCAATAGGTGGATTTCTGATTATGATATATTTGCCCATAAAGGAAAAGAAGGTTTGTATTTGGGAACTGTAATTCACTTGAAGGGAAATGATGTTTATTCATGTGGATTGTAATTTAGTTTGTAAAATAATTACACAGTGATCAATCCACGAGATAAATCACCGTTCAGAAAAGGCCCAGAAGGACAGGGCGCCCTGTGCATACATGGGACAATCGACACTCCTAGCAGGAATGATACATCCTCATATGATGATGATCATCTTTCTACCCAAATGGCATCTTCACTCGCTATTGGAAGCACTGGAACAAGTATTCTTGCCACAGATCATGCAGAACATTCAAATGGTATACACTCTCACAATTTATAATACCAACACATGTTTATTCAAAGTGTAAACGTTATCATATTTCTTATGAGCGGCTGTTATTTTTATTCATGAAGCTCAAAGACGTTCTGATGAGAATCAAGTTAGTATTGATAAGAATCAAGTTCGTCGGCAACAGCGTGGAGAACGTAGAAAAAAATTAAGTCCCGAGCAGAGGGAGGCGATAAACGCGCGGAGACGTGCAGCGTATAGGGAAAAAAAGGAAGATCAGGCAAATAACTTACAAACCAAGAAAGGGGATGATATACACGCTCTTCACAATCAAAAGAGACGAGAACGAGATAGGAGAACCCGAGATATGTTAACACATGAGCAACGAGAAGAGAAGTCTGCGAAAAGAAGATTGATCCGAAGTAGCATGACACCCGAGCAAGAGCAAAAGTTTCTTGCTCGGCAAAGGGCAAACTACGAGATTAGGCGGAAGACACCCTGCAATGCATCTATCGCAATGCCATGTCCGTCAATGGGTGCAGATATCCCATCTGACGCTTCACCTGCCAGCTCACCATCGGCGACCAGACGTAACTACAGCTTTGAAAAAGACGGTACGTTTCTCATTTTTTACTCCACTACTTCCTACAGACTAAGAGCTCAGTGAAGGTCTGACACAAGTAACGATGCAGGCGAATACCTTACCAGGACCATGGGTGATTCCATTGAGCAGCTAACGGTAGAGACAAGAGCTCAGCGAAGGTCTCGACAGCGAGCCCATAAAGAGGTTATGGCAGCGGAAGAGATACGAGAGAATATTGCTAGCAGAAGAGCAACAAGGCAAAACATACCACATGGGGAGAGGCATGCACAACAACAACGTTGTAATGCTCGCTTCGCCGGTAATGCCAAAGCTTCTTTGAATACCATCTCTGGTTCAGCGAGCACGCAGGATTACACCATCGGGACTGACGGTAACACTGCTGACTTTGCGATTCTTATGTACAGACTTTAGTAATAATTATTATCCCTTAACAACTAATTTTTTTTTGAAGGTGAGATGGAGGCGATGCTTAGCAGGCTCATGGAGGAAAATCCCCACCCTGCGGACCTCATGGATGATGAGTATTGCACATTTCACGATGAAGGTATGGTTCCACTCATCAATGCACCATGCTTTCCTTCACCATATTTTTCAGATACAAAATATGCGCAGCCTGACAAATTATTCTATGATAACTCAACAGAAAATTCAGCATCGGACAATGATGGCATCGACCCCGATGAACCACATTATTGGGCAGGGTCGGACTCTCCGAACAATGATCCTTTTGAGTTTGTCTACTCTAACCTGCCAGACAGCACACACATCCTTAAGCACGCCGTGGACTGTGAAATCTGCAAGGCCAAGAGATTCGAGTATGAGACCGACGGTTTCTGCTGTCGGGGCGGGGACACGGAGTTGCTTGAACCCGAGCCTATACCAGAACTGATGAGGCTCTGGTCTGCATCCGATAATGACTCCCGGCATTTTCGTGAGAGCATTCGGTACTTCAACGGCCACTTTGCCTTCACAACCCTTGGTGTCACCCTCGACGAAAAGTACACGAACATGAGGTCAGGGACATACACGTTCCGGGCGCAGGGCAACATGTACCATAACGTGCACTCGTTCGGGCCAGGCTCGCGGCCGGAACATCTACAGCTGTACTTCTACGATGATGACCCTAGCCTAAACCATCGTGCACCGTTGACCGAGAAGTTAGATCAGACTGTCGTCAATATGGTGAAGGAAATCCTTAAAGAAAACCCTTACTCCGAACAGTTTAGGAGTCTAGGAGCTCACAGGGAAAACCTAGACGAGTACCGGATAGAACTGAACACCGACCAAAGCTAGATCAGAGGAGATATAACAAACCGCTCTCATCCGAGGTGGCTGCTATTTGGGTAGAGGGCAGCAACCTGGCAGGAGGTTTGACCGCAGCATCACCCTACATGGTACCGACAATAAACGATACGGTATCCAGGCCACACAAGGCTGCTATGACCCGCTCTCGTACCCCCTCTTTTTCCCAAAGGGGGAACTCGGTTGGCATCCAAATATCCCGAAACGTAAGGTGTCTTGGGAAGATGCGCAGCAGCCAAGAGCTAGCCGCAGCGATGCAGGTCCGCCTCTTGCATTCCATATGCTTTTATATGTGTTTCCTATCATTATTTCGTATGTTGCCTTATTTTTTGCTTTCTCGCCTTTGCACAGAGGGAAATAGCCGGTTGTGCGTCTCAGTAAGGGACTACTACTGCTACAGGCTACAGACGCGTCCTGCGATATTTAACCCTATACTGCATGGAGGACGATTGTTCCAGCAGTTCGCGTCGACATGTACATCAAGATTGAGGGTTGCAGGTTGAACTGGGTAAGGGAGCACCAGCCGGAGATACGTGCTGACCTATATAAAGGAATTGTTGATAGCATCACTGCAGGAGAATCTCGAGGGAGCAAAGTTGGCGTAAGGACGGTGCTCCCTTGGTCATTCCAGGGGGGCTATCGAGACATGAAGCGGAGACATATGGACGCCATGGCATTGGTTCAAACATACGGCAAGCCAGACATCTTCCTGACAATGACTTGCAACCCGAACTGGCCGGAGATACTTGACGAGTTGTATCCTGGTCAGACCCCGCAAGACCGACCAGATCTTGTTGCACGTGTGTTTAGAGCCAAGCTGGAGGCGATGAAAGAGATGCTCCTCAAGAAACACATCCTTGGTGTTGTGACAGCACATGTATATGTCGTTGAATTCCAGAAGAGAGGCCTCCCGCATGCTCACTTTCTTTTGATCATGGACTCAACACATAAGCTTCTTGTGCCAGAGCAATACGACCGACTCATATCTGCTGAGCTCCCTGACAAGCATAAGTACCCGGAGCTCTATGCCATGGTTGTAAAGCATATGATGCACGGCCCGTGCGGTGTTCTCAAGCCCAACAACGTCTGCATGCAAGATGGGGTGTGCAAGTGCAGATACCCCCGACCGTTCAACGATAGCACCGTGCAAGGAAAGGACTCCTACCCTGTTTATCGTAGACGTAAGAACGGTCCTCAAGTGAAGGTCCGTGGTCAGACTCTGGACAATAGATGGGTTGTGCCTTACAACCCTCACCTTCTGCGGATGTTTAACTGCCACATCAATGTTGAGGTGTGCTCCAGCATCAAGGCCGTCAAGTACCTTTATAAGTACATATACAAGGGCCATGATAAAGCGTCGTTCAACATCGATCAGCCTGACAGCGATGGTAACATAGACGAGATCAAGAGATACATTGACGCGAGGTGGGTTACTCCACCAGAGGCGATGTGGAGGATATTTGGCTTCAAGCTCTGTGAGAACTCCCCCTCGGTGCTACAGCTGCCACTTCATCTCCCAAATATGCACAGGGTCACGTTCAATGCAGCAGAGGACCTGAATGACGTCGTAGCCCGAGAGAATGTGTCGAGGTCCATGCTGACGGAGTATTTTGTGGCCAACCAGAATTATGAGTGGGCTCGAGGTATTTTGTACAGAGATTTTCCAGGGAGTTTCACATGGCAACCATCAAAATACTGGAAACCAAGGCAGCAACGTCATCAAGTAGGTCGAATTGTGTCAGCACATCCAGCTGAGGGGGAGCGATATTTTTTGAGGGTGCTGCTAAACCACGTGTCAGGATCGACGTCCTTCGAAGATCTGAAAACCGTAGATGGTGTCTTGTGTGGTAGCTTTCGCGAGTCTGCTGAGAGGAGAGGACTCATCGAGGCTGACAACACGCTCGACGAGTGTCTGACCGAGTCTGAGCAGTTCGCGATGCCAGCTTCGCTCAGGAGGCTCTTCGCAACAATCCTGGTATTCTGTGAGCCTGGCGACGTGCGAGGTTTGTGGGATAGGCACCTAGAGGCAATGTCTGATGACTACCGGCGACAACACACATGCCCGAACGCAGTTGAGCAGATGGTGTTGCTAGATATCAGTGCCATATTGCAATCCATGGGAAAAGACATACGAACTTTCCCTCTACCTGACATGGACGAGGCGTATGACAACACTGGAGGCGAGCCTAGGGAGATCATCGAAGAGACCAACATCGAGGTTGACCCAGTGATGCTAATCTAGCGTCTTCGTTAAATGAAGAGCAGAGGCGTGCCTATGATGAAATATTGTTGGCGGTTGACAGTGCTGAAGGAGGTGTCTTCTTTGTCGATGGCCCTGGAGGCACGGGGAAGACCTTTTTGTACAAGGCGCTCCTTGCTACAGTTCGAGGCGAGGGCAAGATCGCTGTGGCAACGGCGACGTCAGGAGTCGCCGCTTCCATCATGCCTGGAGGTCGGACCGCCCACTCGAGGTTTAAGATCCCACTGAATAATGAAGATGGAACGTCATGTAACTTCACGAAGCAGAGTGGGACAGCCAAGCTCCTGCGGAGAGCTTCGCTCATCTTATGGGACGAGGCCACAATGACGAAGCGACAGGCAGTTGAGGCACTGGACAACAGCATGCGTGACATCATGGGTCGACGGGACAGACCGTTCGGCGGAAAGACTATCGTTTTCGGTGGTGATTTTAGGCAAGTGCTTCCTGTCGTCAGAAAGGGGTCACGGGGGCAGATAATCGACGCTTCCCTGCGGAGTTCATACCTCTGGATGGGCATGCGGCAGCTAAGGCTTGTCACCAACATGAGGGCACAAAGCGATCCTGGTTCGCAGATTACTTGTTGAGGGTAGGGAATGGCACAGAAGAAGCTGACGAGGAAGGGAACATACGTCTCCCCGAAGATATATGTGTACCGTCCACAGGGGGAAGGAGGATCTAGAGAAGCTGATCGAGCATGTATATCCTGCTCTAGGAGACAACATGTCTAATCCCAATTACATGACTTCTCGAGCAATCCTCGCAACCAAAAATGACAATGTCGACAAGATAAACAAACACATGATAGAGCGGTTTACTGGTGATGAGAAGATCTACCACAGCTTCGACAGTGCAGAAGATGATCCGCATGGATACTATGCTCCCGAGTTCTTAAACTCACTAGCTCCTAATGGGCTGCCCCCACACGAGCTTAAATTGAAGATAAATTGTCCGGTTATACTTCTCAGAAACATTGACCCGGCTAACGGCCTATGTAACGGGACGAGGCTTGTTGTAAGGGGATTCCAGATGAACGCTATCGACGCGGAGATCGTGGTAGGACAACATGCCGGACAGCGGGTGTTCCTTCCTCGCATACCTCTCTGTCCCTCCGATGACGACATGTTCCCGTTCAGATTCAAAAGGAAGCAATTTCCGATCAGGCTCAGCTTTGCCATGACGGTCAACAAGGCGCAAGGGCAGACTATCCCTATTGTCGGTGTTTACCTACCAGAGCCTGTATTCTCCCATGGACAGTTGTATGTCGCCTTGTCCAGAGCTACTGCTAAGATTAACATTAAGATCCTCGTTACCAAAGAACAGGAAGAGGACAGTGGCAAGGGCAAGGATCAGACCAAAATTCAAAGAAGCGAAAAAGATCCGAAGACTTAATAACGGCCACGAAGAACATAGTCTACAAGGAAGTCCTTAGCACTTGAATCAGTGTTGCATACACCATCAGGTTAGTGAGATTCTCATGTTATGATCATCACTCAACTTTCTAGCTGCTGCTCCTTTTGATGCAACATGACAGCTAACTGTTAATTTCTTTTTCTTTTACATGTATGTAGTGTACAGTGTATAACCGGGGTTTCCATAGGAAGCTAAAGCATCACGGATAAAAAAGGAGCATCAGGAGTTGAACCCTGCAAAACGACATGGAACTAACCTTTTTTGCTGGCCATACAACCTGGATCCTAATGCGTTGAGCAGGGCCAACAATTTGTGCCAAAAAGAGGGGAGCAAGGAAATGTACATTTTAGTCTTTTCTGGTTCGGATACATATATTCTGGTGTACTAGCAAGTTGATACTCAGACTGTTCTGCCACCATTGTTATTTTGCAAAGTGTTTTTTATGCATAAACATAGTCTTATTCAATCTGTATTTCTGGTGTTCATGTATCATTTGGTACTTTATTGGGTCAGAGATGTCATTTTTAGAAGTACAATTAGAGAGGTTTAATCAGAAAGTAAGACATGATCTCTTAGACGTACTGAAAATGATGAGCATTTTGATTATTTTTCCTCGGAGCTGCAACCAGCAATATCATATATTTGGAGAGCGAGAATAAAGTATATCTTCTTACCTAATAAATAAACCTCATCGGAGGTTAGACTACCAGCTTTTCTGTCAAAAATATATGATCAATCTTCATGTACTTTCTTCATTACCGCACCAACTCAGTCATAAGTTTCCTACATGGTTGTTCAATAATTAGGAGATTTCACATATAAAATATATAAATTAAATCGTACTCGACATGGAGTTTAAATTGATAGCGAAAATAATTAACTCATGCAGACCACAACAAGTTGACAAACAACCAATAAAGGAGCACATGCTCATGGCGCCATACATGGGCAAAAATTAAAAATGAAGATCGCTCACCATAATGCGTTGATAGCACGACTGGAATATTTGTTTTTTTGGAATGCGCCAGATTTTGAGTATGACACGAAAATTACCTGCTGACCATCAATGATTTTATCATTAATATAGTTCATGATTTTGGAAGTCTCGTGATCCCATATCGTTTAGCGCCCAAAAATCACCAGAAAAAATGGGGCGCACCAAAACAGCCTATCCTTTCACCACAAATTGAGCCGGCAATATCTAATCTTTCCTGTTAAATGCTTTCCCGCAAGTAGCCTTTTGTGCATCTATAAAAAGGACAAAGGACCATGCGTCCATGCCCTTGTAGCAAAAAACAGAGTCAGCCACCCGATTCCGCCCCCCCCCCCCCCCCCCCCCCCCTTCAAAAACGTCTATTTCCTCCACGCCAGCCCTCATCCAGATCGATCTGGTCTACCCTTCGCCACAGTTTCAAAGGTTTGATATGTGCTCCATTCTACCCTCTACTCATTAGATTTGCACCGTTCGAAAAATAGTTTACTTCTTTACTTTAATTTTCTTTCATAAAAGGTCTCTGTACGATCCATCGCTGTTGTATGATGGCTGATCCGTTTGCGAGGGCAAACGGCTCCCTAACAGGTAAATAATGAGTAAAGATTAAACTTGCTTTTTCCCACGGATTATCATACAAATATAGATGTATTAATCTTTACTATTATTTTTAGGTGTGGCCGGCGTCGTAATGTCTGTCGGCCCGTATGATGCTGATTACTCTGCCCCTAGCGGCGTGAGAGAAGTGGCCATAGTAGATAATGGCAACAACATCATTTTTCTTCGCATTTTTGGACAAATCGCTTACAACTTTGGCAATGAACTACTGTTGGCCGAAATGAATAATGATATTCTTATGGCCTGCAACATGGAAGTGGATCATGCATCAAGTGAGACTTAATTCTTATTTATGTGTATCTAAAACTTAACTTTCAAATTCAAAAATATATTTAGATTCGAAATGCAAATCTTGACTGTTCAAATGCTTTCTCAGGGTCACTTGATAGCACGATTGACACTATTCTGAATGTTGTGAGAGGCCCAACAGCCGCTCAGTTTAATATTTTCAATGGTATAAATACTCAAACATATACCTTTTTAATTCTGATTTGTATTTCCTGTTATATAACTCATCCTTTTTTATCTTATGATTTCATAATAGTGAGGGTGGCTATATGTGAAGACATGTCTATACGGGAGCATGTCAAAAGGTTGGTGCAATTTAGGAGAGACATACATCAGGGCCATGTCGATCCCACTGTTGACGATGAAAACGTTTGATGGAAAGAGGAAATGAAGACGAACTGGAAGTCATCTCGTGCAACATTTGTTGCAGCTCGATGGTTCTTCTCGCACCAAGTCAGAGAGGCGTCGAACTAAGCATTATTAGACTATAGCGTATAGGGCCCTTATATGTACTACTACTAAAAGATGCCTCAATAAAAAATTAAGCTATGTTGCCATAAGCGACTTTTTTTCTTTACTTTTTTTGCCTACCATTGAATTTACGTCCCTGTTTTTGGAGTCAGTTTCAGGTTTGCCAAGTGCAAATAATTTTGAGCATGAATCGTTTCAAGTAAGCAGGCAAAAACAGAGCAAAGCTACAGGCTAGCAAGTGCACTGGTTAAACAGTGTAGATAAAAGATGATGGTACTAGCACCACATCACGTAAACTGATGGTTTCCTGCGACCTGGCTCAATCGGTAGAACGTGAGCCCATGCTACTGAAGGTTTCTTCTCAGAAATAGCACTAATCACTGTAAAACAGCAGCTATACTGCAGAATTGACAGTACGGTTCAGTTTAGCTATTGGTTCAGTTTAGCTATTGTTTTGTCTTCAGTTTTAACTATGTCAGCAAAAAGACATTTTAGTAAAAGCTAACACTACAGATGCGACCTATTGTCTTCAGTACAAACTGTAAAGATTTTTTTAAACATAAATGAAGTCAGAAAAATTACTTTGCAGCAGCTTGCATGCTAGACAAGAAATCCCGAGCATCAACAACAAAAACAACTCTAGAGGCGGGAATTCATCAAGCTTTGGTTTCAGTCTTGCATCACCAGGAACATCAACAACATCAACAGGTTTTACTTTGCCTTTCTGCATGGAGAACAGAGCAAAGTCAAAAAACAAGTCTTGCAGCCAGCAAATGCATGCATCTTATGCAGATTCGGTGTTGCTTTTCAGTTGAAACATGTCAACAAAAATTAAATGATGATTTCTACTTGGCCACCACAATGTATTTGTAAATTATTTTCATGACCAAACAAAGAGAGATGGAGCATAGCGGTTCTAATATAGACCAGGTGCATGGAGTACTTCGTTCGTAAAACAATTAGTGCAATATGTGTTTTTGGAATGTGTTTTTGGAATGTGCAGACAATATATCTCGAGACAATTACATGCTGATCCTACATGATTATATCATTGATTACACAGTTCATAGTTTGGGAAGGCATGTGATTGCGTATCAATTTAATTGCAAAAACAATACCAAAAACTAGGACATTCCAAACAATCTCACTAATTGAGGCGCCAAAATTTTTGGCTTTCCCGCCAGTACCATCTATAAGATGGACCATGCGTTCCTGCCCTTCTCTACGCAAAATAGCATAGTCCCATCGCAAGCCACCCGATTCAGCCAGTCCTCACAAAACCAACCATGGTTTTCCCATACGTTCCAACCATCTCTAGGAGGGTGATGGCAGCACCACCAGCACCTGCGGTACCTGCTCCAGAAATTCCCTTTCCGGCAAACCCCAGGCAAGATTTGTTTCTTTGACTACTTTTGTACATCAGCGATTATTATAGAATTTCTTTTTTGACCGCTGATCAATGCAGGAACGTAACTTTCAACGATGTTACAGACATGCATACCCACTCTACACGCTGGGAGATAACAGCAAAGGTTCTATGCAAGCGCATAAAACAAACGAGAGAGGGACAAGTTTTCAGTACCATACTAGCGGACATCACAGTAAGCAGTTAATTGTGCCCCTTAAAATTTTCCTTACTGTTATATAACCATGCTGGCCTGATTTTTCATTACTTTATAGGGTGAAAAAATAGAGGCAATTGCTTATGAACAGTTTGCACATCGCTGCAATATCGATTTACAGATTGGAAGTACATATGTGTTCAAGGAAGTGGTTTTTGCGCCAGTTTACATGCCACAATCTATCGCATTCGTCATACTATCAAACTATATTGTCATTTTAGATAGACAAACTGAGATAAGCCTAGCTGAACCGCACATGGCCATACCTCAGCTACCGCCACGGTTCATGGATTTCAGGATGGTGTATGGTCTGCGAAACAATATGCTCACAGGTACTTTGTGTTCTTCTATTCACTTATTCAGTTTTATAACATATAACAAATTATCATGTTTCTAAATATGTACTATGTGCTTATTTTTGTAGATGTCATTGGACTGGTGGTGCATGTGAGCAAATACATGTACACAAAATCATTTTATCGCAACACTCCATGCCTAGACATCGGAATTATAAACATTAGGTACCTATTTGTTCAAGACAGATTTCGTCTACTTATTATCTGTGTACTGATTTTTCTACTCAACCAGGCGGGAAATCATTTTCATACGTGTATGGGACCGGCATGTGGTGCGTCACATAACACGTTGGATACCGGCGCAGCGCGAAATGTGGACTTTGGCTGCTACCATGCTGAAAGTGAACCGGGCAGAAGGTGATTTGTTTGCAAAAAATAAATCATATCCCATCAATATTCTAATCTAATAATGATTGCAGGAGGCTTGTCCACAACATATGAGAGCGAGTTTGTCTTCCGGCCACACAACCAGCTTGGCCAAGAACTGGAAGCGTCTCGTGCAACATTCGCTGCAGCTCAAGTGTCTTTATTGCACCAAGTCAGAGAAGCCGTTGAATTGAGGAGCATCGTTGCAAGGAACGACAGGCTATGCATAAGTACAGCATAGCGCCGAGGGCCCTTATCTGTACTACTAAAGGATATCTTGAATAATAAGTTGGATGCGTTATCATTGAAGGATTGTTTGCTTTACTTTGTTGCCCACCATAGCGAATTTTACTGCCTTGCATTGGAGCTCAGGTTTGCCAGGAGAGCCAAGCTTAGAATTTTGGGGAGTTTCTTTTGGCTTAGATCCGTTGTTCTCTATTGCTGATTTTTGCAATATAATAATGTAATTCGACCAACACGAGCTTGTCAGTCTATCATAGATTACAAAGGAAAGGTGATATAATTGGTGCATGTATGTAGCAGACAACAGAAACACTAAATTCAAGTTCATACCTTCTGACTTGCAGTCTTCAAAGTAGAATGTAGATGAACTTATTATTCAAACATTAATGTACACACCGCAGGAGCCCTCCCCAGAAGACATGTCAAAAATACCGATTATTAGTTGTGACCGTTTCCGTGTTTCCTTTTGAATATGAAATAGGTAACCAAGTAGTACTGGGATTTGAACTTACGTGATTGTTTTACCCATCAATCCTCGTGGGTGTGTCCATCTGCAAGTTTACATTATAATTTGTATTAGATTCTAGCATGAAACAAAAAGAGATTATGCACTTTGTTCATATGAAACTGAATGGTATGGCATTGTATTCAGAAACGGGAGATTAATCAAGGAGAACAAATTCTTCCATTCAGACATCATGTCTATAGTCAGACACATTCGAACCCTAGCTTCTAGCCTACTACTCAGTACTAATCAGTAGCCAAGACACGCGCACGCAGCCAAACTTGGAGTAAAGCAAAAGGTCTAGGAATGTTTGTCCCAGACGACACCTGACGATGAAATCTACAGAAACATGATAGATGATGCCGCCGCGGCACCTTTAACACCTTTAAGCACCCCGTGATTTTCGTTTCCCAAAGCAAAATGTAGTGCACACAAACCGCAGATCACATCAGCACAGCTGCTCGCAGCCATCATCAGTAGATACATGCACAAAGCTCTGACCGGGAACACCTGAAGCTCTGTCGCTGGAGATAGAGAGAGGAGCTAGGGCGAGCGGGATCTCACCTCGAGGTTGAAGGAGACGAAGGCGAGCTTCCGCCCGAGCCGCCGCGCCGCCGCCGAGCCGGCCTCGTGGGTGTACCGCCGAGCCGGCCGAGCCGCCGAGCCGGCCAGGAGTGCCGCCGAACGCGGGCGAGCGCCACACTTTTCCCTTGTAAGGCTGCGCCGGCGAGGCCATGACGGGCGCGCGGCCGGCCGGCCGATCGAGATGGATGGGGAACGGTGGGTGGGGCCTGCTGGAAGAAGATGGAGTGAGGAGTGAGGAGTTTTTTTTTTTTTTTTGACATTAGGAGTTTGGAGTTGGGGATGGGGGCTGCCGACGTCAACGGAGAGACAGAGAGTGTCTTATTTTTTACTTTGCACGTGCATAGAGTAGATTATCGACTTGAGAATGAGCTGCTAAATTTTTCTGTGCTTACAAATAATCTCATCTTTTAAATATATATGGTTTTTAATTATATATAGTTATGGAGACAACATTCTTGAGATTATACGGCAATATCTAGCTAGCATAAATGAGAATGAGTAGATATGCTAATTTAATGTTCGAAGGATGTCAAATCATACCTTATCTCGATATACATTTCAATTTGATTGGAATCTTCTTCTTTTTTAATATCGAGTGGATGTTTTATTCTTACACAATAATTTTTTCATATATTCTATAGACAAAATATTACGAAAGTTGCTCATATCCGTAGCAACGCACGGGCATTCACCTAGTATAAGTAGTAGTAGAGATACTCGTTCATCAGAAAGTCAATGCGTTCGGAGTACCACTGCCTCTGACTTGGCGGTGTTGGAAGTAGTTGCCCTTGAAATGATTAAGCAACTCCGTGCAGCGCACATTGCATTGCATGACATCTAATTCCAGTTAATAATCTGCAACGACTAGTGGATTATCGGTAGGTGATTGAAGATTTGAAGCAATAGACAAAACAGGTTAAGTTGATGCCTTGTGTGTTCCCAGATAAGAAACTAGGACCAGAAAGTAAGATGTTTACTTCTTGATCAAGATATTTCACCCGTAGATGCAAAGGCTAAGAAGGTGAAAGAAATAGTTACCGCAAGATCTTATCCAGCAACAACACATCACTGGGATCGGAAAGTTCTTTCGGGCTCCATAGAGCCCTTTTTTGTTTTTTTTCGAAAATCGATATTTTAAATCTCCAAAAAATCGGAACAAAATCCTAGATGTAGACAATGATGTATTCTACGATCTTGCAATTTTTCAACCCGAAATAGTTTGTATTCTGTTCTACGCAAAAATGACAAATCCTGACAAATCTGAAAGTTTTCGAGTTTTGTACTGTTGACATATCAGATCCAAAAATTTGTCATTTTTACACAGCCAAAACTATAGAATATTTCGCATTGATATTTTCACACTGGTAGAAATAAACATTGTATACATCTAGGAGTATTTTCATATTTTTTAGAAACTCCAAAATGTCATTCTTAATGTTTTTCAAAAAAAAAACTTGCTCCGTGGAGCCCATCCTCCAAATGGATGGATGCTTTTGTATGCGCTGAACCAACATGAAATCAGGCACATAATGTGATGGTGTGAAGCTACTCGCATTTAATCTGGAGAGTGGAGGGCCCTTTTTGTTTCATGGCAAGGGTTAGCACTTAGGCCCGATGAAGTGCTTGCTATGCACTAGTCATTTTTATTGGTCGTTTAGTTTTTTCTCTTTTTTTGCTCCTACACAACAAACTTGACCACGCGGGTGTGATGCACACGATGAGAGCTCACGCCCAGAGAGCTCACGGCCAGATGTCCCCCGCACCTCCCGCGTGGCGGGAGCTCGACGCGCCCTCCCTCATGAAACTATGACGACATCGGGTTAGGGCGGCAGCGGTGGAGGTGGCGGGATGACACAACTCGACCGGGGGGGAAAACGGGAGGGCTTGACGTCGATGGAAATTGTGGTGACAGCCCGATGCGGTTGCAGAGCTCCTGTTAGAGGCAGAATCGGGCCTGGGCAGCGTAGAAGGCTGACTGCAGAGATGGAGGCAGTGGGAAGGGAGGTGAAATTTCAAGGGGAGCCGTTCGCTCTCCCACATAGTGGATTTGAAGTAAGAGGATGGGTTTTGGAAGTGCCTATTGAAGGAGGCACATCGATGGAGCCGCTTCAACCTCGGGTGAAGAGGTGATCTGCCCACTTTTTCTTGGATGGCCGCTATGGGCGCGCCGAGGGCGAGTGATAGACGTTGGTATCTTGCTCAGGGGTTTTTTCGGTCCCCATATCTTGCTAGGTTTTTCCTATCCTTATTTGTTCGAGGGCGAGTGATAGACGTTGGTATCTTGCTAGGTTTTTTTGAAATATGGATATTAGTTCGAGCACTTTTGAATGAGTTTTAATAAGAACTATAGTTTGACTCGCGATTGATTTTATTTTTGTGTAACCAAAATCGATTGAACTTTACCAATATTTAGTAAAAAAATAGAATATCGGCATCAACCATCGATTAGCTGCCATTGAGTCCTCGAGTGATAGGTCACATCGTCTTGGAGGTTTGTCGTGCAGCTAGCCGTCCTCAAGAGCACATGCTATTGCTAATGAGGTCAGAGTGAAAATATATAATTAGGTCTTGGACAAGTGTCTCGACTATGAGTTATTATCTTATTGGCCTTTGAGGTATACTAGTTGGCATGTACGTGCAACGCACGTCTTCGTAAAAGGTGTGCTCCTTGGTCGGATTATTGGCATTGTTTGGGTCATATCCTCAATGTTACACTCTGACACGCGTACCCTTCAGCGCGACATTTAGCGGCAGCACCACCTTAGGCATCATCACCTGCATGTAGTGAGGGAACAATACCAACGGATTAGACAAAGAGAAGAATAGCATGGCTCTGGCAATTAAATTTCCCTAAAATTACAAAATAGTTGTGGCACTTTAGGGTAAACCAGTCGTACCAATAAAGCTAAGACTCATGTAAGCCATGATAAACACACCATTTTGTTACAAGGTGAGTAGAATCTCTAAAAACAGATTCAAAATGAATTGATCTACCAACCAAGATGATAAAATAAGGTAGAGATTACTTACCTGCACTGAATTGTATCTTTATGTGATCAGTTTTATATGCATATTATGTTGGTCCAACAAAAGTATATTTTTCTTAGGAATTCCGAATGACGTTTAAACTTTTTAACATTACTAAAAATCCAAAGAACATGTATGCCACAGGATTGCCGTGCAAACCAGTTAGACTGACCAAGAATGTGACCCCCAACCTGTAAGCAATCTTGCAACCAATATTCAAAATTAAGACCAGCCGTCCTCTCTTCTACAGTACAGTGAAAGAAGTCTCTGCATCTTGTCTGTACTGCTGTTTGGCAGGTTACAAAATCCAAGCATGGCTAGTCTACACAACCAAATAAAGATCAAATGCAACGTTGCAAAGATTTGGCCTATGATTAACAAACGTCTGAATTTGACAGAAAACTATGGTGGGGTGAATAACTACAGAACCAATTTTGCAGCAGAAGCCAAGTACCTTAACCCGTTCTATTCCACATGCTTTTGTAATTGGAGAATTGGATATTGCAGCCCTCTGCATCCTCACTCAGTCCCCGCTGTTTCTCCAGTATCGTTTCACTTGGGCCTATTCACACGTTCCGAAGTTGATTAGTTGCAGACCCGAACAAACTGAAGCAGGTAAAACAGCTCGGAAAATTCAAAAGCGTGGAGCAAGAAACCTACCAAAAAAGTCCAAAACCCAAAGAAGAAGAAGAACCAAGAGGCTTACCAGGCAGAGTTGGGCTGAGAATCATTCGCCGTGGGTTGTCGTGGTTGCCGCTGCTAAAATTTGACTGAGTGTGGAGGGCATCAGATGAGTTCTTATCTGGTAGTAGGAGTAGATGGTCCGGTGGCAAGTGAGGGAAGAAGTTGACGTGGATGGCGGCGCTGTCCGGCCTGCTGCCTGAGCGATAGGTCGGTTACTGGCGGAGGGGAGTCGAGCGGCCCAGCTTCCTCAGGCCAGACTGCCAGAGCAAAGGGAAATCCGGACGGCAGAACTTTCTCGGGTTGGAGCAACCGGGCATCGGCGTAGATGCAGCAGGGGCAGCAGTGCGCGCGCGTGCCGCCGCAATCGGCGTTATCTCACCCTCCTCGTTCCTCGACCATGCACGGAGGGGCTTCCAGCCTCCGATCCATCACCCGCTGCGACGCCTCTGCTTTTGCGGCGGCGCTTGGAGTTGCAGGGGAGGTTCCGCGACCGTCTGAGTGGAGCCGCTGGAAGCGGCCGTCGACGGTGTCCCAGCGCGTCGCCGCCGCGCCGGCTTCGCGTTCCGGCGTTCCAGCGCGCAGGGTGACCCACCGCCGCGGCCGGCCGGTGAGGGGCACGTACAGAGCGGCGGCTTCGCGTGGGATCTCGCGCTGGGCGGCGACGACCTTGGAGGTTGGGCTGCGCACGCGGGAGGGATGCGGCGTTGGGTTTGGCGAGACGGTTGCCGCGACGGTTGTTGCCTGCCGGAGGAGGAGAAGGTGCTCATGTACTTGGCTCGTCTAGGTAGACGGAGGAGCTCGGGTGGAGGCCCGTGGAGGCGTGCGGGGCTGGCCGTGGGGGCGCAATGTGAAAGTCCTGAGAAAAAAATAACGATTCGGATGTGTTGAGTTTAGCTCAACACGGACGGAACGATATGGTTCGTTGATCAGCGATCGTAGGGCATACATTTAATGTATCCGGCGAAGTTTGCTCTTTTAATAGTAGTATAGATATATGACAATTGGATTTGGCGTAAGTGTACATGGTGAAAATTAATTTCCGACTTTGAAAAGGGTGCGATGGCGGTCGTTGCCAAACCTGAAACCTAGCTCGAGATGAACACAAACAGAGAGAGTTAGACACTGAATTTTGGTGCTGCGTGCAAACGTGCAGCTTTTCTGTTTTCTCTTTATTTCCTTTATACTGCTAACCAGTATCTTAGCTGAAAGCGAGGAAAACGCGGACAGTGCAGAGTTATCGGCCGTGCCATCCCACGGTCCTCTGAACATGCCCACTAGCGCCGCTATGATCGTGGCGATCATGCCATCCCATGATCCGGTCATAGCGGCGAGCTAAACTAGCTAACAACCTAACAGAAACTTGACCCGGCGATGGACAGAATCCCATGCTCGGAGCCGTTGTTTTTTATCTGAAAACAAACACTGAAAGTGTTCTCTGAACCTACACTAAGACAGCAGGATTAACTGAAGTTTGTGACATCAATTCACCCCCTAATCCTGATGCGATGCTTTTACCTCGATGACACCGAGACGTTGACGCATCTCGACGAACTTGGTGCACCCCAGCGCCTTGGTGAGGATGTCGCCCATCTGATCATTGGTGCCCACATGAACTATGTCGATCTTCCCTTCTTCCACACACTCGCGTATGTAGTGATAGCGAGTGTCGATGTGCTTACTGCGGTCATGGAAAACAGGGTTCTTGCACAAGGCTATCGCTGATTTGTTGTCGACGCATAGCCGCACCTTGTCAGGCTCTTTTCTGAACACCTCCGCTGTCAGCCTGCTTAGCCAAACAGCCTGACTGGCTGCCGTCGCAGCGGCGATGTACTCAGCTTCACACGACGACTGGGCGACGATCTTCTGCTTCTGCGATGACCAAGTGACCACGTTCTTTCCGAGGAAGAATACAACACCTGAAGTACTCTTCCGATCGTCGATGTCCCCGGCATAGTCACTATCGCTGTACCCCACAAGCTTCAGACTTGAAGCACCTGCAGAGTAGCTACACCCGTAGCCAATTGTCCCTCTGACATACTTGAGGATCTGCTTGACCAATGCCCAATGGTGCACACCAGGAGCCTCCATGAACCTGCTGGCAAAACCTACGGCATAAGCTATGTCAGGTCGTGAGTTTACCAGGTATCGTAGGCTGCCAATGATGCTGCGGTACTTGGTGGCATCGGTGGGATCACCACCGCTGCTCTTGCCAATATTCAGACGTGTGTCCATCGGTGTGTGGCTTGGGTTGCAGCCTGACATGCCCGCCGCCTCCAAGATCTTCTCAGCGTAGCTCGCCTGACAGAGGGTGATCACCCCCTTCTTCTGCTCCACCTCAATTCCCAAGTAGTAACTTAGGAGACCGAGATCACTCATCTTGAAGAGTTGGTGCATCTGCTGCTTGAACGCGGAGATGGCCTCGGTGTCCGTCCCGGTAATCACTAGGTCGTCCACGTACACGCCGACGAGGAGGTAGGAGTTGTCGTTGCCGCGCCGGTACAGTGCATGCTCCTGGGGGCAGCGCTCAAAACCCAGCGACTGCAGCGAGTCGTCGAGTTTGGCGTTCCACGCTCGTGGAGCTTGTCGCAGCCCGTACAGCGCCTTGCGAAGACGCAGAACTTGCCCACCGTGCTTGTCGTCGATGAACCCGGGTGGCTGCTGTACATATACTTCCTCGAGCAGATTGCCGTTGAGGAAGGCGGATTTTACATCCATGTGATGCACCTGCCACCCAGATTGGGCAGCCACAGCAGCAGTCGCACCGTCTCCATGCGCGCAACAGGGGCAAAGACTTCATCCAAATCGATCCCCTGGCGCTGCGCGTAGCCTTTCGCCACTAGCCGCGCTTTGTGCTTGATGATCTTGCCGCTCGGGTCCTTTTTCACCTTAAACACCCATTTGAGCCCAATGGCTCGGTGACCTGCAGGCAGCGAGGTTAGCTCCCAGGTCTTGTTGTCGAGGATGGAGTCCATCTCTTCCTGCATCGCTCCAGGCCATGCCTTGTCCTCCAGAGCATGCTCGACTGATGCCGGCTCCTCGGCTGCGGCAAGGCACAGTCCGCTAGTCTCCCACTCGTCGCCGGTATACTTGGGGTTTGGCTTGACGATCCCGTGACTTATACGGGTCTGTACCTGCTGCACAGGTGGTGGCGGTGGCATGGGCTCAGAGCGCGTCGTGGGCGTGCACGGCGTGCTCGCTCCGATGTCAGGGCGTGGCGAGGGCGTGCACGGCGCGGGCGTGCACGGTGTGGCCGCCTCCTTCGAAGCAGTGCCACCGTGATCCACAACTGTCTCGATGTCGTAGATGACTGTGAATTGCTCCTGCAGATCGACGCCGGCCTCCGTGTTCCATGCCCACGGCCGCTCTTCCTCAAAGTCGTAGATGACTGTGAATTGCTCCTGCAGATCGACGCCGGCCTCCGTGTTCCATGCCCACGGCCGCTCTTCCTCAAAGACGATGTCGCGCGTGACGCGCAGCTTGCGGGCGGCTGGATCGTAGACGCGATAGGCCTTGGAGCCCTCTTCATAGCCGATGAACACCATCGGGGTCGAGCGATCTGACAGCTTGGTAACGCCAGGCCCGACGTTCTTCACGTGGACGACACATCCGAACGTGCGAAGGTAATGCACGTTCGGCTTGCGTTTCTTCCAGGATTCATACGGCGTGCGCCCTTGAAGACTTCTGGTGGGCGCGCGGTTGAGGATGTGCACGGCAGTGCACACGGCCTCACCCCAGAACACGGCTGGCATGCTCATGCTCTTGAGCAAGCTACGAGCCATCTCGACGACCGTCTGGTTCCTCCTTTCCACCACCCCATTTTGCTGCGGCGAGTACTTGGCAGTGGTGAAGTGCTTGATGCCGTGCGCGTCACAGAACGCCGCGACCTCGTTGGAGTTGAATTCGCCGCCACGGTCTGTCCGGAGCGCGCCCAGCCGCAGGCCGCTGTCGTTCTCGGCAAGCGCCTTGATCCGCTTGATGAAACAGAGTGCATCATCCTTCATGCGGATCGTCTCGACCCACATATACCTGCTATGATCATCAACGATCAACAAAAAGTATTTGTTACCGTCGTCGGAGAGATGGGGCCGCAGATATCTCCGTGCAGCAACTCCAGTCCCCGCTGCGCGCGGTACGTCGTTGCGTGCGGGAACGGAGAGCGGTGTTGCTTGCCGATGACGCAGCCTTCGCAGAATTGCTCCACGCGCTCGATGGCCGGCATGCCCTCCACCATGTTCTTGGCGCCGAGCTCGTACAGTGCACGAAAGTGGAGATGCCCATAGCGGGCATGCCACTTCCACGCCACGTCCCCCGCCTTCGCCAGCATGGAGACGGGCTCCGCCTTCTGCAGAGAGACGGAGTAGAGGCGGTTGCGCATCCGAGGTGCTCTGGCAAGGAGCTGACGGCGCTGATTGTAGACGCACATCGCGCCATCCTCGATAACCGTCTTGTACGCAATCTCGTCCAGCTGACCGAGACTGATGATGTTGGTGCGGAGGCGCGATATCAGGTACACATCGCTCAGCACGCGGTGCTCGCCGTTCTTGCAGGTGAACATGACCACGCCTCTGCCGGTGATCTCGACGCGTGATCCATCGCCGAAACGAACAACTCCTCGCACGGAGCGATCGATTGTCGTCAGCAACTTCTCTGAACCTGTCATGTGGTTGCTCGCGCCGGAGTCGAGGTACCAGCGCTCATCGTCCGTTGGCGTTGGGACGACGTGTTCCTCATTGAGAAACACAGTCTGCACCCCCCGTGTGATCCACGGTTTGTAGGGGCATGGGCTCGATCACGATCGCGGACGCCAGCATCAGCGCCGGCTTCGCGTCCTCTTCAGGCTCGATCTCCGACAGGTTCAGGCAGTGCAGCTTCTCCCTGTCGCGCTTGGCCTTGCGACACTCCTTGGCGAAGTGCCCGTCGATGCCGCAGTAGTGGCAGGCGCCCTTCTTGCGCTCGCCGGATCCACTGCCGCCGCCGCCGCTGCTGCCGGACGGCGCCTTGTCCCCGTTCTGGGGTTTCTTCTTCCCGTGCGAGTTGCCCTTCTTCTCGCCCGAGGTTTTGCCGCCGCTGCGATCTCGATCGCGTTGGCGCTGGCACTCGGCCCACTCCTCCTCTGTAAGGAGCAAGCGCCCGCTGCTTGGAGCTGGTTCCTCCACCTCCTCCCGTTCCTCGACGACGACGAGGTGCCCGATGAGTTCCTCGAGCGGCATGGTCTTCAGGTCGAGCAGGGACTCGATCGACGCCGTCATCTGCTTGTACACGCGGGGTACAACGCGCAGCAGCTTCATCACCTGCTTGTACTCCGAGACGGGGTCGCCCAGCAGCTCCAGATCGTTGGTGATGGTCATGAGATGCATCCCGAACGCCTCGACGCCCTCGCCGGGCTTGAACGCGAGTTGCTCGAACTCGCCACGGCGCGTCTACGCCTTTGCCTCCCGGACGCGCTCGACGCCCAGGCGCATGGTCTTCAGCGTGTCCCACGCGTCTTTCGCCGTCTCCTTGGCGGCGAGTGTACGCAGGAGCTCCGGGGGCACTCTACGCAGGATGGCAGAGAGCGCGCGCCGGTCGTCGCGGTGGTTGCCGGTGCCGGCGCTCACCACATCCCACAGGCCTGCAACCTGGAGCTGTACCTTCATCAACAGAGCCCACTCGACGTAGTTCGTGCGCGTCAGGGGCGGGACGTGCCCGCCGCCATCGCTCTCGCGGATGATGCGCTCGATGATCTGCCCGTCACCCCCGTCCGCCGTGAGCCTGGCCACCGGCGGGGAGGCGAGCTTGGACGAAGAGGAATCCTGAATTCCCTTCTTCTTCAGAAGATCTTCATCGGTCTCAAATCCTGACAGAGACATGGCTGGTTCCTACCAGCCACCAGAGAATAGATCGAACGCCTGGTTGCTCTGATACCACTTGTCGTTGCCAAACCTGAAACCTAGCTCGAGATGAACACGAACAGAGAGAGTTGGACACTGAATTTTGGTGATGCGTGCAAACGTGCAGCTTTTCTGTTTTCTCTTTATTTCCTTTATACTGCTAACCAGTATCTTAACTGAAAGCGAGGAAAACGCGGACAGTGCAGAGTTATCGGCCGTGCCATCCCACGGTCCTCTGAACATGCCCACTAGCGCCGCTATGATCGTGGCGATCAAGCCATCCCATGATCCGGTCATAGCGGCGAGCTAAACTAGCTAACAACCTAACAGAAACTTGACCCGGCGATGGACAGAATCCCATGCTCGGAGCCGTTGTTTTTTATCTGAAAACAAACACTGAAAGTGTTCTCTGAACCTACACTAAGACAGCAGGATTAACTGAAGTTTGTGACTTCAATGGCAATCCCACTAGATTATCCCATGTCACTGATGTTCTTTTTGGATATTTTCTGCCCAAGTATCTAACCGCCATCCTGCTTAATAATCTGGTCACTACAATGGAGTCGTCCTGAATAGCCCGTCAAAGTAAAATCATGATTGCTAAGGGTGCTTGGGTTTTCCAAATGTGCTAAAAGGTAGGGGACACGGACACCTGACCCTGACTAAGGATTGAATACATTGATTTTGTGGAGTAGGCCCTGATGTCCGCGTGGGGAATCCTCGGAGTGGAGGGAATGATGTGGACAACAGTAAGAATTTCCTCGGTTAAGAACCAAGATTTATCGAACTAGTAGGAATATGATGTACTCAGCAAAAATTAATAGCACCTGCACACAAGACACGAAACTCTCTTGTCTCCAACTTTCAGGAATGTTGTCAAGCTTCCCATCTTGCCGAAAACAAGTATTAAACATATGTTGTAGAAAGTATGAATGAAAAGCAATAAAAGTAAAAAAAGGACTAGCGTTCTAACAAAGGTGAAAAGCAAGTAAACAAGTTTGTAAACAATATAAAAAGATGGACCGAGGACCATAGCATCACTAGAGGTATCTCTATATAAATATAAAAATGTTAGGTAAACAAATTACAACTACTTAATTGATATAATTGGAAACAAACAATTGTGATAAAAGAAACGTTCATCACATTATTCATGTAGGCATCACTTCAAACATATATAAACCGCCACCAAACAACATCTATACCTGAATACTTCACTTCGAGAGTGCTTCTATTCTTGCCTCTCTAGGAATTAAGTTGAAAACAACAGAGTACTGCCCTAAGATTAATACATGATATAATCGGTTGCATTGTTAGCAATAATTATTTTATCCTTAGTGGCAACAACACAATACCCCTACTTGTATGTTTCTGTCACTCGACGGCGAGAAAACATGGTAGTAAACACTATCGAATACTTAGCCCCTCTCTGACATTTAAACATAAACTTGGCCAGAGTGTAGATATAAAATCAGAAAGCATGTTAACAGTAAATAAGAAATTAAATATTGCAAATAGCATCATTAATATAACATGCATGATTTGATCATAACTTTACAATTCATCATATCCTAGCAAACAAAACAGATAAATAATATTACTCCCTTCGTTCCATATTACATGACGCTAAAATGAATGTATCTAGCACTAACATAAGTATACATCGTCCATTTTAGGTGAAGTAATAAAAAGGGAGGAAGTACATCATATGGATCTTAATCATGTTAGGCACCTCACGAGACTTCTATATTCAGAAACATGGAGGAGAGATAACCATCTAGCTACTTCTATAAACCCATAGTTCAAAGATGAACTACTCATGCATTATCATGGAGACGGTAGTGGTGGTGTATATGCCTTCGGCGCTGATTTCCTCCTCCGACAGAGTACCGGAACAGGACTGCAGACCCGTATTGGCGACGTGGCGACTTTGTATCTTATTTCCGCGAAATACCACCATTACTATGGTTTTTTAGTCGGTGGAATATATAGGCGAAGGGGCGACGCGAGGAGAGCTAGAACGGCGGGGACCAATGATTGTTGTATTTTCCCCAATTTTTTTGCGACAAAAACTGTAATGCAAAAACAGGCAGAAAACAACAATTGGCACTTGGCACTGGGTTAATAGGTTTTTCCAATAAAAATACAGTAAAACCATATAAAATTATGTAGGAATGATATAATAATAGCATACATCAATCAAAAATTATATATCCATTTTTGCATGTATCCGCGCCAGATCTGGAATGTGGCCAATGGTAAAGTTCAACGTAGACTGTATAAAGACAACATACTTGTATAATCTTGTAGACAAACTATTTCATGATTTCCCCTTAATCTTTTAAAAGGGAAACGGTGAATTTATCTGGCCAGGAGCCATGTTAGATTAGAGGATTTGACCACCCAGCCAATGTTCTTATTTGAAACAGAAACCATAAGCTCTACATTATCCTTGCCCAACGGCTTGAGACACGCGGGTCAGACCCCTAAGCCAACACTAATAAGGTTACACTAGATAGAACATCATGTCCCACCATTTACACTAGTTTCTATTGTATCTTTGTGTTTCAATAAAGGGTGCTCTATTGAACTCATAATTTAGCATCACACTCATACAATCGATAAGAGTTCACACCTGGCCTCCGCACAAGTATTACACAGCTGCAAACCAAAGAGAAAACAAAATTGGGGCAATACAGGCATGCGAAACTTGGAAAACGCCAAAGGCGACGGAGGGCTAGTTGATACGACATATTTGCACTAGTTTCTATTGTATGTATGTACTACCCTCTTAGTTTTTATTGCAATTTTGGAGTTTCCTGCATCCTAACTAGTTTCTACTGCACATTTGAGAGTCTCACATTTTATACTAGTGATGCATTTTGGCTCATGGGTGCATATGTGCTCTTATTTATTAAATAGATTATGAAATGTCAAAATAATGCAAAAAAATATTCACACATAGATCTTAACATACAATGTGTTAACAAAGTGATTTCATGATAAACCGATATTTTCTTGGGTTGTGTAAAAAGACAAAATTTGGTGCTAAAAAAGGCTTTTCATGAGATTTTTTTTTGTCTTTTTACACATGCTACAAAAATATCGTTTTTTCACGAAACGACTTTGTGAATGTGAAGACGTATCCGCAAAATGTTATTTCAATTATTTTGATGTTTTGAAATGCGTTTTTAAAATACCGGGTGCAACCCGGAAGCCATAGTGGATTCAGCATCTTCTTACAGAACGTACTTCGTTTTTTGTACCTAGAGTCCGATATCTCCTTTTCTGTTTGAAAATTATGATATGGTGCTCACTGCTCAGATCACCTCGACTTGGGTAGGTTTGGTGGGAGTGCATGTGTCAATTTAGCATTGTTGACAAATGTTTGTTCCAGTTATTTCTACTTATGGACTTTGTTTATGAGAATCCTCAAGACAGATGTACTTCATCTCGCCCAATTTTGCTGCAGAAGGACAACACCCTGTTAGTTTCCCCTTTTCCTCAACATGGAGAGATTGTAAGGGCTTGGGGCTTCTCTTAATCCGCGGGGCGCTCGTGGTCATGATCATATCAATACTTTTGGAAGCTCTTGATCTAGACGAAAACCTGTCTGGATATTTCTACAATTTCTTCACCTTCGTGTATATGCTCACGGCTGTCGTTTCTTCAAAAGAGGGCCTCTACGGTTTCTCTCCCGCCGAGAAGGCATGGTTACTCGTAGGTGAAAAATTCTACGAGATAACTGTGCTTGGTGCGGCGTCTTTCGTCCTCCGGAAAATTCTGGGCGCTGTCTTCATGAATAGAATATTTTTACCTCGAAAGGAGGAAGTGACGGCACAAGTGATAAGGGAGGACACAGCTGCTGAAATCTTCAGGTTCTCCGTCGTGGCAGCCTTGCTCAATGTCATTCTGCAGACGTTCAAGGGCTCCGTGGTCTTAACGTTTTACAACTTATACAGTAGTGATGATGCCGGACGTCCAACGGTAAGCAGGACGTTACTTATGTGACTTGGATTCATGAGCAATTCGTGGCACGACTTATAGATACATATATCCTTTGTCTGCTCTTGTTTGCAGGACCGGCAGCGCGATCGCGACGATGCAACGGCCGTAATCGCGGCGGCGCACACGCAGCCGCGCCCTGAAGCAGAGGCAATACGCAGGGGCCCTGCTGCTTCCGGCGGCAGCGACGCCAGCTCAAGCAATGGAGCTCTCAACCTGGTCACGAGGACGGCACGGCTCAGGAGACAGACAAGGCCTCACCCAAGATACGATCCACGCGTGTGGCAGCTGTGACGGTGGAGGTGACAGGTGATACCGTTTTAGGATTTACCCCCAGTTAAAAAAAAACTCCAAGGGTACCCAAAAATATGTGTGAAATTAGTTGTGTCGGTTTGGTGGTGCTTGGACAATTGTCCATGGACGCTTGTATCATGGCATCCCCAAATTGCCTGGACACTTGTCTGTTTTGTCCATTTTTTTTTCTTCATATTTGACGTGCTTCATGATACAAATCTGTTGCAAGATAATTTTTAACATACGAGTCGACATGTACTCAACTAGATCAGATCGAAAGTTCGTGAATACCTTGGTTATGAATTTGCCGATGCATCACGAGAATATCTTCAAACTCGGCGGATGCATGCTCGGGCTCGATCAAATGGCCCATGAGCCCCAATCAAGATCATCTACTTGATCATTACACTCAATGAAGTATATGGAGTATCATGTACCTTACATAGGACAATTTTTTTTTGAGATGTCATAGGACAAAATTTTGGACTATGCGTATCGGGTGGGCTAAGCCCATGAGATGGAGTCTAACATGAATACAAGGATTAATAAATATAAGGTAGACTTAGACATACATGGAATACCTAGACTACTTTGTATCTGATTAGTTTTTTAAATGGGTGAGTTTTATTAATCAAGCAATAGTGATAATACAAATGCATTAGGGAGTCCAGCACGCAGGAAGGAACTGCCCCATGCTTAACACCGCACTCACGCTTGCCTAATTGCGCTAAATCATGCGCCACTTTATTACTCACCCGAGCATAAAGCAGCGAGGGTTTGTATCCGATTAGTTATTAATACTTTATCTATTAAATGTCCCATGCATATGAGATTCAATGACGTTGCCTGACGATCGGTGCTAGTCTTGAGTTGGAACATCAAATTCGATGAGGTTAGATGAGAATTAGTCTCCTCCTTATCATAAGCAGCTTTTTTTTGCGGGAATTACTAGAGCTTTTATTCAACAAACAAAGTCCTGGGATCATCAGCCAACAGGCTAGTGACTAGGAAACTAGGAGCAAAGTCAAGCCAACTATCGGTCACCTGAAGCGAGCACGAGTGTTTCGCGCACAGGTGAGCCGGAAGGTTGGCTTCTCGATAAGTATGCTGAATTACAAAAGATTTAAAGGAAGAAACAAGCTCTCCAATCTCTAAAAGGATAGGTGCAATCACCGAGCGTGAATTGCTCCTAGAGTTCCAGAGGTTAACAACCTCCAGGCAGTCCGTCTCCATTATCACATGCTGGAAGACTCGGAGATGAGCGAAGATGACTCCCTCCCGCAGTGACAAAGATTCGGCTACAAGTGGATCTGTAACACCTGGTAGTGGTTTGCTCCACGCAGCAAGCAGCGAGGTAGACGAACGTACCACTCCACCCGCACCACCAGTTCCAGAAATCACATTGATCGCACCGTCACAGTTGATTTTCACCCAATTGTTCTCTGGGGGACGCCATCCATGGCCTGGCAGAATCTTGGCATGATGCCTAGGTATGTCTAGCAACGCCAGGTCCTCACGAATGCGACGAATCGTCGACACAGGGTCAGATTGCTCCTCGTCATGTGTCAACCTGTTGCGAGAGTGCCATATTGCCCACATGACAGAGATTACTTTTGCCCTCACTTGATCCGAGAACCGGTTGTCGCATAAAATATCACGAACCCAGGTTTCCGGATGAAGGCGAGGGAGTCGAAACTCAAACAGGTTCTACGCTTCCTCCCAAAAGCGTTGGGCATGCGAGCAGTGAATTAAAGCATGCATCAGATCCTCCTCCATTGCTAGGCAGACATTACATCTACTACTCTCCTTGATATGCCTCCTTTTCAAGGTGCATTCATCTGGTAGTATGCCTCTAATGACTCTCCACCAGAAGACACGAATTTTGGGTAGAACTTTGAGCTTCCATAGCTGTTCATTTGTTTGTGAGGTACCCGTAAACGTCCCTTCCCCTAAAGCACGATGCTCTTTTTGGGTCACAAGAGAACGATACGCTGATTTGACAGTATAAATCCCTGAGTTTTCAAAGTTCCACGCCACTAGATCATCTCCACCTCCGTTCCGTAAAGGAATGTTCAATATTGCTTCGGCATCAGGTAGAATGAAAGTTGATCGGACTAGTCCAGCACGCCAGGTCCATGATTCATTGTCAATTAGCTCACATACCTTCACCAAATCAGTATTGCCAGGCTTGAACTGGGGCTTGAGAGATCGAGACTCTGGTATCCAGCAATCAGACCAGATGTTGATCGTGGATCCATCTCCCACTCGCTTAATTAGGCCGACCACCAAAGCTTTCCTTTCGGCAATAATTGCTCGCCATATCGGTGAGGCCGAGCTTGGTACGGTCGCCTGCATAAATTCCACTTCAGGGAAATATTTTGTTTTCATCACCCTGGCACACAAAGAATTGGGATTAGTGATAAACCGCCAGCCGTGTTTTCCCAGCAGGGCTATGTTGAAAAGTTCCAGCTCACGAAATCCCATTCCGCCTCTTGCCTTCGGGGTAGCAAGCTTCTCCCAAGAAACCCAGTGCATAGATCGTTTATCTAGGGAGCTGCTCCACCAATATTGCGCCATGCATGACGAGAATTTTTTGCAAACCTTCTTCGTCAGCAAAAAACAGCTCATACTAAAGGTTGGAATCGCCTGAATAACAGCTTTTAACAACTCTTCCTTCCCTGCACAAGCCAATAGTCGTTCAGACCATCCTTGAATTTTGCTTCTAGCCCTCTCAACAATGTGATCAAAAGTTCCGCTTGTAATACGTCCCACTGCCGTAGGGAGACCAAGGTATCTGTCGGTAAAGGCTTCCACACTTATCCCCAACAGATTTTTTATTTCATGCCTTGTAGCTGCAGGGGTGTTCGGGCTGAAGAACACGGCACTCTTCTCTCGGTTTACTGCCTGACCCGAGCTTGCCGCATAAATCTCCCGGCTGAAGAACACGGCACTCTTCTCTCGGTTTATCATAAGCAGCTTGATAGGCGATGTAACCGCTTTTGCAGTGTACGCTAACTTTTTTTTTTTTTGAATTTTGCAGTGTACGCTAACTAGTTCTACGACTTACTCATTTGCTCGATCCGAGGTCGATTCCTTTTGTTAACCGATTTTCTTGAGTTTTTTTTTAGGGAAACCGATTTTCTTGAGTAGGATCCCATGTTGTGATATGGCCCATTCATGGAGGCCCATGTCCATGATACCACATATCATCCCATTCACAGCCCAAGCCCAGTAGACAGAGATATTTCCGTCGCAACAAAAACTAGCCCTTTCTATAAATCGCGCACACTCTCGCCAAAGCCTTTTTTTTTTTTTTGAGAATTCCTGGTCTTTTACAATACAGCTGTAGTATCTGAACTCACGCACAACTCACTCCACACACACACTCAACACCACACACACACGCTACCTGTGCGCAAGCTAGACCTAATCAGACTATACTAAACTTTTGGGCCTCCGTGAGCCTAGATCTACTGGGAAACCCCTGCGGTGGTGGGCACACCACAATACCTCTGACAGAACCACGGTGGAATTGGTCCAGAAGCAGGAACTGATTAAGGGCTCGGTCCCCAAAGCCCTCCACAAATTTTGGTGAGACGTCCAGGAAAATCGGTCCCGTAGGACTCGAACCTGAGACGGGTTGGAACTGGCCACTGCCAGCCAACCACCGAGCCACTGCTCGTTCTCATCTCCGCCCCATTTCCCCACTAGGGTTTGGAATTCCCCCATGGCGTCGGCGTCGCGCGCGCTGCTCCGCTCCAACTCCCGCCCCTCCGGGCCGCCGCCTCCCGCCTCCTGCGCCCGCTCGCCGCCGCCGCCGGGAGCCTCCTCCCGGCCGCGCGGGGCCCGCTCCCCGCCGCGGCGCCCTGGGACAGGCGGTTCGCGACGCAGCCCGCGACCTCGTCGCTCAGGGACTCGTCCCCGAACTGGAACAACCGCCCGCCCAAGGAGACCATCCTCCTCGACGGCTGCGACTTCGAGCACTGGCTCGTCGTCATGGAGCCGCCCCCGGGCAACGCCGCCAACCCCGACGTCACCCGCGAGGATATCATCGACACCTACATCAAGACCCTCGCCCAGTCCTCGGAAGGTATGAATATGGCCCTCCCGCGCAGATGCGCCCCTCGCGTCCGTGATATTTCTTTTGTTTCGATTTGGTTGCTGTGTATGTGATTCGGGCGGGGAATGGCGAAGGGATGTTAAGGCGTGGATGTTGTGCTATCGTTTGATGTGATACTAGCCCCCTTCTTCTGTACAGAAACATGCAAATTACAACTTTCAGTTGTCAGGGTTTTGTTATGTTTTGCGGTAATAATCGTACAACAATCGCGTGAATGTTTGAAATTAGTGTATCAGGTGAATAGAGACGATTATTCGATGCTCTGATGCAGTTTGAAATATTTATTATGTTTATCTATACAGGGTTTATTAGAGATTGTTTCGTGCTGCTCAATATTTTCTATGTATATCATTGAATGTGGGAGTCTGCTTGTGACAGAATTCATTTAGTCGGTGCATGTTGGTGTGTTCTTGTTCTGTTGTACAGCTATATTTGCGAGTGTTTGGAAATTAGTTGGCTAAGGAAACAATTTGAAGTTTGGTTATTTTAGTTTATATATATGTAGGTTATTTTATCAATTTGACGGTTTATGACTTGAATGGAGAAGTGTGAGAAATGTATATTACCTACCTGTTATTAGAAAATGTGTTATTTTATCATTTACATGATGCTTTATGCATGTTCATTCAGGAATAACAAGTTATCATTTGTGTTGATGTTGATTCATACTTGAGGACCATGCTTGGTACTTTTAGTTTTTTGAGACTAGACACTATGAGTTCACTAACTTGGACATCTGTTGCAGTTTTAACATGTCTTCGTGTTTTTGTTTGTATCTGGTAACCGTAGCAAAACATGGGTGTGAGGACAATAGGATTGAGTTCCCTCGATGTTTTTGTTGTCTCAGGCATAACATGTAGTTTATTCTAGTTATTTATAGTAACTGTATCTTAAATCCATCTTCCAGTGAAGAAGAAGCAAGGATGAAGATCTACTCTGTGTCAACTAAGTATTATTTTGCTTTTGGAGCCCTAGTACCCGAGGATGTCTCCTTAAAACTCAAAGGTATTGATCCTCAATTCCTCACATGAATTTCTTTGTACATGATCTTCTTTTGAGTGTGACCTCAAATGGTCTTGTTCTAAACTCTTGCCGTTACATCATTTCCAGAGTTGCCTAAGGTCCGTTGGGTTCTTCCTGATTCATACCTGGATGTAAAAAATAAGGACTATGGAGGTAATGATTAATTACATCGTATCTGACTAAATTTCCATACTGCAATATTTTGAAATGGCTGTTGCTTTTCCGCTAACTATTAATAGATTTACCACTATTTGCTGCAGCTATGATTTTGTGTTATGAATATTTTAATTGCATGTTCCAGATTTAGGAATTTTGTGATTTCCTATATAATATTTTTATTTGAGGCTGTATTTTCCTATAGCACATTCTTTTAGGGATTGTAATTTTTACTGAAAGGCCTAAGACATGCTTTACCTGTTCCTGTTCCATCAATTGATTAATTATCATTGCTGTTATCCTATTTCTGCTGATTATTGCTTCTATTAGCCTTTTGTATTCTAGTTAGCACTAAACTGTTTAGCGATGAACATCTCATCGTTGGTATGGTGTGGTATTTTTAGTCTTGAGTATAATCTTGGCTGTTCATATAGTAAGGATGTCACCAGTATGTAAGATATCTATTCAACGAGGAAAGTTATGTTGATTAGTGACAACATGGTTAAGGCCTCTTTGTTTGGGCTTATTTTAGCTTTTGGACTTTGGATTATAATAGGTGCTTTTTTGGCTTTTATAAGCCAAAGTCCAAAAAGCCGAAATAAAGAGGCCAATTGAAGTAGGAGCTTATGTTGGTCATTGCCAGTTTTTGGTAATGTTATCAATCACAAACTTCGGTCTCATGATGAAACCTGAATATTACACATTACACAATTGATTTTAGAGCTATATGTTAGTGTGATCGCTTCTGTAGTTCCTACTGTTGATCCAAAGTGTACATAGTCCTCCTATTGGTATGATATTTGTGCTGCAGTTTTCTTATTATGGATCGTGGTATATATAAGATAAAAGTGCAAATATGTGCTGGAAAAGATGATATATCATATACAGTATTTGCTGCTCTGGCCTTTGAGCCCTTTGAGGTGGCGGCTTTAATATTTTAACCATTTGATGACTTTGTGCACTAGCTTAAACGTTTTGACCATTTGTTTCTTCGCTGGATGAGTTTGTGCACAATATTCAGTTTTCATCGGTGGCCGTATGGTTAAGAGATCTGAGTGTATCTAATGCATTTTCTTGTATTTCAGGAGAACCATTTATAAATGGACAACCTGTTGCTTACGACCCCAAATTCCATGAGGAGTGGGTGAGGAACAATAATCGTGCCAATGATAGAATCCGGCGCAACGACAGGCCTCGCAGCTTTGACCCCAATAGGCAGAGGGGGGGCTTTGACAGAAGGCCGGCTCCACCAAGTTACGAGGCTCCTCCAACCCCACCCCCAGGCAGAACCAAATGTCAGCCCATGATGCTCCTCCAATGCGCCCTGCACCAAACCAACAGTCGGGCTATGGTCCAGGAGGTGGACCACCAAACTATTCGAATGCCCCACCACCCCCTGGCTACCAAGGTGGCCCGCCCTCTGGCTACCAAGCTGGTAACCAAGGTAACCCTGGTGGCAACATGCACAGTGGTCAAGGCCCAGCCTACCAGAGCAACAACCCTGGATACCAGGGTGGAGGAGGGCCAGGTAGCAACCCTCCGCCGCCCTCTTTCCCAGGTAGCAACCCGCCGCCGCCTCCTTACCAAGGCGGTGGTCCTAGCTATGGTGCGGCGCACCAGACTACCAAGGCCAAGGAGGCAACCAGGGCTACCAAGGCAGCGGTAACTACAACAGCGCAGCGCCACCTGCCTACGAGGGGAGGGATGGGCCAGGGAGGAATTACCAATAGAGAACACTGCTAGACGAATGCCGTGTAGGAAGTTAGCATGAGCTCTGCTCGAGTCGCCCCATGTTGTTTTCATGGACCTTCATGCATATATTTTCTATCCCTGTGTTTGAGAAACTAGAACTACTACAACCTTAGTTAAGTGTTAAGTGCTCTTTTTTTTCTTTGTTGAAATAAATACAGTGCTGACTATGTTCTCGTATGGAGCTGAGAGCTTTGTTATTGTAATAACAACATGTTCTCTGTGTTCTTTCCGTCGGATCCATTGATTTCTTGTGGCTGTTACGTTACCTATCTATCTTGGATTTATGTTTAATGGCTTTGGTGGTGCGGTTAATGATGCTGTAGAGGATCTGGGAAATACCTTCCAGGTTCAAGCAGTGTCTGATCTGTAACGAGCTCCATCACAGTTTTCTGTTTAACATGAAGGGTTGTAGCTCTGCTGCTTGTATGTATTAGAACATGGGAGATCTGGTCTAGATTTTTTTGCCATGGTTGATGGCTGCGTTCTTTAGGTATGGTTTAAGCATTTAGAACAGGGAAGGAACTATTTCCTTTTTAGGCGTCAAATATCGCTATGGCTGATGATGTTGCATGGCATTACAATTTCAATAACAAGAGTAACGTAAGTCATAAAGATTTAGGCCTCCTTTGATTCATAGGATCTCAAATTATAGGAATAGGAATAGGAATGCAAGTGGAAAACTATGGATAGGAGAACGCAAGAATGTTTCCTTTAGTGGTCGTTTGAAATATAGGAAAGAAAGGGTAGAGGAATTCAACATGCTTTCTTAAGAATCTTGATTAGCATAAATAAGCAGCAAGGCAAGCAACGTTAGGTGTGTGGGCTGCAGCGATAGGACTCACCATTAGCTTTTGATTGCCTCGTTCCTTGTGAAGGAATAGAAAAAAGAGGTGGGACAGAATTGTTTCATTCCCGTGATTTCCATAGGAATCTGGTTGCATAGGGAAATTTCCTTCACAATTCCTTTGATGTCTTCCCGTGAATCAAACACAGCTACAGTACCAAATCCTATAGGAACAAGAATCCTACGTTTTTCCTATAAGAATCCCGTGAATCAAAGAAGGCCTTAGTCAACATGTCTTGGACTATGACCGTCACGGTACAGATGAACAACCACACAAACTAGTGACAATTGGGTAGAGCCCCAGTGTGGTCCATTCACATTCTGAAATAAACAACAAACTACTATTCCAAACGTTAGAACATGGTTTGAAGACAAGCCCCCGACATCGAGAGCATCAAGTCCAACAGAGCAGAGCAAGAACATGAGGATATCTAATGTTAGTCGACTCTGTCTCCATCTAATGGCTAGAACTCTCAACTGCTCAAACAAACAGGCACACCAGATTGACAGACATGGAGAGCGCACATCGAACAGAACAGAGGAGCGGGGATGGCATCTAATGGTAGTCGACTCGGACCCCACCAAAATATGTGAATCCGAACGTCCCAGATGTTTCCTCATGGCCGGGTGGCAACGAGTCTTCATGCTCGTCGTCTGGATGGCGCCAACATGGCATCGGCAGAGGCCACCTGTTTCCGTTATTAGATAGTTTTCCACATGTAGTGACGTTATCGGCGAAGTTTGCGTATTCGAAACATCAAAATGCCAAGTAAATAAGTATACCTGATTGGTGTAGCATCACTGCCAAATCCATCAATAGTCCTACAGTAGCAAATTAAGGCTAGATTTCAGAAAGTACTTTTTATTGAGAAAAGCAAAATGTCACGTCATGCACTGATTATAAGATGAGAATATGTACACTTAAACATGACAGGCACTTGAATATGCCCAACTGAAATTCTAAGTGTGCACACCTTTTTCCCTCGAAATGTGCCAGCACTCGAATAATACAGTCCCTAAACATGAATGGAGTTCCTATTTTCTTATCATAGAAGTTCATGCCGATAAATCTCCCACTGGAGTCAACCAGAGGCCCTCCAATCCCAGCCTAGCAAACAAAAGGTGACATTGAAGCAGTTTGCATGGAGAAGCTCATATTTATATTATTGAAGATATATGGTTTAGTACATCATGTGATGGATATGTCAACTCAGAGTATCCGCAAGAGCAGTACTAACCTTAGTGATCTTACAACTGGAGTACCTAAGATCTCTGTAATCAAGCATGCCCGACGAGTCGGTTCGTTTCCCACAAGTAGCCATTAAGATTCCTGATACGAAGCAGCGCCCCACGGCTACTACTTTGGGATCTCTACGAGTTTTGTAATTAAACCGATCTTCAAGAATTCTGAATGAGCGAAGAGGACGGAAATCCTTGACACCGACAAGAGCAACATTGTAGTGTAAACTGAAACGTTGCAATATCCCCTTTTTGTATTGTTTGTTTGGTAGCAAAACTACAATCTGCAAATGGCATGCACTGTGTGAGAAAGTGAGAACTAAGCAGAAAAAGTTAAGGACCGCATCGTGAACCAACCTTCAAGTTTTCAGCAATCTTGTTTTCATCGTTAGGATCCCTAACCAAACTCGCCGAAGTCAGAATGATTGTGCAACCATTCCATTCAATAAATAAGCCCGTGCACGCGAAAAACCTCATTTCTCTTGCATATGCACCAGAGTTTTCATTCCTAACCAAGTTCAAATGTGTAATAGTAAGTAGCATATTACCGTGAAATTACCGCTGAATGAAGCAAGTGACACAACCACTCGACGTAAGTTCTGAGAAACTGTTTTGCTGAGTTGGCTCCAAACACCTTTACCAGAACCATATGGGTCGCCAAAAGTCTCTTCAAATGTATTAACCAATTTCAAGCCCTCTGTTCAATGATAGACGACACAATAGTTGTTATTGGCAAGAACAAAGCTGTAAACAAGGGCAAACCCAGTACCAACTTACAAGCATTAACTCACCACTGATAGTAGCTGCTGAAGGCTTTGGATAACTCAAGGAGTCTAGATCCCCAGATCTGTCTATATCCCCAAATCGAACATACCCATGAAGATAGTATAATAAGGTTAGCTGATTAGCACCGAGGCCATGAGAGTACAACTACAGAAGGTAAAAAGCCAAGTTTGACCACTTGTGAGGCTCTTAAAAAACGATATCATTAGAAACGCCGAGGAAATCGGAAAGTGGTTTTTTAAATTCTCCCGAGCTCTAGTGACCCCTCTATTTTAAAAATTCAAAATGAGCATTTTAGCAATGATGTATATTACAAGCATTTTAAATCTCATTTATATTATAGTCTACACAAAAATGACAAAATTTGGAGATTTGAAACTATGCATTGTTAGCTATAATCAGCATGTAAATTTTTCATTTTTGTGTAGGTCAGAAGACAAAGTATTTTTTTTTTGTGATTTTGCATGTCTATATGATATATCATCGAGAACATGCATGATTGTTTTCAGATTTTTTTGAAACTTTTAATATATTTTTCGAATTTTTTAAAGTAGTGGGAGCACTGGAGCTCAGGTGCAAGTAATCTCTACTCGAAATCGGACAATAGCGCGAATGATCTGGATGTGCACTCACCCCTTAGATGCGTGCAATAGGGCCAGGGCTGCACCTTTCTCTGTTTTTCTACAGGCCTGTGCAAAGACATAGTAAACTTGCCATGAATTACATCCACATGCATAGAAATAAAATGGACAAAAAAGCACTAGGCAACATGTACACGAATAGAATTGCAGAGAACTGAGCGATTCCACCATAAAAACCTCTAGGGTCAGGAAAAGATCATAGACCCTATTACTGTCCACATTTTAAGCCTTCAAAGCTGTTTGGCAATCAATATGGCTTACCTTATGATTGTGCTCAAGTATTACTCAAAAACAAATCCAAGAAGGGTGAAGTGGATTCAGTGATGGACAACCGTAGGTAAACAAAATAAATGGAAATACACAAGATATACCTGGCCGTCTCAACATTCTTTTTCGGCATATATTTCTCCAAACGTTTGATAATTATACTCCTTGGCACGAAAAAAGTTCCTTCCCCAACCAGAAAAAGGTTCATGCCAACAAAGTTCCCATCACAATCAAAAAGCGGCCCACCTTCCCAAGCCTAACAAAAAATAAATTTAATTTGATGCCTCTTAGCTATATAATTCAGTGCATATAGTTACAAAAAAAAAAATACTCATACCGTAGTGCAAGTGTACCTCAGAGATTTTACAAGTGGAGAGCATAATATCTTTACCATCTTCAGATTCGCTTGAATCATTGGTCAGTATCCCAGTCGTGGCCATTAATGTGCCAGAATCGGCACGCGCGACAGCTACTACCTTACCTCCGGGAAGAAATTCCACCTGATGATCGAGATCCACCGGATGGACACCAAGGGAGAAGATCATTATGTTGACAAGAGCAATCTCCTGATCGAAATCATAGTCTCCCAATAACCCTTTGGCAACATCGCCGGCGCGACGCACTTCGATCTATAATGAGACAGCAAGAGAAGAATACATAATGGTGACAAACTGAAAATTACCTTAAGCAAACAAGCAGAATAAGTGAAGGACATGGTGTTTCGAGTCGTAGGTCCAGATGCACCCGTTATGTAAAATATTTTTTAAATACTTTCTAATGTGTCAAAAAATTCCAAACAAAAATTTCAGATATGCACCTGCATAAGCTATGTTCGCACAAAAAGTTTTATTAAAAAAGAAATGTTTCGTGAAAATTTATTTTGGAGCACCGGAATTTGTCTTTTTTACACATTCCACAAAAAATGTTATTTTTTCACGAAACTTTTTGTGTGAACATAAAATATGCGGATGTATCTCCAAATTTTTTGTCTAGAATTTTTTGACATTTTAAAATGCTATTTTTACATAGTGGGTGCATCTACACTTACGAGCCAAAGATGATTTCCCAATAAGTGAAGCATGATTAGCAGAACCAACCTTCAAGCTACCATGGCCTTCCCTTTTCTTACCATTGTAAGCTCTAACCAAACTTGATGAAGTGAGGAAGCATGTGACAAGAGACCGGCGTTGTAAGGCTATGCCCGAGCATGCAAATAACACCGTATTTCCTACACAAGATTCTAGGTTTAATCATCTATAGCTAGCATCGTAAAATTGGGATAAAATAAAATAATTAAAACTAAGAATACTAGAGTATGACAGCATATATAGTCACCATCAGAGACTGCAATGGAGACAACACTTTTAGAAAACTTCGCAGTAACTTTACTGAGCTCACTCCAGTCACTAAACCCGTCAATCGGTTCTTCTGAATTTACATCCCGACATGAGTCGCCTAGTTAAGAGAACATGGTGGAACATAATTATGAGTGCTCTGTCCTCCAGTAAAGCTGCAATAAAACATGTACAGAAAAATGAAGTACTGCCAGACCTGCCATCATCAAATCAAGTGTCCCTCCTCCGCCAGTATCAATTATTCTTTTCTTTTGGGAGCTTTCTGTGAGATCCTCGTCATCGCCAGCAGTCTTAGTTTGCAGCATACTCCCAACGGGCCAACACTGAAGCAGAACAAAAGTAAACTCAAAATGTTCAGTCATCACCGGTAACGCAAGGTTGTAGAACCATCACATATCACAATGTGCACATCGTAAGGGAAGATCTAGATGGCGTTCGTGTGCGCCCGAAATTATGGAACTTAGTTAGTTTGGGATCATTAACACTGGATGACGAAAGGAAAGCTCGTACCAGAATAAAACCAGTGCTCAGTAGTCAGTATTGCGGTCGGTCTGGAAACAGAAGGCACGCGACGAGGTAGACGGGAAGGGAGATGAGCGTGAGCGAAGGAGGAGGAGACCACTGTCCGCGGTGACGCCGGCACCTCTAGGGCACGGCGGCGGTGGACCGCCGGAGAGATTTTAGAGCACCGTTGGGATTCGGAACTTGGTGGTCGGAGCTCGATCGCCTCGCTTGGCCGTTGAATTGGGTTGCGCGTGGCGTTGCGTGCGTAGAGAGGTCGATCGCCACCATACGGGCCATGTCTCGTGGGCCGGCCTGCATGCACGGATTTTTGGCCCGTTGCGGGCACTGTGAATAAAAGGGCTGGACCGGCCATCGGCCTGCCATTATTAGTTTGTATTCTTCTAGTTTTCCGTTACTTGTATTTGTCTCAACTCTGAATCCGTACTATTATTAATACAAGTAATGTGTGCCTACGGGCGTACATAGTAAAAAACAACTTAATGTTGGCACGGCACGGTTCATTTTTATTATCTTATAGATTTTACTTTATTATTTCTTTTTTAAACTTCACGGAATTTTTTAGATTTTTATGTATGTAAGGCCAATAATGGCCCGGAGTGGCCCAAAAAGGCCTAGAAGCCCCAAAAGCACGCGGGTGGCTCTTCGCCGTGTTGAGCTGGCCCTTCTATCTTTAGTCCCGGGCTTATCGTAATTTCCAGGGCTTCAGGCGGGCAGAGCATGACCCCGACCACACTTTGTACGTTCTGAGGGTGGATCATGGTGTGCATGTGCACCACAAATACGAGGAACTTATCGCGGTCGGGGTCGAAATCCCCGGTACCGCAAAAACCAGTGTTCAATATTGTAGTCCGAGAGGAGGCATAAAGTCACGCTACAAGGAGGCCGGTAACGGTGATGAGCGTGAGCAGCGGAGAAGACAATTGTCCGGAGTAACGTCGACAGTTCTGCCTCGATTTAGGGCACGACGACGACAGAATGCATGAGATTTGGAAATTCCTTAGATTTTGGGCACTAGAGCGGAAGGAAAGCCTGGCCTGGGTTAGCTACACGATGAGTTAGCTCTTTTTTTTTCCTGGGCCGAGCTTGCTACATGACGCATGAAAGCTTTCTTAGTTATTGCATTCCTGTATGACCCAAGCCAACACCCACTTAGTAACTTTGGTTTTCATGGTGGTAGGACGACAAATCCTATTTGTCGCCCGCACTCGCGCGCACACCCCCGTCGCTGCAACGGGCCGGCTCAATTGTGCGTTTTGAGTTGTTCTTCTCTTATTTTGTTTTTTTGCTCTTTTTCATTTGTGTTTTTTGTTTATTTTTTATTTTTGTTTTACTTCTCTTTTTAGTTTTAAAAATATTTTTTAAAATATTTAGATTTTATAATTATTTCATTTAAAAAATGTTCAGATTTGGAAATTGCTCGGATTTGAAAAATGTTTAAATTCAAAAAATATTCAGAGTTTATAGAAATATATTTGAAAATTGTCCGATTTTGAAAAATATTAGGTTAAAAAAAATGTTCAGATTTGAAAAAAAAATATGAGTAAAAAGAAAAATTCAAAAAAAAGTACGGAAAATCTAATTGTAAGGCGCCTTACATCTGGCCCGCGGTGCGGTCCCGAGCGATTCATTCTTTTTACAGCTCCTCTCCCTATCCACATTCTCTTCTTTTTTCTTCTCGTGCAGGCCGACGCCTAGGAGCACGCCGCGTCCGCGAGCCCAGAGCCACGTCACCGCCCTCGTCGCCGTCGGCCTCCCCGTGCTGACCTCCTCCGCGTCGTGCTGTCGGCCTCCCCGCGCCGACGTTTTCCGAGTCCCCGCTGCCCCGTGCCGTCGTCCTCCGCGAGGACCGCGCCGGCGTCCTCCGTCGTCGGCCTCCCCGCGCCGACGTCCTCCGCGTCCGCGATGCCCCACGCAGTCGTCGTCCACATCCGCGCCGCCCCGCTCCGTTGTCCTCCCTGCAAGCTCGGCGCCGACGCCCTCGTGCTGCTCACCATTGAAGCACCTCGACAGAAAACGAGAGAAATTGGAGCACGATGGTCGTCAGCGAGGAGGCTGTCTGCATCTGTAAAGCACAAAAATAGGATCCCAAACTAGCTGATGCAACTAATTTGTTTGGATCGATTGCCGG
This sequence comes from Poa pratensis, assembly GCA_947311845.1. Classification (NCBI taxonomy): domain Eukaryota; kingdom Viridiplantae; phylum Streptophyta; class Magnoliopsida; order Poales; family Poaceae; genus Poa; species Poa pratensis. Next base: position 11,289,182 of record CAMZMU010000083.1, read on the forward strand.
CGGCAGGAGCTCGCTGTGTTGGAAGGCAAGAAATGAGAAAAATAAGAACGGTTGAGTAGATAGGACGTATGTGGTGGATGGATTGATCCATTTTTTTAGACAGGGATGATTGATGTTGCTTGGCTAGATACACACATAGTTGTACCAGACAAATTAATTTGTGAACAACTCTAAAATGCGTATACATCGAGGGCCTTTAGCTAGGGGATAACTATGCGACGTCGAAACTTTTCTGACCGCGCCGCCTTATACAGTAGCGACGGGACAGGGGAGAAAATGAAAATGGAGTCCGCCCACCGAAGAGGAGGAATAATGCGACGGAATAGGGGAGAAAATGAAAATGGAGTGCGCCCGCCGAAGAGGAGGAATAATGGGATTCACCGCCGCCGCTGATATGTCTCAAACGTATCTATAATTTTTTATGTTCCATGTTGATATTATACCAATTGTTACATGTTTTACGTACACTTCATATCATTTTTATACATTTTCTGGGACTAACCTATTAACAAGATGCCACAGTGCCAGTTCCTGTTTTCTGCTGTTTTTGTATTTCAGAAAAGCTGTTAAGAAAATATTCTCGGAATTGGACGAAAATCAACGGAAGTCCCTATTTCACCGACACGTCCACGGAGTCTAAAGGAGCGACGGAGAAGCGCCAGGAGGCGGCCACACCTGGGCTCGGCGCGGCCCCACCTCCTGCCGCGCCGAGGGCTGGTCCGACGCCGCCCTTTCGCCTATTTATTCCTCCCGTCTGGAAAATTCTAAATACCCGAGTCATATTCCACGAAAAGTTTCAGAGGCGCCGCCGTCGTCAACCCTAGCTCGGGAGGGTTCTGAATCTCTTCCCGGCACCCTGCCGAAGAGGGGAATCATCACCGGAGGGATCTACATCGCCATGCCTGCCTCCGGAGTGATGGGTGAGTAGTTCATCCTTATACTACGGGTCCATAGCAGTAGCTAGATGGTTGTCTCTCCACTTTATGCTATCATGTTTAGATATTGTGAGCTGCCTAACATGATCAAGATCATCTTATTGTAATGCTACATGTTGTGTTTGATAGGATCCGATGAATATTGAATACTATGATCAAATTGATTATTAATCTATGTTACATGTTATTTATGATCTTGCATGCTCTCCGTTACTAGTAGATACTTTGGCCAAGTAGATGCTTGTAACTCCAAGAGGGGATATTTATGCTAGATAGTGGGTTCATGCCTCCCGTAATCTGGGCGAGTGACAGCAACATCTAAGGTTGTGGATGTGCTGTTGCCACTAGGGATAACATAACAATGCTATGTCTACGGTCATATGTATTTGTTTACATTATGCACATTACTTAATATGATTATCCATTGCTTGCAACTTAATACCAACGGGGGACACAGGTGTTAACCTGACGGTGGATTATTAGTCATAGATGCGGTTGGATAACGGTCTATGTATCTTGTCGTCATGCCTAATTAAATATCATGGTAGTCATCTTTTCATTTATATGCATTCTCATGCGCTCACTATTTTATCAATTGCCCAGCTGTAATTTGTTTACCCAACATGTTATTTATCTTTATGGAAAGACACCACTAGTGAACTATGGACCCCGGTCCATTCTTGAGAAAACCTATATAGATAAGATACAATGCATTGTTGAGAAAACTTCTAACCTTTCTGTTGATGCTTCTACACTTGGTAATACTTGATGCATACTTTGTGCCTAGCTAAAAGGAGTTAAAGAAAAGCGCTTATGGGAGGCAACCAATTATTTTTATTTCTGCAATTTTTCTTTTTATTGAGTCAAGGAACTTGTTTACTTCTGTAGCAACTCCTTTGTATCTTTACTTTTTCGTATTGTTGTGCCAAGAAGAGTCTCTAATGATAAGATGATGCTAGATTTTGATTGCTGCGCAGAAACAGATTTTTTCTGTTCACTGTATGAAAATTATAAATTCATAGAAATGTGATTTTAATCTGCAAATTTTTGTGCGTAATCCCGATGTATGTACGCATCTTTCGTTAGTCCAAAGTTTTTCGATCTGAGCAGCGTAAGTGTCTCGAAAAAAATTCGTCTTTGCGGACTGTTCTGTTTTAGACATATTATATCTTTTATTTTGCATTCTCTATTTTACTAGTGTTGGGTAGAATTCTTTTTTGGGTGGAAGAGCTTCACATAACATCAGTGGCTGTAGTTAATGTTTAAAATAACGGTCATATTGCGTCCTTACAGAACATGTGACGAGGGGTTAACTCATCAAATCCCATGGTTAAGGACCTAGGGTTGAGATTACGAGGGAGAGAACGTAGTAGAGCTGGTAGTTTCGTCGGCTGACAAGCAAAAGCAAGGATTTACCCAGGTTCAGGCCTCCGGAGAGTAACACCCTACTTCCTGCTTGTCTGGTATTGATCTGAGAGTATATGCGAGCTACAATGGAGTCCCGGCGAGATGTCGATCTCGCTAGGGTTTTGGTGGTTCAAGTGTTGCGTGTCCTGGGTCGGCAGCCCTCCCAGCCTTTATATAATAGGCTGGGTCTCGGGAGTTCGCAACCGTCTCAGATTACATGTAAGGAAAGTCTAAACCAACTATGCCTATGCCTAATCTTGGAGGATACTCCATCTTCTTGGGCCTTCCGTTATGGGCTTCATGTAGGCTCTTGATAGCTGGGCCTTAGTCGATACGTGCACCAGGTACCCTCATGGTAGGGTACCCGAGAGGTATATCCCCGTCAGTAGCCCCCAAGTATTTGTCTGACTCGAAGAATCGGGCATGGACTCATTCATTAGTGCACGTCATATTCTTTTGTACTTGTATTTATAATTGGAATTCCTGTATGAATAGCACATGTTGGATATGTCGAGTATTTCACCAACTTCAGTTTTTGCTTATGATAATCAAGGGATAATAGCTTAGTAGGCCCGGTACACTCGACCGATCGGGACCGGTTAACTACACATTTGGGCAAAACCTTACTAGCTTTCAATCAGACTCGAGTCTCCGGACTCGAATCAGGAACAGACTGGTCAGACTCGACTCAGGCCGCGGATGTCTTACTGAATCGTTCTGCAGTATAACTTTGAGATTACCCAACGCGTCCGTCGGGATTTTTCATCATGTCTGCTGACACGGAAAATTTTAAGGATTAACGTTGCTGGAACGGTCCTTAGCCCAGCTCAAAAGTTCGGTGGGTCTTACCTTTGCACTATGCATGCAACATCCGAGATATTTGCGGCGGACGCAACTCGGGAATTTATCGAGTATGATTTGTATTAGATTTTGCTTATCTGATGAGTCGAGTCTTTTGTCGACTGATCCTTTGTCATTATTCTATCGGGTGCGCGACAGCGCTCCCGATGGGAGTAGCCCCCGAGATTGTGCTTTATTGCTTGCAATGGAGGATAATCTCAAATCGTTTATCCCATACATCGTCAGTCGAAGAATTTTTTGATACGCTCCCGATGGGAGTAATATGTTTCAGTCGAAGAAACTCTCGACTGTAATTATGTCTTGCATAACTTGCAATTTCACCCTTGAATCAACCTAGGCGGTCGAACGACCGGCTTTTTTGCCTGAGTTCTGATTTTCACCCTCGCACTTGGCGAAGCATTCGAGTGACCGGATATGCTTTGGAAGGACTCGAATGCTTTGAAAGGGAGATGATTGTGGTGACGTCAGGGATGACGCATTTGGCGACTGCACCCTCTGACAGAGCGGTGGCGTGCGCAATATGACCGATGGGACATGACATATGTGGGCCCAGGTTTGCAGTGGTGACCGAAGAAAAATAGTGCCGTTTGAGCTGGATTTGACCGCTGAAGCGCGGTTTTTACGGCGGCGTGATGATGGCCTCCTAGATTCCCGTGCGTAGTGGGCGGAGTGGCCGCGGCGGTTGCTCTCCACGGTTGCCACGTGTATGGTTGGATATGCACCGTGGCACACGATCTTGTGCGAACGGTGGAGATTTGTGGCGCAGTTAAATAAAAGGGATGCGCCGAGGTAAATTATTTTTTACTTGCCCTTTGCTCCCCGCCGCCTCTCCTTCTGCATCTTCTTCTTCCTCACGCTCTACTCGCATAGCCACCGTAGCCATGGCCAAGACGGTGAAGAGGAAAGCTGCTGCAGACGCCGCGGCTCCCACGGCGCCGAACGTCACCGCCTCGGGCAAAGGTGGCACGTCACCATTGAGGAAGAAGGCTGGAGGCTGGACGCGGTCCAGTATGACAGCCTCAAGGCCGGACGGATACCGGCGGGATGGGTGGCTGCCCTCCGCCGCGCTGCTGCCTGCTCGCGTTCCTGGTTCTGAGGTAAGCCCTCAACCCAGGGAGGGCGAGCGCGTATGCTTTCATGACTTCGTGAACAGGGGATTCTCCTTCCCTGTTCACGACTTCATGCGTGCGTTGATGTACGCATACAAGGTGCAGCTGCACGATTTCACCCCCAACTCCATTTTGCACATTGCTGTTTTCTTTGTGCTGTGTGAGTGCTTTCTGGGGGTTTATCCGCATTGGGGTCTTTGGAAGAAGATCTTCAATGTGAAGAGGAACGCCGGCTCGGACGGCGTGTACGGAGTTGGGGCTTCAACATCCAGGCTCGCAAGGAGGTCGAATACTTCGACATCCAGCAGGCCGAGTCAGCGCAGAACTGGCGCAAAAAGTGGTTCTATGTCAGCGCGCAGCAAGCCGGACTGCCCGCGTTTGACGCCCACGCTCCTCTGGTGAAGACCCGAGCCTGGTTGCACCAGACTACCGCTGTGGAGGAGGCTAAGGCGAAGCCTCTGATGGAGAGGATAGCCAAACTTATGAAGACTGTCGGCCGCGAAGTTAGCGGCCTGCATTTGATTTCAACTTTTATCAAGCGGGGCGTGCCGCCTCTGCGGGTGCGAGCGCACCCGATGTGGATGTTCTAGGGCGCGCATGACCCGACGCGATTGGCGGGAGAGGAGGGCCTGCCATCAGCAAGGGAGGTCGAGGCCAGGGTGCGGTCAATCACCAAGCTGACCGCGAAGGACAGCTGCCCCCTCGACTGCTCCCGCGACGCGTTCGACAACGACCATCCACTGCCCGCGGTACGTTTTTGCCTTCTGCTTCATATTTTATGAGAAATATGTGTCTGTTTAGTTGATGTAGGTACATCTTTTATGTGCAGAATTGGGCACCTGCCAAACGCTTTCCTCCACTTCCCGAAGATGGGGAAACAGCGGAGGTGGAGCTTTTGGCGACTGAAGGTGAGGCCGATGATGTTTCCCTTGCTTCTGCTCACACTCCTACCGACGAGGTGGAGGAATCTGAGCAGGAGGAGGAGGAACTGCCTCCGCCTAAACGGCGCCGTGCAGTCGAGACTGCTTCGACTGCGGACAGCTCGCCTCCACCCGCTGCACATGGTGAAGACTCGGGCTCTTCTTCACCTGACACGAGAGGGCCAACGGCGATAACCCCGCTGCGCACAGCCTCTCCCGCGAAGTCGCCGTCGTTCGAGGCATGCTTGGATTATGATGCCTTGATGCTGTCTGACGACGAGGGAGCCAAGTGAAGATTTTTTGCCGAAGATTTGTGTTTTGCTGTATGTTTTATTTTGACAACTGACACTGTGTTTGTGCAGCCGGGGGAGGATGATTTGCCCAAGGATGACCTCCCACCGAACGCTCCCGGATCATCATCCATGAGATAATGCTGATTTCGCATTAAAAAAAACATCCACCTTTGACCTGTCTGCAGCCAAGTCTTCACCAACATTGTAGACGTCTTAACGAGAGAAATCATGAGATTTTGTGACTTTCTTTAGCACCTTCACGAGGGAACTTGTGGGATTTGAGGTTTTCTCTTGCGCGAATAGCATAGTGGTCGTTCTGCGAAGAATGAAAATAAAACGTATGGGGACTCTAGCTTGGATCCTATATTCCTATATGCTTCAATGGGATTGCATTATTCAGTTTATTGAAATTTAATAAGCCGAATAATGCAAATTTCTTTTCTTTAGCAACTATCACTCCAAACTCTCGTGCACCATTAGAAGTATAGGACCCATAAAAAGGTACAATGACAGTCTCTATATATGCATCTTCACATGACCATATTTAAATTTTATATTGATATGTAATTTTCGGTGGCTATCTTTTCGAGGGTACATAGTGCGACACATGCAATTTGTTGCCACGGGCATTCCACTAGTATATTACATATGCCTTAGTGTGCGTGTGTTAACAAGTGTGTACCGACCACTGATCCTTGATCTGCAAATCAGCGAGATGATCGAACACGTTGGCCATGAATACCTGGATGCATTTTTTGCCTGCTGCGAGTCTCACCAAACTGAAGATGGCTTATTTGTCCTCCAGGTTCGATGCTAATAATCCGTGTTTAACAATAGACATATATATGAATCAATTGGTTCTGTGTATTAGCTAGGAAATGTATATCCCAAAGCAGAATTGAATGAGAATACCTGCCCGGTCCATCGAGGCAACCCTCCCGGCTTGCCGCCCCTGACCTACACCGGCGACTACCATGACCTCTTCGTCAGCTTTGGCCACAACGAAGAAAAGGTAGCACCACTTCATGCATGTAGTTTTTTCTACCCTTTAGCTGATATTGGAGTCCGAGGTTTGTCAAATATAATGTCTTAGTTCTATGGGGAGGGGGACGGTTTCCCCCTATCCCCTTGTTGAGGATGGGCTCCTCGATTGTAGAGAGTGCAACCCTATAGATAAGTTTTCGTGACCATGCCCACAATATTCATGGGGATAGTGGACGTTAGACAACAAGGCCTCACCGGCATGATATATGTTAATTAGCTTCTTGATCTTGATTTGACCTTGAATCACATGCCGATCACTGCATTGAGCGGTAGCCGGTGTTGTAGTGTCGACAAACTCTTGTGACGACGTCGGCGTACTAGGTCAATATGTAGACCTAACAGACGCGGCTGGACATCGTCTCGTCAATTGGGTTGACGTGGGGGTACCACGGCAAATCCCATGGTTAGGTTACCTAGGGTTTCGTTAGAGGGGGAGAGATGTGGTAGCGCTGATAGATCCGTCGGCTGACAAGCCTGGAATTTACCCAGGTTCAGGCCCCCGAAGGGTAATACCATACTTCCTACTTGTCTGGTATTGATATGGAGGTGTTTACAGGTTACAATGGTGTCTCGGCAAGATGCGATCTCGCTAGGGTTTGATGGCTAGAATATTGCCTGACCTTAGATCAGCGGCCCTCCCAGCCTTTATATAGGACAATTTGTACATATTGGGTTTTCATGAACTGGGCCAGCGAGTGGTTTGCCCGGGCCATCGAGGCAACCCTCCCGGCTCGGCGTCGCTGACCTACACCGGCGACTACCATGACCTCTTCGTTAGATTTGGCCACAACGGCCTAGGCTTGGTTATAGTCAACAAGGTGTAAGCCATATCCTTAGCTGCTAATTCTCTATAATCCATGGAACTATGTCTAAACCGTGTCAAAATTTGTTGCAAATCACGACACATGATGAAAAGTGCCTCAAAATATGTGCAATCTTAGATTTGATGTTCTAGATGTTGATGTTTTGTTGTATAATACTTGATCGAACTTTACATAGTTTGACTATGACTAAAACCAATAATGTCCAACATATTTTGAAAAGTAGCGAGTGCTTTTAATAGGGGGGGGGGGGGGGTGTGGAGGAGGGGGGCATGGCCCTCCTAACCCAGTTCGGTCAGGTGTATGTTCGTGGAACGTTGGGCCTCTCCTTGCATGATGGCCGCATTATGTATTTACTCGATCTGTACACCACAAAACTCCATTTGCGATCCATTTATCACAAATGGCGGAAAGTAGTAGTATTCCAACTGCTATTGTCGATTAGTGGCCACACTCGCACATGCATGCCGCGCGGGAGTCTTGATTAGTCTAGGCATTCCACTATATATATAGAGCTGGCCATTCCTCACAAAATGTGGAATTAGGTTTTATTCCAAAAGAATTGTCGCTATTAAAAATTGCATGCATGCGTACCCGTTTACCCGCCACGATAATCGATATGACTTAGCAGTGTCCATGGTGGGTAATTTTCTATGAAATTGGAATCCATAAATAACGTAAGCAGGGATATGCGTGCTTTCGAAATAGCACTACCAAACAGCCACGTCGCATTTTGAAAACATAATTAGGTTGAGAAAGCATAAGCAAACGCACCCTTAATTACATGAAATATACGACGGACCCTACAAATGAACAAGTGGCGTTTGTTGAAATCCCTTTAATTTGGCTAGTTTTCTGTATTAAGATGTAGACATGTATATATCACTATGCAAATACGTTAGATTATCATTGCCTTTAGAAAGAGGAAGATTGTTGTTTTGAGAAAACATAGAAGAAGATTTTTTTTTTTTGAGAAATAGAAGATGTTATGGGACAAAGTTGGGGAGCCGATGGGAATGCTTTTGGGCCTTGGGCCAGGAAACGTGGTGGGAAAGCAACGTTTGGGCCTCGCAAAAGTCTACGGATCGTATCGCCATCCGTCCCACCGCCGCCGACAATGTCACCGGCCGCCGGAAACCGATCTTCTGCCGTCTCCCACCACGCCGGTGACCGAATCGGATGCAGTCCGCCGCTCCGTACGCCACCAGCGGCAGCAAGCAGCTGCGGGCCAACAGCCGCCAATGATGACGCAGGCCGCCGGCCGTCGCCCCCACGCCGGAGAAAGAATCCGTGACCAGCAGTCCGACGCCCCGTCCACACCCAGCAAGCGAGCAGCCGCGGCCGCGCTCCCGTTTCGTGGAGGTACCACCACCACAGCTCCCGTTTCTTGGTAAAGTTTCCTCTGACACTCGTGCTATTGTCAGGCCATGTACTGATGCGGATGTTTGTTGTGTTCATGACATTCTTGCTATTTCATTTTCGTTTATGTCCTACTGTTACTGGACAGATAGATACAATAGGAGAAAGAATCCGTGACCAGCAGTCCGACGCCCCGTCCACACCCAGCAAGCGAGCAGCCGCGGCCGCGCTCCCGTTTCGTGGAGGTACCACCACCACAGCTCCCGTTTCTTGGTAAAGTTTCCTCTGACACTCGTGCTATTGTCAGGCCATGTACTGATGCGGATGTTTGTTGTGTTCATGACATTCTTGCTATTTCATTTTCGTTTATGTCCTACTGTTACTGGACAGATAGATACAATAGGTTATCGCTTTAAATCTGGAGCATTCCTGGAAAATTGATCAAATTGCTGTAGTTCTTACTGGTGTTCTTGTAAAATGTTGAGTTTAGGTTTACTACTAGTAAATATGTATCCTGCCCCGTGCAACCATGTAGAGTTTCTCTAGTGTTCAGGAGAGAAAATTGTTCTGCCCCGCGGCAATTTGCCATGTATGCAGTCATCCATGTGAGAGGTTTTGATTCGATTGTGCGTTTGAATAACTTCGGGAGTGCTGGTGCAGTCTTATCTAGAATTGCTATGGTATATAGATATAAATTGCGGTGGTAATGTCTATCTGCGGCAGTTCTGTTTAATGCCCTTGCCCAACCAAGAATGCACAGATTTTAGCTAATCCTTCATCCGTGGCCATCTATGGTGTGGCAGGACCATTTGAAGCATGAGATTAAGACGGAGATCAAGAACCGAGGGCGTGCATCACTAGTCGATTTATCAGATATCCTGGGGGTGGATGTTTACCATGTTGAGAGGTCGGCACCTGATGTCGATCAATGGCGAGATCATGTCACAGTTCTACTGGTACACTGTGACTGAAGAGATAGACGAGAAGTTGCAAGCGCGTGGCCAGATTCCCTTGGCTGAGATTGCTTCACAGATACACATTGGATCATAGCTGGTCATCAATATCCTCGAGCCCCAGCTTGGAACTATTGTAAGTCTGCTATCTCACCCTTCAAATGGTCTTTTCCTTAGCTTCTTTTATTCAAACCAGATTGGTACCATTATCATAAATCCTTCCAGGTGGAAGGAAAGGCTAGAATGTGGCCAGCTATACACTCCAGCGTATATCTATCTGGAAATCCTTGCACCAACAGCAGCTCCAAGAAATGCATGGTGCTAATGGAGTTTTTCAGTGGAAGGTTCATTCTTCCAGTCCAGTTTTGTCGCTTTGCTAAAAGAAGGTGCTGTACAGGAGGAAACCTCCGTCAGGCCCATCGCTGCTGGTAGATATTACTAATAATTGTGATAAGGACAGTCTGATTTCTGAAGAATTGAAAGGCATATAACATCATTACCTTCCCAGAATACGCCGAGTGGAGATAAACTACTGAATAAGGTAATCATCAGATTATCCTATTGCACATAACTGTGTTCACCGCTTTCAGAGATATATGTGGAAGTAGCTGTTCAAATACAAGCCAACTCCAATTACCAATCGTTTATCTTGCAAACAGCTATTACATACTATTATTACTTTATTTGCGGGTAACAACAACTGCTATTACATGTGGTGACTAATGATTATCCGTACATCTTCAGAACTAATGGGCTGGTAATACCGAATTAGACTCCTTGCTATGCATATATTCGCAACCCCAGCATAGACAAATTCAACCCTTGAATGCTTGCTGAATCATGGTAGTGTGTGCTCCATGCTTTAGTTTAAGGCTTGGGCTGATTTTCAGATGTGACAAAAGGCTTCGGCGGCAACTGTAGATTCTGCAACCTCCCTCTTAGCATGTTAACAACCTTTGTCATTGACGGACGGTTTCTCGGGTTCCACTGGATGCACCACAGTGCGACGATAGCCAGCTGCGTCACCTTTTGTGTTGAATGGTGTACTGATGTGTTGGCCCAAGTGGCCCAAAGCCCACTTAGGTGAGTGACCTAGTTCAGTGTGTATCAGATAAGAGGTGATCAGGGAAGCAAGGAGGAGCAAGCCGCCAAAAACACACTCAAGGATAGTGTCTCCTTTGAGGTATGTATCGGGGAGTCAATATGGTATCAGAGCTCGGCGACGGCGGGGCCTGACCGGACGGCGGTTCCGACGGAGATCGGCGGCGGAGGAAGGGCTATAGCTGTCGGTGTGGGGGTGCAGCTGTGGCATAGAAGGGAGGAGAGTTGCTGCTGCGGTGAAGCTGCTCGGTAGGGGAAATTGCAGGTATTGCTGCTGCGTGCAGCTGCTCGCGAGGAGGAGAAACAGGGGGCTGGTGTGTTGCTGCTGCGTGCTGCTACAGTAGCAGGTCGGGAAGATGGCTGAAACGAAAGGCCTTGCTGAAGCTGTCGGGTTTGGCAGACTAGAGCCGGGTTTGGCAGAGGAGGCAGAGCGACCGGCGGGGCTATTACGGCACGCGGTGGCGGCGGTGCCGGTGCAGCTGGCTGAGTGCAGCCGGGAGCTGGACGAGGGGCACCACGCGCGGGATGTGCACGGGGAGAAGGCGGCGTGGCGGCTGAAGCATGCGGAACTCGAGCTAGAGTCGGAGTGCGCGTGCCGGCGATGTGAGGCGATGGAGGAATTTGAGTCCAAGCTGCGTGCGCTGCAGCAGCGGAAGGAGGCCGTGCACGTGTCACGGGAGCAGAGGCCGCCGCCGACCAAGGAGAAGGTTGAGGCAGAGCAGCTTGGGCGGCATGCGCTGGCCACCGAGGTGATGACGGCCACGGTGCAGGAGCAAGCGAATGGACAGCTGCTAAGTGTTGGTCCTAGTGCTGCTGCTCAGGTGTTGCACGCGCAGCTGGCGCTTGGAGGAGGCGCTGTTGCTAGGTGTTGGTGCTGCAATAGCTGCAGGTGCTCTGGGAGGAAGATAGAGGATACTAGTCTTCCAAGTTCGGCTGATTTTACCTGTAGAAATGAGGACAACACCGAAAAGGCCACCATTGCTGCTCACAGAATTAATCCGGAGTGGGTACTAGACTCGGGTGCATCTCAACATGTTGCAGGTGACTTCAAGGAATTTGAGTCATATGATCAGCACTCTCAAAGTAACACTATATGCACTGCTGACGGGACATTGCAGCCTATTAAGGGTATTGGGACCGTTCAATGTACACCTTCTATTAAGTTATCTTCAGTCCTTCATGTGCCAGCCTTTCCGGTTAATCTGGTGTCTATGAGTGCTCTAGTCGACCAAGTAGACTGTAGGATAACTGTTGACAGAAGAATGTGCTTGATTGAGGACCAGACGACTGGACAGAGGATTGGGGTAGGAATAAGGCGTAGGGGACTATGGTACATGGACCGTGAGGGGCTTGGTCAGATGGGCAGCTCAGTGTTTGCAGCAATTGTGGAAGAAAGAGAGTCTGTGGCAATGAAACATCACTGCAGAATGGGGCATGTATCCTTTGATAAAATGTACAAGCTATTTCCTAGTGTAATGCATGGAGTAGATAAGAACAAACTGAAGTGTGATGCGTGCGAGTTTGCAAAACATACAAGGACATCTTACGTGAGTAAGGGACTTCGAAGTATATCCCCATTCATGCTTGTTCACTCGGATGTGTGGACTAGTCATGTGGCGTCGGTTAGTGGGGCAAAGTATTTTGTGACCTTTATTGACTGTCACTCACGTATGACATGGGTCTATTTGATGCGTCACAAGGATGAAACTTTCCAATGCTTCAAGACTTTCTATGCCTATGTAAAAAATCACTTCAATGTTCAGGTACAAGTGATAAGAAGTGATAATGGCACTGAGTATGCGAACAAAGTTTTTGGGGCTTTCTTATCAGAGCACGGGATTTTGCATCAAACCTCATGTCCAGATACTCCTCAGAATGGAGTAGCAGAAAGGAAGAATCGACATATTCTGGAGGTTGCTCGATCACTGATGTTTACCATGAACGTGCCGAAATTCTTGTGGAGTGAAGCTGTGATGACTGCGACATACTTGATCAATCGCACATCATCGAGAGTACTAGGTATGAAGTCACCCTCTGAGTTACTTTTTGGAAAGAATGATTTTGTGGTTCCTCCCAAACTGTTTGGCTGTGTCTGCTTTGTCAGGGACCACATGCCATCTGTGGGAAAATTGGATCCACGCGCCGTAAAGTGTATCTTCATTGGGTATTCTTCTGGGCAGAGAGGCTACAAGTGCTAGAGTCCTTCTGAACGGAGGACCTTTGTGAGCATGGATGTCACCTTTAGGGAATCCGAACCATTTTATGGTGAGAAAACTGATCTTAGTGGCTTATTTGACAGTCTTGACCATACCCAGTCTCCGGTGGTTGGTCAAGAGGGGGAGAGTGGTGGTAGTTGTGGGGGTGTCGATTCAGTGCGGCATCAACCAATTCGAGGTGATATTCTGGTACAACAAAGAGAGCAGCTAATAACGCCACTAAGTGAAGGACCGGTGGTGACTGATGAGGTGTCGAGCCAGGCAGGTGGTGCTCCCACACGGATTATTAGTGTGCCAAGGTGGACAGCAGAGCAAGAGAAGCAACTAAAGGTGTATTCACGGAAGCGAGGCGATGGTGTTGCACATCAGGGGGAGCAACTAGATCAGCCCCAAACGGAACAACGGGGTAGTACTGATGTGATTTCAATATCCTCTGATGAAGATCATGCTGAAGGGCAAATTGCTTTGAGAAGATCTACTCGAGCAACAGCAGGGATACCACCGGAACGGTTAGGGTTCAATGTCAATGATATTGGAAACTATGTTTCCTATGAAGCATTATCTCCGGCCTACAAAGCATTTGTTGCTTCTCTTCAGCTTGTGTCCCTTCCAACGAATTGGAAGGCAGCAAAAGAGGATCCAAAGTGGCGAGCAGCTATGATAGAGGAACTGGAGGCATTATGTAAGAACAAGACATGGGTATTAACACCTCTTCCAACAGGAAAGAAGGCAGTCAGCTGCAAGTGGGTATACACTGTGAAGCAGAATGCAGAAGGAAAGATTGAAAGGTATAAAGCTAGACTTGTGGCGAGGGGGTACAGCCAGACCTACGGCATTGACTATGACGAGACCTTTGCGCCAGTAGCAAAAATGAATACTGTGAGGATTCTGATCTCCTGTGCAGCAAATTTTGGGTGGCCTTTACATCAACTTGATGTGAAGAATGCTTTCTTGCATGGCGACCTGCAGGAGGAGGTCTACATGGAGATCCCACCTGGGTTCTCTACATGGTTTTAAAGGCGGTGAAGCGTCCTAAGGCGGAGCAGGGGCGCTCTGACGCCTAAGCGCCCATGGCGAGGCGGTAAGGCGAGGCAAGGCGACGCCTTAAACATTGCAGGAAAAGAGGAATCGGCAGTTCTGCACTTCTTTTAATAGGAAAATAGCAATGGCTGATAGATGGGCCACTACTTATGCACCTCACAGTGGCCCAAAAGCCCATCTAGTGGCCATATAGTCCTCCCGTGACCTAATTCCACTGTCCTCTTCCCTTCTTCCTCTTCACAGCCGCCACACACCATCTGCTCTTTTCCCTCATGGTAGCAGCACACAGCCCTCAAACTCCTCCCTCCTCTGCCCCACCCTTCTTCCTCACCGCAGCATCCTCCAGGAGCAGCCACAGCGACGCTGCAGCAAGGAACTCCTCCCTCCTCGGCCCCGCCCTTCTTCCTCGTCGTCTACAAGCTCCAGGAGCAGCCACAGCGACGCTGCAGCAAGGAACAGGCAGCGGCCGGGACCTCTTACGAGGCTGGACACTTCATCGAGGCAGACCCGTACAATTCATGACTAAGGCGGGGCGGACGCCTTACCGTCCTGGGGCGCCTTGACGCTTAAGCGTCGCCTAGGCGACGCCTAAGCGACGCCTTTAAAACCATGGTTCTCTACTTCTCAGACTATTGGCAAGGTATGTAGGTTAAAGAAAGCTCTCTATGGCCTGAAACAATCTCCGAGAGCATGGTTTGACAGATTCAGGCGTGCTGTATGTAATATGGGGTATGGGCAGTGTAATGGTGATCATACACTGTTCTACAAGCATGCAAAAGGGAAAATCACTCTACTTGCTGTATATGTGGATGATATTATTATCACAGGGGATGACAAAGAAGAAATTGCAAATTTGAAAGTCTTTGGGTAAGGCGTTTGAAGTCAAAGATCTAGGTCGACTTAAATACTTTCTGGGCATAGAAGTGGCGAGGTCCACCAAGGGGATTTCACTATCTCAGAGGAAGTATACTTTAGATCTCCTAAGTGATGTAGGGATGCTAGGATGTCGGCCAGCCTCAACTCCAATTGATCAAAACCACAAAGTGACAGCTCAGTCAGGAGAGCCAATAGATAAAGAGAGATATCAAAGGTTAGTTGGGAGGTTGTTGTACTTATGTCATACACGCCCTGATATTGCCTTTGCAGTAAGTGTGGTAAGCAGGTACATGCATGAACCTAGGAGTGATCATCTTGAAGCAGTGAATAGAATCCTGAGGTACTTGAAGGGGACTCCAGGAAGGGGGTTGTTATTTGAGAGTAACAAGCACCTCGTGATAGATGGGTACTGTGATGCAGATTGGGCAAGTTGCCTAGATGATCGAAGATCAACCTCAGGTTTTTGTGTCTTTGTTGGTGGAAATTTGGTATCGTGGAGAAGTAAGAAGCAGGTTGTTGTGTCCAGGTCGACTGCCGAGGTAGAATATAGAGCTATGCTCAAGGGCTAAGTGAGATGTTGTGGACAAGAAATTTACTTGAAGAATTGAAGATATTGAAGACTAGTTGTGTTAATGTGTGGTGTGATAACAAATCAGCAATCAACATAGCAAACAATCCAGTACAGCATGACAGAACCAAGCATGTGGAAATAGACAGATTCTTCATCAAAGAAAAGCTAGATGCTGGGATCATCAAGATAGAGCATGTGAGTTCAGGGCTAAAGATTGCAGACTGTCTAACTAAAGGATTGGGAACAAAAGAATGCAGCCTAGCATGTGACAAGATGGGAATGATAGATATCTATCACTCCTCTTGAGGGGGAGTGTTGAATGGTGTACTGATGTGTTGGCCCAAGTGGCCCAAAGCCCACTTAGGTGAGTGACCTAGTTCAGTGTGTATCAGATAAGAGGTGATCAGGGAAGCAAGGAGGAGCAAGCCGCCAAAAACACACTCAAGGATAGCGTCTCCTCTGAGGTATGTATCGGGGAGTCAATATTTTGTTTCTCTTCTTGAGTCGTTTCCGAAGTAAGCGCCAACTCCTGATCATTGATCACTTTCTCATAGATCCATTCTGGGAGGTAAACATCATTCTGGCTCTCAGTACTTGGATCTGAATTCCTCTTTCTGCTCACCATCTCTAATACCAGCATGCCGAAACTGTACACGTCTGACTTGTAGGATATCCCCCAAAGTTCCGAGAATATAGCTCTGGTGCAATATAGCCCATTGTGCCTCTTGCTGCTGTTAAGGTGACAATGCTTTGGTCCCTTACACAACTTTGCAAGTCCAAAGTCTGAGATCTTTGGATTGAAGTTGTAGTCTAGCAATATATTGTGAGGCTTGATGTCAAAGTGGAGAATCTGCTGGTTGCACCCTTGATGTAAGTACTCCATTCCTCTGGCGACGCCTAGAGCAATATCTAGCAGTTTGTGAGGTACTAGAACATTCTGAAAAATATTAGGGTCATGAGAGAATATGTATTTCTCTAGTGACTCGTAGGCATGAATTCATAAATAAGAGCCCTTCTCATTCCTTCGGAACAAAACCCCAGGAGGCGGACAATATTGTCATGGTGGATTAATCCAATGGTGGCAACTTCATTGATGAATACTTCTCCCTCTACTGTAGAGTTCTCAAGCATCTTGACCGCCACGAGCACTCCATTTGCTAGCTCGCCTTTGTATACACTTCCAAATCCTCCCTGCCCTACATTTTCCTTAAACCTTCTCGCTATCTTCTTCACTTCAGAGAATGTGTACCTTGTGGGTATCGATGTGCCATATGTCTTGAGAAACATTTCGACCTTCAAATGTATCTCCGCATTATATCTTGTCCTGAGTGAAAGATAAAGTGCAGTGACCATGCTCCACATTAAAAGAATAGCAAATGCGCCCACCATAGCTGAAATTAAACAGACAATATGCATCAGCATATGTTATGGGGATAAGATGTCGAGATTCAGCGTAGCCAACTATAAGAAATGGCATACTAATCGATTTTTTATTTCTTTTTTTTCGCCTTTGAAGTTAAAACGGCCGGAGTTAGTAGTACCTGCTATGGCTTTGATAAGTAAACCTGCAAATGCCAAGAAAGAGAATGAGGCTCTGTTGATGGTTTAATAAACAAAAATGAACCATACTTGTTGAAAAAAAGTTGTAGAACCTACAAATTGTTATCAACGTTGTCTACCATTGCAGCCATACATTGCTTAGGGATCATGGGTAATTTACCCGCCAATATTTATTATATTCTACAAAAAACATTTATGCACTCATTTCTGTTTTCTTTTGTTATTTAGAAATCTTATGCTTTAGGATTGTTTTTGTAGTAAAGTGTCACGTGTACATATCTGCCAAAGTATTAGACTAAAGGGAGAAATACAAGATGGTGGTGCTAATTTCTCAGGCAAAAAAATCGACTGATATATATATCTCCAAATGATTAGTTGAGTGTTGTACAGCAAAATGTAGAGCTAATAATAACTACAGAGTTCTGAATTTTACAAGGACATTGTTTGAAACATATTTTTGTTCCGGTTAATAATTTCTAAGATATTCATGGGAGTTTGGGGTACTTAGTTCAGTGTGATAGCCCAAGATGGCTGCTAAAATGTTTTGTGGTGCTATCTGAAACAAAATAATGAACGGAAAGTCTCATGGAGATTCAAACACATAGAATTGTAGAATGATCTAGTAAATTGTAAAGTAAAATTTTAATAAACTTTAGAACATTATTACAAAAAGAGAGAGGATGATAAGGTTTTATATCGTTCCAGCCAGGTTGTTGACCTTACCGTGAGGGTCAGGCATGCAGAACGGTGCTTGCTCTTGTGAGCTGAATGCGCAGCGTCGATCATTGAGTTCACAGTGTCTGCAATAAAGGTAATTCCAATACACCGTGGTCTCAGAAACGTTGAAAATACTTTCTGCACTTTCCTTGAAGGACTGGGGCTGCAGGGCGTATATTGGGTCTTCACTCCAATACATAGGTATCAGGCGGCCACCGGCACCATCTGAGACTGGGATGACCTTGCAGTCCAACGGAAGAAGCGACATATCTTCATAACCAGCCACCAAATACAAGAATTGAGTTGCATTGCTAAGGCAGGGGACTGGGCCTGCAATGGCATTGGCAGCACCAGGTGTGAATTCCGTTGAACAGCCTACTAGGGTTGCAGACAAACTCCATAAAGTGTCGAAATTGGCCTGCAGCTTATCAACATCAACTTGTGGGGATGATGAACTTATGGAAATGATGAGCTTCTGCTGGAGCAGTTGGCAGGGGTCTAGAAGCGGGATGATCTTCATGGAAGAACGTGTGTAATCTATGGTACTGACATTGTATTGGCCAAGAACTGGGTGAACTAGGATGGTGTCTTGACCAGAGCATGCTAACCTCCTGTTTGATTTGTTGCCACATCCACATGATGATGATGTATTGCTAGATTCAAGACACAAAGGGTATCTGATCTCCGGGCCATGTTGGCTGCACTGGGACGGTGGACAGTATTTGAAGAAATCTTTATCATCCCATGCCGTGGCCAAGTCGATTCCATGGTTGATAAGAGGCAACAGCAGGATGGCTATGGCAAGTAATTTACTCATCTTTCTGTAGTACTGTAACTGAGATCGAGAAGAAAGAAGAGGAAGAGAAGAGGAAGAAGATGTGGCGAGTACAAAAGGAAAGCAGAACTTATTCCTTTTTTTCTATAAGTAAACAGTCAGAGTTGTGCTCTATTGATAGTTATGCCTGAGGAGTACATTTCAAATGCTAACCTCTGGCATGTTCAAGTGGTTTGAGTGTGATTGCAGACTTGGCTCAGACCAGTCCCCTGTTACTTGAGCATTAAATACATGTCTATTGGCAGCTTTTACAGTGTGAAAATTCTAATATACTATCGTTGTCATCTCTGGAAAAAATGAATTACCATGTCATGGGACAAAGGGTCTAGCATACTATCGTTGTCATGCTCTACTGGCGTACAGTAGACCCAATCTGAGATAATATCTTCTTTTACGCGCTGAAGTCAATATTTACTATTCCAATGACACTATTAATTGGAATAGACAGGTGGACATAGTCAATGTCGATCCCTTGCCCTCCCTAGTACTCTTTAACAGAATTAGTTAGAATATCAACTCCCTTGTGCATCTGTGAAGCTGATTTCATGGCAAACCCTGGCGCGTTTCATCGTTCTGTTACCATACAAGCTTTGACTGTCTTCTCCCTTATTACAGTTTCTGCAGCAAATCTTGTCCAGCGAGAGAGATGATGTGTGCCCACCTTTCTCCTGTGGACATCTCCAAGACATATCATATCCTTTCCGTCGGCGAGGTGATCCTCTTGGGTGTGGCGTTGGAGCATATGAGCTGGTTTGTACCAATAGCAAGGCTACAATTTACATCAACACAGGAACATACTACGTGACTGCCATCAACTACATCAGTTCCTACTTCTGGGTCATAGACTCCAACTTTGATACCAATAGCAGCTGCCCTCTTCCACTGTGGAATAACCTTCCTTACTCAGACTACAACGGCAAACTTGGTTCACATAGCTTTTGGGATTTGGCCACTCAAAGCAGCAACAGAGCATGTTTTGCTAATTGTTCGCGAGCAGTAATGAATAATAGTGCATACAAGCCTGTTGCTTGCCTGAGTGCCAACAGTTCCCATGTTTATGTCTGGGTGTCTGAGTATGGATGTAATGTTGAAGATCTTGAACCTTACTGTGGATACCTGGCCATGATTCCATTTGGTGAGGAATACTCTTCTGATTGGCTACAGCTACAACTACATGATGCAAGTTATGCAGATCTCACGCAACTCATAAAGAAGGGGTTTACTGTTCGATTTCCTGTGGAAGGCAGATACTGGAGCG
Organism: Poa pratensis; assembly: GCA_947311845.1. NCBI lineage: Eukaryota > Viridiplantae > Streptophyta > Magnoliopsida > Poales > Poaceae > Poa > Poa pratensis. The sequence continues at coordinate 11,309,059 of CAMZMU010000083.1, forward strand.
ATTCTGTCTCCAATAATATTGATATATGCCTCAACGACTCAATCAGGTGATCACCCTGTGCTTCCATATCATCCTGAATATGTTTTCTGTCCTCTATTTTTTTTTGTAGAATTAACTTGGTCGATTATACCAACAATTGGTAACCCCGCATGGTCGATCATACAAACAATTTGATCTACTACTAAAAGAGTGTTGCACACTGGGGGTTGATTTCCTTTGCACACAACACCATTCAGTTTGATTGTATGGTCACCCACATCACCTTCTTGTTGGATCATGTCAAACAATTTTTTGAAATAAGGGAAGGATCATCCTCTATGTACAAAAGTTCTGGAATGGAAATTACATATGGTGCTATGCTTCAAAGAAAGCCCGCTCTGGTGTTTTGTGGTTAAATTAGTCGTGCAAGACTGCTGGTGCTATTTAACCTAATCTAATTTATTCACAATGGTATGATTAGCAGCTACTTCAAGGAGCACATATCCGGTGCAAGCATCATGAAATGGACTCGTGCTTTTTTCTGGAGTGACATACACTATTATCAATGCATGGCTTCTAGATCCGATAATCCGGACACAAGAAAGTCGATTTTGGCTGTTATCTGTACTATATAATATAGCTAGAGGTGATGGTTGGTACGTTTTTTCAGTTTCCGATTCTGCCCCTACGCTTTGGGAGATATTACGGTACTGCCACCGCCAAGTGAATATCCCCAATCCTTGTTGGAGCTCGTCTGCCGCTGTCCAACTGGACCTGGAGCAGCTCCGCCGCCGGCTCTGTCCGTCGGGCGATGGCGGTGAGTCGAGAAAGGTGAGGTGGCCCCACGCCCCTGGCCCCTGCGCCCTGCGGCAGCCGCCCGCAAGAACCTCCTTCCCTTGCCCTTGCGGCGCCGCCCGCGTGAGCGCTCCCAGCGCGAGCCTCCCGTCTGTTCTGCCCTTTCTTCCCGCAGGTCCCAACCATGGTGCCGTGGTGGTGGGTCCTCGTATGGGTTGTTGCGGCGCTTGAGGATGATCTCACTGGTGTCCTCTAGTTCAAGGCTATATGAGCCGAAACCTGGATCAACAAGGCTCTTTCTTGAGATGCCCTGGCGATTGAAACCAGTGGCCTTGTTCCGGCCAAACTTGGCACCAGGAAGACCAACATCTGTTGGGTAGTCGAAGCTCTGCCACAACATCTTTTGTTCAGATGTGAGGGCAAAGTTTCCAGTGTTCAAGAGAAGGGCAGCACTAATGGTAGTGTTTATGCTTCTGGTTTGTGTCCTATTATTGACAATGTGGGTGGACCAAACTACAGACTCAGTGTAGTTGGCATGGTTTAGTACGATGACAAGATTGCCATCACTTGAGATCTTGAGCTGTGTTAGGTTGAGGTTGGGGTGGGTGATGGGCTCCTCCCTATTAGCAACCCACACGACAGTAAAAACTGGGATCTTATTGAACCATATGCCAAGGTACCACAAGATGGGGCTGGGGGAGGTGGTGTTGTGGGACGACTTACTGATGGTGTTTCCTGGCTGGAACTGGAAGAAGCCAAGCGCAAACTTGCCATTTCTTGAGACAAGCTTGTCGCCAACACGGAGTGCTTGGCCTGCGGTAAGAGTGTCTCCATTTGCAGCTGCAAAATGAACACCAAGGAGAAGTGTGCAAGAGGAAGA
>CAMZMU010000083.1:11310725-11394615 GCA_947311845.1 Poa pratensis
GTAGGGATGCTAGGATGTCGGCCAGCCTCAACTCCAATTGATCAAAACCACAAAGTGACAGCTCAGTCAGGAGAGCCAATAGATAAAGAGAGATATCAAAGGTTAGTTGGGAGGTTGTTGTACTTATGTCATACACGCCCTGATATTGCCTTTGCAGTAAGTGTGGTAAGCAGGTACATGCATGAACCTAGGAGTGATCATCTTGAAGCAGTGAATAGAATCCTGAGGTACTTGAAGGGGACTCCAGGAAGGGGGTTGTTATTTGAGAGTAACAAGCACCTCGTGATAGATGGGTACTGTGATGCAGATTGGGCAAGTTGCCTAGATGATCGAAGATCAACCTCAGGTTTTTGTGTCTTTGTTGGTGGAAATTTGGTATCGTGGAGAAGTAAGAAGCAGGTTGTTGTGTCCAGGTCGACTGCCGAGGTAGAATATAGAGCTATGCTCAAGGGCTAAGTGAGATGTTGTGGACAAGAAATTTACTTGAAGAATTGAAGATATTGAAGACTAGTTGTGTTAATGTGTGGTGTGATAACAAATCAGCAATCAACATAGCAAACAATCCAGTACAGCATGACAGAACCAAGCATGTGGAAATAGACAGATTCTTCATCAAAGAAAAGCTAGATGCTGGGATCATCAAGATAGAGCATGTGAGTTCAGGGCTAAAGATTGCAGACTGTCTAACTAAAGGATTGGGAACAAAAGAATGCAGCCTAGCATGTGACAAGATGGGAATGATAGATATCTATCACTCCTCTTGAGGGGGAGTGTTGAATGGTGTACTGATGTGTTGGCCCAAGTGGCCCAAAGCCCACTTAGGTGAGTGACCTAGTTCAGTGTGTATCAGATAAGAGGTGATCAGGGAAGCAAGGAGGAGCAAGCCGCCAAAAACACACTCAAGGATAGCGTCTCCTCTGAGGTATGTATCGGGGAGTCAATATTTTGTTTCTCTTCTTGAGTCGTTTCCGAAGTAAGCGCCAACTCCTGATCATTGATCACTTTCTCATAGATCCATTCTGGGAGGTAAACATCATTCTGGCTCTCAGTACTTGGATCTGAATTCCTCTTTCTGCTCACCATCTCTAATACCAGCATGCCGAAACTGTACACGTCTGACTTGTAGGATATCCCCCCAAAGTTCCGAGAATATAGCTCTGGTGCAATATAGCCCATTGTGCCTCTTGCTGCTGTTAAGGTGACAATGCTTTGGTCCCTTACACAACTTTGCAAGTCCAAAGTCTGAGATCTTTGGATTGAAGTTGTAGTCTAGCAATATATTGTGAGGCTTGATGTCAAAGTGGAGAATCTGCTGGTTGCACCCTTGATGTAAGTACTCCATTCCTTGGCGACGCCTAGAGCAATATCTAGCAGTTTGTGAGGTACTAGAACATTCTGAAAAATATTAGGGTCATGAGAGAATATGTATTTCTCTAGTGACTCGTAGGCATGAATTCATAAATAAGAGCCCTTCTCATTCCTTCGGAACAAAACCCCAGGAGGCGGACAATATTGTCATGGTGGATTAATCCAATGGTGGCAACTTCATTGATGAATACTTCTCCCTCTACTGTAGAGTTCTCAAGCATCTTGACCGCCACGAGCACTCCATTTGCTAGCTCGCCTTTGTATACACTTCCAAATCCTCCCTGCCCTACATTTTCCTTAAACCTTCTCGCTATCTTCTTCACTTCAGAGAATGTGTACCTTGTGGGTATCGATGTGCCATATGTCTTGAGAAACATTTCGACCTTCAAATGTATCTCCGCATTATATCTTGTCCTGAGTGAAAGATAAAGTGCAGTGACCATGCTCCACATTAAAAGAATAGCAAATGCGCCCACCATAGCTGAAATTAAACAGACAATATGCATCAGCATATGTTATGGGGATAAGATGTCGAGATTCAGCGTAGCCAACTATAAGAAATGGCATACTAATCGATTTTTTATTTCTTTTTTTTCGCCTTTGAAGTTAAAACGGCCGGAGTTAGTAGTACCTGCTATGGCTTTGATAAGTAAACCTGCAAATGCCAAGAAAGAGAATGAGGCTCTGTTGATGGTTTAATAAACAAAAATGAACCATACTTGTTGAAAAAAAGTTGTAGAACCTACAAATTGTTATCAACGTTGTCTACCATTGCAGCCATACATTGCTTAGGGATCATGGGTAATTTACCCGCCAATATTTATTATATTCTACAAAAAACATTTATGCACTCATTTCTGTTTTCTTTTGTTATTTAGAAATCTTATGCTTTAGGATTGTTTTTGTAGTAAAGTGTCACGTGTACATATCTGCCAAAGTATTAGACTAAAGGGAGAAATACAAGATGGTGGTGCTAATTTCTCAGGCAAAAAAATCGACTGATATATATATCTCCAAATGATTAGTTGAGTGTTGTACAGCAAAATGTAGAGCTAATAATAACTACAGAGTTCTGAATTTTACAAGGACATTGTTTGAAACATATTTTTGTTCCGGTTAATAATTTCTAAGATATTCATGGGAGTTTGGGGTACTTAGTTCAGTGTGATAGCCCAAGATGGCTGCTAAAATGTTTTGTGGTGCTATCTGAAACAAAATAATGAACGGAAAGTCTCATGGAGATTCAAACACATAGAATTGTAGAATGATCTAGTAAATTGTAAAGTAAAATTTTAATAAACTTTAGAACATTATTACAAAAAGAGAGAGGATGATAAGGTTTTATATCGTTCCAGCCAGGTTGTTGACCTTACCGTGAGGGTCAGGCATGCAGAACGGTGCTTGCTCTTGTGAGCTGAATGCGCAGCGTCGATCATTGAGTTCACAGTGTCTGCAATAAAGGTAATTCCAATACACCGTGGTCTCAGAAACGTTGAAAATACTTTCTGCACTTTCCTTGAAGGACTGGGGCTGCAGGGCGTATATTGGGTCTTCACTCCAATACATAGGTATCAGGCGGCCACCGGCACCATCTGAGACTGGGATGACCTTGCAGTCCAACGGAAGAAGCGACATATCTTCATAACCAGCCACCAAATACAAGAATTGAGTTGCATTGCTAAGGCAGGGGACTGGGCCTGCAATGGCATTGGCAGCACCAGGTGTGAATTCCGTTGAACAGCCTACTAGGGTTGCAGACAAACTCCATAAAGTGTCGAAATTGGCCTGCAGCTTATCAACATCAACTTGTGGGGATGATGAACTTATGGAAATGATGAGCTTCTGCTGGAGCAGTTGGCAGGGGTCTAGAAGCGGGATGATCTTCATGGAAGAACGTGTGTAATCTATGGTACTGACATTGTATTGGCCAAGAACTGGGTGAACTAGGATGGTGTCTTGACCAGAGCATGCTAACCTCCTGTTTGATTTGTTGCCACATCCACATGATGATGATGTATTGCTAGATTCAAGACACAAAGGGTATCTGATCTCCGGGCCATGTTGGCTGCACTGGGACGGTGGACAGTATTTGAAGAAATCTTTATCATCCCATGCCGTGGCCAAGTCGATTCCATGGTTGATAAGAGGCAACAGCAGGATGGCTATGGCAAGTAATTTACTCATCTTTCTGTAGTACTGTAACTGAGATCGAGAAGAAGAGGAAGAGAGAGGAAGAGGAAGAAGATGTGGCGAGTACAAAAGGAAAGCAGAACTTATTCCTTTTTTTCTATAAGTAAACAGTCAGAGTTGTGCTCTATTGATAGTTATGCCTGAGGAGTACATTTCAAATGCTAACCTCTGGCATGTTCAAGTGGTTTGAGTGTGATTGCAGACTTGGCTCAGACCAGTCCCCTGTTACTTGAGCATTAAATACATGTCTATTGGCAGCTTTTACAGTGTGAAAATTCTAATATACTATCGTTGTCATCTCTGGAAAAAATGAATTACCATGTCATGGGACAAAGGGTCTAGCATACTATCGTTGTCATGCTCTACTGGCGTACAGTAGACCCAATCTGAGATAATATCTTCTTTTACGCGCTGAAGTCAATATTTACTATTCCAATGACACTATTAATTGGAATAGACAGGTGGACATAGTCAATGTCGATCCCTTGCCCTCCCTAGTACTCTTTAACAGAATTAGTTAGAATATCAACTCCCTTGTGCATCTGTGAAGCTGATTTCATGGCAAACCCTGGCGCGTTTCATCGTTCTGTTACCATACAAGCTTTGACTGTCTTCTCCCTTATTACAGTTTCTGCAGCAAATCTTGTCCAGCGAGGAGATGATGTGTGCCCACCTTTCTCCTGTGGACATCTCCAAGACATATCATATCCTTTCCGTCGGCGAGGTGATCCTCTTGGGTGTGGCGTTGGAGCATATGAGCTGGTTTGTACCAATAGCAAGGCTACAATTTACATCAACACAGGAACATACTACGTGACTGCCATCAACTACATCAGTTCCTACTTCTGGGTCATAGACTCCAACTTTGATACCAATAGCAGCTGCCCTCTTCCACTGTGGAATAACCTTCCTTACTCAGACTACAACGGCAAACTTGGTTCACATAGCTTTTGGGATTTGGCCACTCAAAGCAGCAACAGAGCATGTTTTGCTAATTGTTCGCGAGCAGTAATGAATAATAGTGCATACAAGCCTGTTGCTTGCCTGAGTGCCAACAGTTCCCATGTTTATGTCTGGGTGTCTGAGTATGGATGTAATGTTGAAGATCTTGAACCTTACTGTGGATACCTGGCCATGATTCCATTTGGTGAGGAATACTCTTCTGATTGGCTACAGCTACAACTACATGATGCAAGTTATGCAGATCTCACGCAACTCATAAAGAAGGGGTTTACTGTTCGATTTCCTGTGGAAGGCAGATACTGGAGCGATTCTGTCTCCAATAATATTGATATATGCCTCAACGACTCAATCAGGTGATCACCCTGTGCTTCCATATCATCCTGAATATGTTTTCTGTCCTCTATTTTTTTTTGTAGAATTAACTTGGTCGATTATACCAACAATTGGTAACCCCGCATGGTCGATCATACAAACAATTTGATCTACTACTAAAAGAGTGTTGCACACTGGGGGTTGATTTCCTTTGCACACAACACCATTCAGTTTGATTGTATGGTCACCCACATCACCTTCTTGTTGGATCATGTCAAACAATTTTTTGAAATAAGGGAAGGATCATCCTCTATGTACAAAAGTTCTGGAATGGAAATTACATATGGTGCTATGCTTCAAAGAAAGCCCGCTCTGGTGTTTTGTGGTTAAATTAGTCGTGCAAGACTGCTGGTGCTATTTAACCTAATCTAATTTATTCACAATGGTATGATTAGCAGCTACTTCAAGGAGCACATATCCGGTGCAAGCATCATGAAATGGACTCGTGCTTTTTTCTGGAGTGACATACACTATTATCAATGCATGGCTTCTAGATCCGATAATCCGGACACAAGAAAGTCGATTTTGGCTGTTATCTGTACTATATAATATAGCTAGAGGTGATGGTTGGTACGTTTTTTCAGTTTCCGATTCTGCCCCTACGCTTTGGGAGATATTACGGTACTGCCACCGCCAAGTGAATATCCCCAATCCTTGTTGGAGCTCGTCTGCCGCTGTCCAACTGGACCTGGAGCAGCTCCGCCGCCGGCTCTGTCCGTCGGGCGATGGCGGTGAGTCGGAGAAAGGTGAGGTGGCCCCACGCCCCTGGCCCCTGCGCCCTGCGGCAGCCGCCCGCAAGAACCTCCTTCCCTTGCCCTTGCGGCGCCGCCCGCGTGAGCGCTCCCAGCGCGAGCCTCCCGTCTGTTCTGCCCTTTCTTCCCGCAGGTCCCAACCATGGTGCCGTGGTGGTGGGTCCTCGTATGGGTTGTTGCGGCGCTTGAGGATGATCTCACTGGTGTCCTCTAGTTCAAGGCTATATGAGCCGAAACCTGGATCAACAAGGCTCTTTCTTGAGATGCCCTGGCGATTGAAACCAGTGGCCTTGTTCCGGCCAAACTTGGCACCAGGAAGACCAACATCTGTTGGGTAGTCGAAGCTCTGCCACAACATCTTTTGTTCAGATGTGAGGGCAAAGTTTCCAGTGTTCAAGAGAAGGGCAGCACTAATGGTAGTGTTTATGCTTCTGGTTTGTGTCCTATTATTGACAATGTGGGTGGACCAAACTACAGACTCAGTGTAGTTGGCATGGTTTAGTACGATGACAAGATTGCCATCACTTGAGATCTTGAGCTGTGTTAGGTTGAGGTTGGGGTGGGTGATGGGCTCCTCCCTATTAGCAACCCACACGACAGTAAAAACTGGGATCTTATTGAACCATATGCCAAGGTACCACAAGATGGGGCTGGGGGAGGTGGTGTTGTGGGACGACTTACTGATGGTGTTTCCTGGCTGGAACTGGAAGAAGCCAAGCGCAAACTTGCCATTTCTTGAGACAAGCTTGTCGCCAACACGGAGTGCTTGGCCTGCGGTAAGAGTGTCTCCATTTGCAGCTGCAAATGAACACCAAGGAGAAGTGTGCAAGAGGAAGAACCCGAGTAGTATGCAGAAGGGAGACATGGAGAAGAAGAATGTGAATAATTAGGAGAGGAGCAGGCGTATACATATATAGACTGGCAATATATCAGAACAGTAGGACGTTATGTTCAGTTGACCGACGGAGACCAGGAAGTCCAGTCAGGTCACCTAAGTTAAGATTGGTACAGTATTACATAAATATAAGGCATTCATGGCAAGGACCATGCATTCAGTTCTGGCAAGTGTGAACCCTCATGACCTGCTGCTTTTCAGATGTATGATTGTTACCAATATTGGAAATGTTTGATTCCATGAATATTACTAATGCAAATTTAACTTATATCCACAAAAGCTACCTAATAATACTAAACGTTGCACAGAAATACAAGAAATGTTGTACGCTAGTAGAGTTGGCAACCCCTCTTAGACTAGTTTCTTCATCTTGTTGGCTGAGTCCCCTTGTTTAAACCCACATTTTTTCGTTTTTTTTCCTAACAGCCTAAGAGCATGTAGTGGCAATAGCAGAGCACCAGACTTATCACTTTAGGACTGAAATCCAGCTAATACCTATACAAGCTATGGGAGCATCCTAGGTTCAGTGGACCATGGTCCAAGTCCAACCCAGATATAAACAATCCGTGGACTGGTTCCTCAATCCCTTTCAATGCGTCAAGTACATGCCTATCGCGAAGGTAGTCAATTCCCCCTTTAAACAGTGAACTTGTAAGTGCAAACAGTAAATCTACCGAAGGTAAATAAAGAACTTAAACTCAGGAACCTAGCTGGAATTCCCAAGTTCAGGGTAAAGGAAATGCATCTGTTAACGTGGTTAATAATAACCTAACAGCCCGGAAGCATTTCCAAGTTTAGTACAAAGGAAACATTAAAGCTTAGTACATCAGTCAATATATCCAAGAGAAAAGCACCCATAGAATAGGTTGCCTCCTCTTCTACATTGGCGAAATAGGAATAATGGCAAGTCAAAGAACAGAAAGCAATAAAGAACAACTTCTTTGAGAGAAAATAAAAAATCAACAATCTGATGTTGAACAAGGCAAAATGTATGGCCAAGCAAGAATTTAACTGAAGGTAACACTAGCTAGTGCACATCTCCATCTGCTAATGTCAACTCCAAGAACATAGGAACATAACGTAGATATATCCCTGTACTGCCTGTCTCAAGGTCAAGGACAGTACGGAATTCCAGATGCCGCATATCCCATGATGCCAACACTGCATCGTCATGTGAATCGCCATCATAAGCGCCCCTAGTAACAAAGAAGATGGTATCGCAGTCCGGATGAAACCCAACCACGAAGTACTCCAACTCAATTACATCCAGCAGCTTATCAACTCTGGCTGTATGCTTCAGGGTCCATTTTTGACTATCATAGTCCTCAAGGCACCAGACTGATATCTCGCTTGCTAGGAGGCGTGTATACTCATCATCGTCATCATTCCTGACGGTGACAATATGTTCAGAACGAGTAGCATAGTGTAAACACCCATGTGACCATCCAATTGCACCGGTACCGGTATAGAAACCGCATGGAGCGCGGACAGTCTTCCATGTCTTCCACTCTGTGTCTACAACCACCAGCAGCGACTTGTCCTCGTCCTTCTCATTGCACAGCATGCCGGGCAGGTGGAGCATACCTCCAACAAAGACACTTCCAGAGGTGAGCTGAATTTTGTCAAGAAATTCAATATCCCGATAAGTCCAGGCTCCTGTTCTGGACGAGTAGATGCTCACTCCTGTCAGCTGATACTCCTTGGCGGTGCCCTGGAAATCAAGGACGTGGAAATGGGACGGGCTGACTGCCGGATCGAAAGCCAGGTGTTGGGCACAGAGGTAAATTGTGGCTGGCCGCGGCTGCGGACGAGGGGGCAGCTCGGTCCACCTCTGGGTGGCGGGATTGCAGACGACGAGACGCTCCTCCTCCTCGTTGTTGTAGTAGCAGGCGCAGAGGAGGAGGCCATTGCAGGTGGCCATCAGGTGGATCTCGGTGTAGTTCATTGGCCGCAGGAAGGCGAGGGAAGGGTCGACGAAATCTACGACCGTGCCCGAGACGCCGGCCAAGTGGTGGCGGTAGCCGCCGGGGTAGGTGCTGTAGAGGAAGCCGGCAAAGGTCTGGGGCAGCTTTTTGCGGTGGGCCGGCAGGGCGATGAGGTCGCGCCAGAGCTTGCAGACGCACTTGAAGCGGTGGACTGACCTGACGGGTTGGCGGGACAGGATCTCCACGATGAGGTCGTCCGTGAGGAGGCTGGCCGCCGCCGCCGCCGCCAACTCCTGGGATATCTCCTCCTCCATGGGGCGGAAACGGCTGGGGGTTGGGCCAGTAGCCGCCGCCAATGGTGCTTCCGTTGGGGGCGGATGGGGCAGCGGACTTCTGACTGCCGACCGGTTCACCGGCGTGGTGTCGACGGCCAGAGATCGGCTTCTGGCGTCGTCGGCGGCGGAGGCCGGAGCCGGCGAGCAGATGAGGATACACAAGATCGGTATGCTCTCTGCACGGCCCAAACACAAGATCGTTTCTTTTCGTCCAGAATGCAAATCTACTAATAAGGCCTGCCAGGCAGAGCCCATTACGTCAAAGTTTAGGGCGAATTTTGGGAAATAAACTAACTTTGTTAAGGGGCAATTAAAGATAATTTAGGCCAAAATTCTGGGCAAATTTGAATAAATCCAAAATTAGAGATAATAAACTCATGATTCTGACATGGTTAAATGTAGTGTGGGTGGTTGATGGCCAAGTTAGTTGTTTGTTAGATTCGATTCCACGATATATCATTGTATTTTTTTGTGAACTATTTTAATATCAGATTTCAAATCGGGCAAAAACATTTGAATTTTTTCTATGAAATTTCTTAAATCTCTCTAAGCTGAGATATTCTTTCAGGTGCGAAAAATAATACCCAAAAATGTTGAACCCTTGCTTAATCTAGGCATCTTAGTTGAACCCTATTTCCGTGTTACATCCGCAGGATTGTTGCAAAATGGTATTATGTTAACTTGTGTACATTGTAATGCATCTACATAATGTATGAAACATAAATGGTTCATGTTGTGTCTTATTAGCAATTTCTTCCGTTGGTTGTGATCATTTCGCAACGTTACAACCAGTGGCCTTGTAAACACACTTGGCGGTGGACTGACCTGACGGGGAGGCGGGACAGGATAACCATGATGAGGTTATCCGTCTGGAGGCTGGTTGTCGCCACCGCCACCAGATAGTTTCTGGCATCAATTCCTCATTTGATATGTCCTCCTCCATGGTGCGGAAACGGCATTGGCTTAGGTCAACAGCCACCGCCGCAACCGCCGCCTGAGAGTCGTCCTTCTTAGATATTTCTTCCTCCATGGCAGGGTTAGATCAGATCTGGTCTATCCGCGAGTCAAGTGAGATGCGGGTGGGGAATGATTTTAGGAATTGATATTTGAGTGCATTTTTTTTTGCACCTGAGCTCCAGTACTTTATCCAAATTTAAAAATTCAAAAATTACGATTTTTAGAAAATTCTGAAAATAATTCGGGGTGTAGACAATAGTATATCACATGAACGTGCAAAAAGTTAAATTCAAATACTTTGTATTACGAGCTACGCAAAAAGGATAAAAGTGTGGATATAAGTATGTATATTACGAAATCTCTAAATTTTATCAGATTTTGTTATTTTCGTGCAGACCAGAATATAAAGTATTTCAAATTGACATTTTGCACGTTTGTGGGATACACCGTTGATTATATCCGAATCTGTTTTCAGATTTTTTTTGAAACTGACAATATGAATTTCAATTTTTTTTAAACGGAATGAGCACTAGAGCTCGGAATTAAAAAAACTCTTTTTGTTGATATTCCTCTCTTTATATATTATCGACATCTGGGGAGGGGGTGCCCCTATATGCCGCCTAAAGGAAACCTGGGTGGGCTCACCTTTGTGCTAAACCAGATGTGTGCTTTCATCAATACTGGAGATAGGACTCACAAGGGTTTCAAAGAGGTAGGCTCACCTTTTTGCCGCCTAAAGAAAACCAGGGTGGGCTCACCTTTTTGCCCAAGTGCAATTAGCTAGTCCCGATCCGTCCAGTGTACCAGGCCTGCTATACCACCATCCCTGGGCTGAATCGGGCGGTTAGCAAACACAAGATGAGCGTTGGTCAACGTATCTTCGACTAACGACTCCCATGGTCAATATACATAATGTGCACCAGGAGAGTCTTTGGCCATGCGTCCCTACCCCGATTCTTCGAGTCGACCAGGCACTCGGGGGCTACTGACGTGGGCGTACCCTTCGGGTGCCGCACCATGACCATACCTGGTGCACGATTGTACTGTGGTCCACCAGGTGTCCCAGGAGAAGCCCACGAAGACGCACTTGCAATGGAGGCCCGTCGCCAGAAGTGCGTGCCAAGTCAAGCGTAGTTCAAGGCGATTTAAGTTTTCCTTACCTACAAGCCTAGTCGGTTGTGAACTCTCGAGACCCAGCCTCCTATATAAAGGCCGGGAGCGATCCAGGGGAGGTTGTTCATCCACACACACCAAACCCTAGCGAAATTGCATGGATCGCCATTGTAACCTCACTATACATCTTGAAATCAATACGAGACAAGCAGGAAGTAGGTTATTACCCTCCGGGGGCTGAAACTGGGTAAATACTTACTTGTCAGCCGACGATTCCACCAACGTTACTGTCTTCCTCCCCCTCACATGAAACACTAGGTCCACCTCGAAATCAATACCGGATACAAGATGAACAAGCTTAGATTTCAATTTATATTAGATTGAACCGAAATTTTCAATTTACATTTTATACCCACAGGATATTTATTGGTTTACTTAAATTTTCGATCCGTTTTGGGATGCCGCCGGTGTGGGCTGCAATTGGACCTCGTGCCGGAAGGTGCGGCTGGAAGTTAGACCACTTCCGAACATGGCCGTAGTCATCGGGGCATGGCTGATTCGCACCGACGGTAAAAAGTATTGCGTGTTTTAAATAGCAATTAATTAATGCAAATGAACTCGTACACGCAACCAGGACGCGGGGGGGGGGGGGGGGGGGGGGGGGGTGTGTGTGTCAACAAGGATGTCTCGTCTATCGCTTTTCTCATCGCTTTCAGTCAGGAAAAGAGCATGCTACAAGGATCATAGTTGCTTCCGCGTTCCTCTTCTCTTTCCCCTCTCCAAGCAAACCTTATCCTCGTCCCGCTCGCCCCCGATGGCAGGATACAGTTGCGATGGCTGTCGTGAGCCCCGGTCAGATAAGGATCTGTTTCGGGCTCGGTTGTTTGGTCGGGTCGACGAGCCGCAGACCGGTGGTCGGGTTCAACACGGCCGACGATACAGCTCTCGGGCCGGCCATGGCCCCGCCTCCATCCTCGACTTCTTGTTTTCGGACGGCTACTCCAGTGACAGCGCCGGCCATGGCTCCGATCAGTATGCCCACTCTCGCTTTATCATTCCTTTTCTATTTTTCATCTAAAATGCATAAATGGCGTGGATCGAACTATATTTCTAATGGGGTTGGAGAATGGTTTTCCGTCAGATAGATCACCGGGATTTCTATTCGTTGTATTGCAAGTTGCGGTGTTATTATCAGATTGTTGTTAGTTCTACTCGTCGATCCTAATAATTACTTGATCCACTTAATTCAGGTCTCAGGACCACGTGGTTGAGCCCCAATCTGCAAAAACTCTGCAACACAACATGGAAGGACTCGATGATCCCAGCTACTGGCGGACCAACCGGTTTACCATTCCTGCTTCTTCCTGGTCCTCTCCAAATGCAGCGGCCCTTGACACCACGCTACCTCCGACGTGGCGCCGCCTTTCCTCATCTGCTGGGTCAACTATTTTCGCCGGAGATCTCCGGATTGGTATTCCACATTTTACATCAGGAGAGGCCTCGCAGGATCTTTCCACACATATCCTGGTCTGGGTGGACCATTCAGGAGTTTACAGGAAGCTGAAAACGCTATCGACTGCCATCTTCATGGCCTCTGGCATCCAACGATGTAAGAGGCTCATCTGCAATTGATTATTTTCATAATTAAAAAAGCACTAGCGACATGCTTTGATGATGCGTGGCCACGAGGTGCTTACAATTTTCACTTTTTACAGCATAAATCTCTAAGCCAGTTAAGACAAAAGCTGTCAATTTGCATACAAAATTGTTAGCCTAGACTTTTCTTCTTCTGTTTTTCGAATTCCTCCTGCTTTTGAGGATGTACAATCTGCTAATCATACAATATCTGTCCTGTAAATTAGGCGCAAGGAATCATTAGACAAGCTTTCTCCAAAGGACAGGCTTGTACGGCAGTTTCTTTACTGGCCTGATGGCAGAAGCAAAGCATGTTCAAAAGCATTTGTATCTGAGAATACCCATAAAGGAATGCAATATTTGGTTCAAGCTTTGGTGGACAAGTACAATGAGGATCATAATCGTTTGGGGGTTCGCTCTCTCACTCCCTCCTACGGCTGCATTAAGTCTTAATTCTCCTATTCGCAGAAAAAAGTTTTAATTCTCCTATTCATGTCACAGTAGTTGCTGATCCTATGCATGCTTCTTATTTCAGGACCGTGCGTATGAACTCAACGATGTTCTGCACTACCAAACAATTTGCGAGAGACATATTTGGTACTATCATTTGAATTTCACTGCAAAAACTAAAGGAGGTGGCATCGAAGATCTGTTTTTTGCTGAAGTGACGTGTATGGAAGGACATGAATTGGCCGTCAGCTCTTTCTGCAAGATTGATACTAATTCTAATGGTACTCCATATCATCTCTTACTTTAAGTCTCACGTGCTCATGGTATACACTTATGTTCTTCTTTTGATTTAGTAACATGAATTGGCCGTCAGCTCTTTCACATGCTTTTTACTTTTAGTTACTCAACAATTATGAGAATGTGTTTTTTTGTGTGTGGTCTGTATTTGGTACTTAAATGACCATTCCCCTCTTCTTATAAAGGTCGCTGCTATGGTTGTACGAATAATGGAGGTGTTCGTATGAAGCACCCGGGCGAAGCTAAGGCATACACTGCTGGTCACTTGGATGGCTATTTGCCATTTGGATACGATGGAGAGTGGGACGACTCGGATGGAAATGTAAGACAGTAATTTATTTGCTGCCAAGCATTTAACTTTTTAGCTTCTTATGTGTTAATCGCATTTGTCTCCCTCTATTTTCAGGTGAAAGTTGTGGAAAATCTTTACGAGGTGATGCCATATCTTGTTTTTTTAGTACGGTTCATAATTAAATCATGGTGGTTACTGAATGAATTATTCCTTGTCTGTTTTCTGTAGGGCCTTGATGATCCAGATTTTCTGAAGAAAATTTTCACACCCCTCCGCATGCAACAGCTACGTTCATACAAGACTAAGGAGAGTGAATGGGGTGGAACATTTGTGCAACTGCATATATATTTCACCATCGCCGAACATTATATTGCCAAGCTTCCTAAGTAGTAGTAAACACAATCATCTGTCAATTTCGTTTGCTAGGACACCAAGAAAAAATGCATTGTGAAAACCATCTTGTTTGAGATGAACCTATATATAACAAGTTATACTTAAATAAGAAGTTTCTGCTTTATTTATTGTCAACATCCTATGCATCTTGAGCTTTTGTGTATCCGGTGTGGTGCGCTAGACTGATTGCGAGTCTTGGCATTGTGATCCCTGGACTGCACCCCTCACCTCTTGTGCCTCTCATGGTGGCTCTTGATGTTCCCTTTTCTAGTTGTCTTTTTTTAATGTATTTTCTTTGTCTTCTCTCTCTTGTATCCTCCTATAATTTCTATATCAGTTTGTAAGGACATGACTCGCTAGGCCACTTTCGCCACTTTCGATGAATGGAACAAGCGGTGGAGATCCCCCCGTCAATCTCGAAAAAAAAGAAACAAGTTACCAACATGTCTGATGAATACTATACCATAACTAAAAAGGCGCTTTGTTGTTTCCTCTTCCCCATATGTTTGCACTTGAACATCCTCATACGCAACAGCTGGATTGACACATAACTCAGGGTAGGTTGCTTAAGAGTCTTTAATCACAATAAAACTGAAGCTAGGACCTTCAGGATCATCGACTTCATGAAAAAGTTATCTGTTTTACATGGAGCATGACATAATTAATTATGAAACTCGTATCAGCTAATCACAAATTAACAACAGTACTACAGTGCTGTGATGGCGTTATATTGAAGTTGGTATCCACTAACATAAAATAGCTAGATGCTTAATATTGCATCCATTCGCCAAATTTGCAAGAACTAAATAAGCTAGAAAAATCTGAAGTTACTTGACCTAGAAAAAGAAGAAAAATGAAAGAGCAACAGTACAACACCTTCGGGTAGAAAATGATCAGATAAAAAAATAAGTAAATAACCAAACTTGATATCGATATCCTTCATCAGACCAAGTACCTCAAGGGCAGCACATTCTTCTCAATCTTCTTCCGATTTTAAGCATATCATGAGGTCCAGCTAGTTGAATAATGCTAGTCTGCGATAGCTACATTCTTAGATCAGAGAAGTAGCACAACCAAGGCGGAGCTACCGTGTATTGAAGAAACGTTAGCAATTTTTTTGAAAAGCTTAGACACCTTATATAAAGGAACGGAGGGAGTAATATTTAATCCGGTATTTCTCTTGATAAATGATCAAATACTCTTAGATGTACGGAATAACACCGGCAAGTAAAGTCGTATGCATGGCACGAATGATACTTTTATTTAGATAAGGGGGTGCGGATCCCCGGCCTGTGCATCAAAGAGATGCACAGCATTCCGCAATTATTAATCTCGAAAGGTATCAAAGTTTACAATTCATGTGTCACTTAAGGTGGCTACAAAGATCAGCCACTCAAAAGAAGTTCACTAAGCATCTAGCCTTCTATGATGTAGCCACCCAGCCCGACTGAAGATAGCCCGTACGACCGTCATCATACGGGTACATCCAGCGTCCATAAGGCCACGCTGATCTACAGGAAGCAGGAAGGAACACGAATTGATCCAGTACAACGCCTTGTGTATAACCTGCAAATAATGGATAGATAATGTTTTGTTAAATACAATATCATTTCGGCGGTTCCAGATAGCCCACAGAATGGCCGCTACGCCAATCCGAAGAGAAGTGCCACAAATGACACTTTTTTGTCATCGTCCCACATCACAAGAGAAGTGCCATTTGAGTACGTTGCAGTCACAGGTTGGTATGCATACTTTTCTAAGCTGTGACGACATTTCTAAGCTGTCAAAATACAATGGTCTGAATATGTAGTTCGGAAAAATATATATTTGAGAATTATCTGGTGTGCATACTTTTCTGTATTCATGGTACTCCTAAATAGTGATCCAATTTTTTTCGAATTTCACTGATCGTATTATTTATTTCTGGTATACTAGGAAAAAATACAACTATTCGTTAATTTACAACCAGACAGCAATCTAGTTGTCAAACACTAAAACTCAAAATAGTAGATTTTCCTGCACAACAGAACATTCAGCCTCAACCATACTAAACAAAAAAGCCCTAAGTATATTGGGTTATGATGACCTTTGGCCTTTTATATTATAGACTTTTGACATTCGTCTCGACATGTATTTTTTTTGGACACCCCAACTCGTCCTCCGATCTCCTGTATGTCGCAGCGTTGCCGTTGTTCTCCATCTCGACTTCTGTGTTTCTCCTCCTCCCGCGTGTCCAATTTCTCAGCTTTCGCTGCTGTCTCCAATTTCCCAGATCCAATCAATATGTTGTGTCGTGTTGCTGTTGTACTCGTGCCGAAATTCCCAGACCAACGGCGCCCTGTCCGCTGCCATGCCGGCCGTCGTCGTTCACTTGTTCACGTTACGTCGGCTCTCTGCCCTCCTGGTCGTTGCCTTCGCTTCTGCGTGGATGACCTGATCCAGATCGATCAATTTATCTAGATAGGTAAAAAAAACAGAGCAACAATTATATATCAATGTCTTTCTCCTCCAGCAGTCTCTCCCTAGCTGTTTGGATGATCTCTACTGTGTCCGTTTTGCTTTTCATTTGAGCTATTTTTTTCGCTGCGTCCATCAAACTTTTTTGTCAGCTCTTTTCTTTTCCGGTCAGATCCTTTACATAGGGATTTTTGTGGCCTATTTGCATTGTGAATCTACGCTCATTCTCTTATATTCGGCAATGATTATGTGCGCAGTGCTTAGTTCTCCTGATGTGCCATCTTTTGACAACTCATGGTCTCTCGATGTGGGGTGTGTTTCTCCGATGCCTCATTTGTTGCATTATCGTTGATCACACATATTCTTTTACCGCTGGGCTTCTTGTGATATCATATTTTGTGACATGCTTTTCTTCTGGACCGTCTCTCAGTTTGTGTCGGTCTCATTCTTCGATCGATTGTGGCTTGACTCAACAGGTTATTTAAGACACTTCATCCTTTTTGCTATGACAACCCTCTCAAGATGCGATTTTGGATTTCTAGTTTTACACTTCAAATGCAATGCTATTGCATACGCTTTAAATTTGAAGGGGGTGTTAGACTTATATTTATGATGGGTTTAACCTTTTGCATTTTACCCTTCTGGCCTCCATTTGGACATGTTTAATTGATGGCTTTAGAGCATCTCCAACCGGAGCCCCCAAAGCCAGCCCAAACGTCCGGACGGACAGCCCGGACGGATTTTGGGCCAAAAACCGCCACCCAAGCGCGGCCCCCAAACCGGCCCCAAACGCCCGGGCTGACCGGCAGCCCCCAAACCATCCATATCTGCGGTGGGATTGGGGTGGCGCGGACGCGTCCGGACGCGACCGGACGCGCCGCCCCGTGGGTCGCTGACAGCACGGACCCACGAGAAGGGAGGCTGACCGGCACCGGAATCGTGAGGTGGACTTGCCGGCGCGGCGTCCAAGGCGGTCTCCTTCGCTGCCCACCGGCGTATTTATAACTCCGCCTCCGCCTCTCCTCCCCACTTCCTATCCTCCCCTTCCGCCACCGTCTCCCCGCCTCCGTAGAGCTGCAATGTCGTCCTCCAACTCCTTCGATTGGGAGGAGCACGAGCCGAAGGTGGAGTCACGCGGCGATGCGCCAGGCGCAGCGGGCTCCGATCCCCCCCCCCCCCCCATCGACGACGACGAGCTTGCGCTCCGCCTGGCGATTGCAGAGTCGCTCAAGGACGCGACGCCGGCGGCGCGAGCGGGCAGTGCAGCCGCGCTCGCCGCGCAGATGCGGCTCCGCGCCCATCCACCGCCGGTCGACCCCCCATCCCGTCCCGCCGATGCGGTCGGTGCCGCCGATGCGCGCGCCCGCGCCGCACATGAAGAAGAAGGCGGCGTTCCCCATCCCGCCGGTCAGAGCTCCTCCGGACTGGAGGATGCTCCCCGATGGCGTCGGCGAGTGGCGTCTGGTTCCGGCTTGCCCTCCACGGAGGGCGCCAGAGAAACGGAAGGCAAGGCCTTCCGCCGCCTCCGCAACGCCGACCCTCGCGCGGCGGCAGCCACCGGTGGTGAGGACGCGAAAGAGGCGGACGTCCCCCCGGATGTCGTCGCCTACTCTTGACTACGGCGGGGAGACGGGACACGCGGCGCCTCCGCCGCAAGAACAAGGAGATGTTCGACGCCGCCGTCGCCGAGTCCATGCGGCAGGCGGAGGCGAATAGAACGGCGGCGCGGCCTCGCCTCCCGAGCAGGCGCGCCATGTCCGCCTCATGGCGGCGCGGTCCAGGAGCGGCGGCGGCACCTCCGGCTCCAGCGGCGAACCTACGCCGTCTTCGAGCGCGTCCGCCGCCCCGAGCAGACGAGAAGAGGAAGGGCAAGGCGCCGGAGTGAAGCTCCTCCACCGTCGACCGCTCCGCCGCCGCAAGAGAAGATTATTTTGCTAGTTTCTAGATGTATATTTTGCTCCTATGTAGTATGTCCGAACTTGATGAAATATGAACTATGAATGATCTACGTAAAATTCTTACGTGCATGGATTTGTATGGTTTTAGGGGTTTAGGTTTGGGGGACACGGTTGTAGGAGGCTAATTTGGAGCCTGTCGTCACTGTCGCGGACACGACGGCGGACGTGTTCGCGGACAGTATTGGGGCCGGATCTGGGGGCTCCGGTTGGAGATGCTCTTAGCCTCCCATATTATTGAGTTGCATTTTTTAACAATTCAATGTCAGCATTACGGTCAACTCGAATCATGTTTAGCATGGATGACCAACGTTGCTTGACATAGATGTTTTCAGAATATATTTTTGACATGGATTTCCCGTGTGAGAGGGCATGGTTTTAAATTTCAGTTTCGGAAAAATTTCGGCCACTACCGAAATCAGTGAAATTCACTGAATTTCAGTGGTTTCGGTTTTCATTTCGGCCAAATGACCGAAATTTTCTATTAAAATTCATTTCAATATTTGAAAAAATAAAAATATTTAAAAATATTTTGAATTCTTGTGTAGTACTGAAATTGCTGAAATATTTTGACCGAAAGCTAATTATTTCAGTG
The DNA here is from genome assembly GCA_947311845.1 of Poa pratensis. Lineage (NCBI taxonomy): Eukaryota > Viridiplantae > Streptophyta > Magnoliopsida > Poales > Poaceae > Poa > Poa pratensis. The sequence goes on from CAMZMU010000083.1 coordinate 11,329,670, forward strand.
TGTGCTGAAATCACTGAAATTCAGTGAATTTCGTTGAAATCTCACTGAATTTGAAAACCATGGTGAGGAGCAGAGGAGAACGATGCCAAGTGTTCCAGGGAAAGAACTATTCAGGGTAGTCTACAGATTGCGGTTGATTACCCTATGTGTGAGAGGGTAAAACACAAAAGTGCAGATGGCTCCCGAGCTACCTATAGCTTGTTAAAAAAACCAAAAATCATCGCTTTTTAGTTCCAAAAATCAAGAAACGAATCCCAAATGTAGATAGTATCGTCGTCTACAAGCATGCAAAATTGCAACTCAAAACTTATTGTATTGTGGGCTACACAAAAAAGATAAATAAGGCAAAAATTCAAGTTTTTGAAACTATGTACTATTCACCATTTGTTATTTTTGTCTAGCCCACAATATAACGAATTTTGAGTTGAAAATTTGGATGGATGTAGATCTCGACACTAGTTACATCTTGGGTTTTTTGCTCCATTTTTGTAAACAAATAAGTGCCGATTTTGAGTTTTCGAAAAAAAGAGATATACATGTATGCAAGTTGACTTTTTTTTGCATGTTAAAATAGTTGTCCTTGCCTATATATATATATATATAATATATATATATATATATACCCCTGCTATTCTAGACTCCCTTCTAGAATAACTATTCTGGACAACTTTATGAACTTCCGAGTTAATAATAGGTGAACTTCCGGATGGAACACTTAGATTCGGTGAGTTTTTCCATCGTGGTTTTAAACCGTTTGTCAGATTGAAGCAAATGATACGGCGTTGGAAAGGTATGGAAAATGCGCACCTTTTTCACTTCTACAAGATTTTGAAATTAGTTACGGTTTTTAAAATAATTTTAAATATACGAAACACTGTTTTTCACGTACTTTCCTCGTTTTCGTACTGTTTTGGACGCCATTTTCAAACCGTTTGTCGGATTGAAGCAAATGATACGCCGTTGGAAATATATGAAACATTCGCACCTTTTTCACTTCTACAAGATTTTGAAATTCATTACGGTTGTAAAGTAATTTTAAATATACGAAACACTGATTTTCGCGTATTTTCTTCGTTTCGTACTGTTTTGGACGCCATTTGCAAACCGTTTGTCGGATTGAAGTAAATGATACGCCGTTGGAAAGATATGGAAAAACCGCATCTTGACTATCTCAGGTCAATTTTCGTAATTCATCACGGAATAAGAGCAGTTTGAAAAATTAACAATTATGTTTCTGAATGTTTATGTCCAGCGGACAGTATTTTTTAAATTACTTTCAAACCGCTTATCGAAACGTAACAAATGATATTGCGTTGGAAAAATATTGACTATACGCAAATTTTTCGTATAGAAATTGTTTCCAAATTCTTTATGGTTTTTGATTAATTTTAAAAATACGAAAAACAGTGAAACGAGCTAACATGGGAACGATTCAAAATTGACTCGATTTGTGGTGCTCGGACTGGGCGAGTCAGCATGGAGAGTGAAATTACACTCATATACTCGACAATTGAATGCGGCGGCGTTGATTTGGACAAACGGAAATCATAATGATAATTTTAACGCGTAAGAATCCCGTCTTCGAAAAACAGAGTATATGAACTCCCTGGAATATGTGTAGTGAACCTCTGTTTTATGCCTAAGTGAACTTCCGGTAACACTGCTCGTAATTTTTTATATATTTTTCTAAAAAGTGAATGCCTGCCGTGTGAACTTCCAATTAAATACGAGGTGAACTTCTCATATCGCCGTATAATATGGAATGAAATTTTGCAGTGTTAACTTCCGGTTTAATATGGGTGAATTTCCGTGATTTGATACAGTGAAACTCCGTTTTTGTTATTTTTTTCTAAAAAGCAAACTCCGTGGCGAGAACTCCCGTTTAATACGATGTGAACTTCACATATCGTCGTATAATATGAAATAAATTTTTTGCAGTGCTAACTTCCGTTTCAATATGAGTTGAACTTCCGCGATTTGGTACTATGAACCTCTGTCTTTTGTTTTTTTTTTAAAGCGAACTCCGCGATGTGAACTCCCGTTTAAATACGATGAACTTCACATATCATCACATATATATGAAATAAACGTTTGCAGTGTTGACTTCCGTTTTAATATGAGGTCAACTTTCGTAATTGAGACAGTGAACCTCTTTTTTAGAAAAACATGATCCTTTTTTTACTCAATAATAAATTTTATTTTTATTGTTAGAAAAAAAGTGAACCTCAGATATAGAAGAATTGAACTCCCTTTTTAAACTTCTAGGAATATACTAACTCACATTGAAAAAATGAACTTCATTGCGGTTAGGTGTTCACAACTGCTATTTTTTTAGAACTCAATATTATAAGAAAACAAAATAAAAATAAAAACAACTTCATAAAAATAAAATTGAGTACACGAGGCAGCAGAGTGCTTCGGTGCCGCAGCCAGCAGGGAAGGAGCTTTTTTGGAACTTTGCAGCAAAAATAAAAAAACAACTAAACTGAAGTGTCACACGAACTGAACGATGTTTCTCAACCACTCGTTTTGGCCTTATCCTCTACCATCGCATGGTACAATACAAGAGAGAAGCTAGCAGCAGCAGCATGTGTGCTAGCAGAGAAAGATCTCAGACGCCAGGAACCTCCAGTTCCGTACTAAGCAAACTCCCAAAAAATCAAACATCCTAGAGCTCACTCGGTGTAGGGGATTCCAGGTCGGTGCGCTCTGGTGGAGAGGATGAGCTCGATGCCATCGCTCGAAGGTCAGCGACAGCACGCGCGCTTCCGTCGCCGCCATCCACTGCCACAGACCGAAAAAGGCAAAAAAAAATGATGCTGAGGCTGCCGGCGGCGGTGACGGAGGTGGGATTGGGCGGGAGACCCCACACGCGACGGAGCTGGAGAAGCCAGGGGTCTGTGGCAGTGCAGGTGGCTGCGGGCCGCCGTCGAGCTCCACGCCGTGCATGGAACTGTGTTTTGCCGCCAGATCCACGGGGTGCTGGGGACGGGCCGTGGTCCGCCAGCAAGACCTGCAGCACAGCTGGACGGATTACTCGCCGGAGAGGCACGGATTCCTCGCCGGAGGGAGAATCGAGGCAGTGGTGAGGTGCTCCGAGAGGTGGGTATGCAGCTGAGATGGATTCCTCGCCCGAGAGGTACCCGGAGCGGCGTCCTCGCCGGGACGCGCACAGCGGCTTCTTCGCCGGGAGGCCCGCGGGGGCGGAGGTCAGGAGAGGCCCGCGAGGGCGTCGCCGGCGCGCAGGTGGTCTGGGCCATCCCGGCGTGGCGAGCGGCAGAGGTCAGGGCCGTAAAGCGTATTCGATCTGCAGGGTGACGGCCGAAAGCAGACGGCGGCCGGCGCGCAGATGGCCGGACTGTGGTGGCGCGCGGTGGTGGTTGGCCAGGGGCAGCCGGCGCGCCGGTGGATAAGGGAAGAAGGCGGTTTTGTCGGGTGTGAGCTTCGTACGGGTCGGGTGGGTGTGGGTCGGGTGGCTGTGGGGAAGAAGGTCTTTAGATGAGAAAGTTGTCTAGAATAACTATTCTAGAAACACTTAAGGGGTTGTCTAGAATAGTCATGTCCTATATATATATATATAGTTAAATTAACATATGCTCCCTGGTGCCTGGGCACCTGGATAGAATACAGTACATTTTGGGTATGTAGATGACACCTATACCTCGGGTATGCACATGTTGGGTATATAGGAGGTACACATATGTGTATTCAGGTATCTACATGTTATATATACCTCGGATATGTGTGTTCAATTGTACGCGTACATATCAGGTATATATATAAACTAGTTGGATGCCCGTGCGTTGCCACGGGGCCATCGAATTTATTTTATCACGGCACATGTTATGTAGTTTTTTCCTTATGGCCCATAGAAATTTTAACATATTTTAAAATCCTCGTTGTTTGTAGTATATACAAATGAAGACACTTATTTAATGAACAATTCAGCAATACGACAATCCATCCAAAGGCAAGAGCGTGTAGTTTGGTTATGTTATATAGAGATTATCCATAGTGACTTAATCCACAATTTGGAAAAGGAAGAAATTTGAACCATAAATCTGATAAAAAATCCCAAGTTTGATTTTCCTTGAATTTCTGTATTTTCTTATTATTCTCTTAAATTTTCCTTTGACTTTTCGTGAAATGAGATAAATTTTTTTAGAAAAATCTATATCAATTTTTTATGGCATTTTCAATATTTTGTACCAGATTATTTTGTATTGTTCTTGTATCCGTCCCTAGTTTTCTAAATAAGTGTCTAGTGACCTTGAAAATAATTTAATATACTGAATTTATAGAGACATATCATCATAACTCTGACAACACGTCTTAGTGGCACAAACATTTCAGTACTCTTTGTGCAGTACTTGATTAACTGGCTCTATTTATCTAGCATCTTACCACATGAAGGCACAGTAATATCTCCTATTCGTACTTGTCACACAAATCTTACTGGAACCAAATTGCACTAACTTGTAGGTCTAGTTACCTGCTGCGATGCAGTATGAAACTGCAGCTGTCTATACCATACCTGGCTGCATCACACCGTGCGGGCAGGCCACATACAATCTCTTCACGACATCAGTGCTGCTCAGCAGCACGGTTTTTCACCCGCACAAATCAATTTATATTGATATTCCTGTGGATTCAGGAAAAATATCATCGGAGGCTCATCGTGGTGGTTGATAGGTGATGAACGTATGCGTGCATCGACTGCTTGGTAGAGAATCAGAAGTGGTGCGAGGATGGGAATTTCAGGCGTTGTCTGTCTCGTCGGCGTGCAGTGGAAGAAGAGTGGCGCGGCTGGCGGAGAGGCTCCCACCTGCAAGAATATAGATGGAGGATACATGCAACAACTGCAGCTACGCCCCTACCGCTAGAGACATGGGCGGTGAGCGAACTGAAGCGCACCAGGAGGAGGCGTGCTCATCACCGATACTAGGAGCAAGAGGGCCAGCACCTGGGGGTTGACGGGACCTCGTCACCTTGAGCCATAGGCCCACAGCCAGGGATGGGATAGAGCTGCGAGTGGCAGATGGAGGCGCTAACCAGGGAATACCGTGCTTTTGTACCAGGGCACTGTGAGTGTAATCGTTGGTTGTAGGCAGAGTTACAGGGTCGGCGGTGCGCAGGGCCAGGGCATGGCCGGCAGCGAGCGGTGATGCATGGCCGGCAGCAAGCGGGGATCTAGTCGGGCTGCCCGATGGCAGGGTCAGCGGAGCGCGCCGATATAGCCGAGGTCGCGGAGTGTTGGGCAGGTGGTACGTGGGCGCCCAGACCGGCGGCATGCGGGAGGCCAGGCCAGCGGCGCCGGAGTCTCACCACTCCTGATTTTCCGTATGGTCAGGAAGAAAAGGATGCGAACCGGTAAGCGGAGGATGGCGGGTTTATTTGGCGATCTACGAGGGGCTAAATCGCAAAACAGCCGACAGCGAACCGGTTGGACTAAATAAAGGACTGCGCGTTGAATTCCAAATTTCTGAGGGGCTCAATTGCAATATAGCCCGACGTACCATCATCACCACCTCTAGCTATATTATATAGTAGAGATAACTTAGGTATGTGCACATTATTAGGTATGCATACCCCATAATGTGCATACCCAAAATCATATGTACCTCCTACATACCTAAGTTATACATACCCAAGGTAATATGTATATGTCTACATACTTAAAACTGTTCGTATTCCATCATGGTGCCCATGCTCCTAGGTGCCCCCATATATATATATATATATATATATATACTAACTATATAAAAGCTGGCGCAAATCGCGGCCTCTCCGCGCTCGGCTACTGTAGTTAGCAATAGTGCGCACTGTTCACTGCTACAGTGTTGAACGTGCGGGGAAATTTACAAAAAAACCCGAAAAGGACTAATTCGTAATTTTGGCAAACTTCAGGGACTTCGGTGCAAAACAATCACAGAGCTTCTTCTTCCTCTCCTCCTTCTCCCGCGCGGCCGGAGCGCGCCGACGCTCGCCGCAGCCGCACCGCTGCTCCCCGTTCAGATCCACGCCCACGGAGATCTCCGCCGTCACGTCCTCTTCGTCCTCGCCACGGATCACTTGCCAGGACGCCGCGGACGCGACGGAATCGTCGCCGCCGTGATCTCCGTCCGCCGCCACTCTTTTGCTGGTCGCCGGCGAGTCCGGCGACCAAAAGGTCCAACGCGCCGCCCGCTCTGTTCCCCTGCGCCTCCTCTCGCGGATCCGCGCCATCCCAGGCTCCCGCGCGTGCTCGAGCGCAGGCTCGGCAGCGCGGCCGCCGCCGGCGAGCAGCACAGCACGGTGACGTCACCATGGGCCCACGTTGTCAGCTTTTTAACATTTTCTAATCTTTTCCACTGAAAAAAAAACTTACATGTGGGCCCAGTTCACTTAAACAATTTGCAGAAAATGAAAAATATTACAAAAACAATAGTTTAAGATCTATCTACAAGAAAAATGTAAAAAATATATCAACATAAACAGAAAACAAATTCTAATTATTTATATCATAATACAAACATTTTTAGACGTTTTTTAAATTGGTTCCAATTCACTTAAATAATTTACAGAAAATGAATAATACTATAAAATCAAAGGTTTACAATCTACCTGATACAAAAATATACAAAATACATCAAAATAATCAGAAAAATAAATTCTAATTATTTGTAGCATAATACAAACATTTTTGGGCATTTTAAAATCGGTAAATATTTAGAAAAACCCCAAATGCACTTCCTCTGATTAAATGGAGTTGATTTCAGATTTAAAAAAAGAAGTACATACTGTATTTCCTCTACTTAAGTAGCTTAATTAACTATTTAAGACAAAATAAAAACATATTATACCATTTCAAAAACGGTTCACAGTTAGAGATAATATAACAAAACTCTCTCTAAATATGCTCAAATGGGTTAATATTACGATATAACCATAATGTATTTACTTTGAAAATGAAGTTAAATAGAATATTTATGTCACAAAGGAAAACATATTCTATCATTTTAATTTAATTAACATATTAAAGGTAATATGACTAAATTCCCTCTAATTGTGTACTTAAATTAAAAAAACTTGATTAAATGGATATTTGAAGCAAATACAAATTCACTTCCTCTAACTATGGACTTAATTTAATAAATAGTTAAACCAAAATACAAACATATTAAAACATTTCAAAATGGTTCACATTTAGAGATAATATAATTAAGCTCTCTCCAAATATGTAATTAAATTTAATAAATACTCAAATTGGTGAATATTTCAGTATAATCATAATGTATTTCCTCTAATTATGATTTTAAATAAACTACTTATGGCAAAATAGAAAACATATTTTATCATTTCAATTTAGCTAACATAATAGAGGTAATATGGCTAAATTCTCCCTAATTTTCTATTTAGATTTAAAAGTGCTTGATTAGTTGGATATTTGTAGCAGATACAAATTCATTTCAGCTAATTATGGACTTACTTTAATAAATGCTAATACAAAAATATTTCCTCCGACTATGAAATTCAATCACAAATTTATGAAAAGAAAAAACAAGCGTATTTGATCAGATCTATTATACAAATAATATACCGAAATTTGCACTTCTATCCCTTTGCAGTAACAATGACCATACACTCAAATAATTTTTTTTGGTCATCACGAATGCGGCGTGACACCGCAACAAAAACATTGGAATAATGATATAAAAAACAAATTGCAACACATTTTAGTTCACAAAACAATTATTTTGCAACAAACATTCAATATTTCTAACAAATTTCAAAATAGATTTCAAACAAGTTTCTCCTAAATTTTTCCCAACAAAAAATTCGCAACAAGTATTTTACCCCAGGGAATATTCAACAACATGAAAATATTATTTCCCCAGGACTATTCAACAATATTCACGAAAGTTTCAAATACATTCCATACATGTCTCTCCAATTTTCTTTTTCTAAATAGGTTTTGCTGCATTGACTCGATTCAAATTACGTAGACAGATACATAACATATCCAAACCACTACAGCCAGCACGACATCCTACAAATTTCAAATTTATGAAATTTTAAAACTTTCCACACAAAAATTGCACCAAACAACCATTGTACACAAAAGTAAAGCAAACAAATTTTTAAATTTAAGAATTTTTCGAACATCCCACATGAACTACCAAATGTTCATTTTGTTTAAATTTTATTGGGTTAGTTTTCTAAATAATTCTTTTATTTTCTCACTAAAGAATTCCAAACTTTCCCTAATTGTATACTCAAATAAAAAAAATGCATTAGTACTAACTACGTACTTAAATTAAATATTATTTCGAAAATAGAAACATATTTGAACATTTTGGATATATTCCAAAACATATCAACATGCTCGATAAATAATGCTACTAATAAATGCCAAAATACAAACATATTTAAACAATTCAATTGACTAATATTTGTATACAATCTAAGTGTACTTCATCTAATTATGGATTTTAAATTAATAAATGCTCACAGAATACATATTCTCTGATTATGGAGATATGTTACAAATTTATGAAAAAATACAAACATTTCTAAACAATGCAATTTGCTAAGTATTTGAAGATACCCTAAATGACAAATTCCAGCAAATTTAAATATTTTCAATCCTGACGGGTGCGCCGTGTCGCCACGCCAAATTGCCTACAAAATTCAAAATTAGCAAATGTTTATCAATAATTCAAACACATTTTCTCTAATTACGGTAAAATAAATTATGGCAACTTAGAAACATATTTAAACACTTCAAATTGCCAAATATTTGGATATTCTATAAACTATATAAAAAATGCTCATTAAAAAACAACACTACCTACGTACAACAAAACACAAAACATAATTAAACAATTCAAAATGGTTACAAACTAACAAAATCGCAGCATGACATCGATATAAGTAAACTTTCCCGAGTTGTGAACTCGAATCCAAAAAATATGCATTACCACTAACTACATACTTAAATTAAATATCATTTAAAAAATAAATGCATAATTAAACATTTCAAACCACTAAAATATTAGAAATACTCCAAAACATATCGACATGCTAAAAAAATGCACTTATTAATGCCAAATTACAAATATATTTAAACAATTCAAATTAGCTAATATTTGCATACAATGTAAGTAAACTTCATCTAATTATGAAGTAATTTAAATTTAACAAATACTCACAAAATATATATTCTTTAATTATGGAGTTATCTTACAAATATATGAAAAAATACAAACTAACAAAATCACGCGTGACGCCGCGTTAAATTCCACTAGTCACTATATAAAAGCCGGCCGATTTCGCGGCCTCGCAGCGCCTCACGCACTGTAGTAGCTACAGTAAGCAATGTCACTGCTACAGTGCTGAACAGTGTCGTGGTGGGCCCCACATGTCAGCCAGAGATCCCGCCGAAATTTTACGAAAACCGACAAGCAAGCCTACAAATTGCACCGCAGGCCTAACATTTTCCAGAAAACCGCCCGCAAAGGACCGACAAGAAAATTCCGCAAACACCAAGGGCCTACGTGGAAAAGTGTCCGCAGACCTCCCCTCCCTCTCCTCTCTCGCGCCCGGCAGAAAGTCGCCGCCACCGCCGACGCCGTGCGCCGACGTTTCGGACCTCCCCGCTCAGATCGACGGGCACGTCCGGATTCGCCGTCCTCTCCTCTCCTTCCTCCACGATTTTCAGTTGCCGGAAACCCGCGTACGCGCTCGAATCGCCGCCGCCGTCCCCGCTGGCCACCGCCGCGCTCGCGCGTCGCCAGCGACGCTCCGGCGACCCAGAAACGGCGGCGCCGCCACCTGCCACCACCCCGTGTCCGCGTGCGTCTCGAGCCCGCACGCGCGCGTCCTGGCTCGCCTTGCTGCCGCTCCGGCGAGCTCCACGCCGCCGCGGCAGAGCCCGGCCGTCCGTGACGTCATAGTTACGTCACAACGGGCCTGGGCTGCGCAGAACGATCCGTTGCTGGGCTGGGCTGGGCTGGCTCTTGTGCTGGGCTAGGCTGGCTCCCCTTTCTGTTCTATTTTTTTAAAAAAAAACTTTTATAACTTTCCAAATTGAACTCCAAATAATTTCAAACCAATTTCTAACAATTTGTAAAAAAACAACCATTTCAAATACTTTGTGATCTTCTCCAACCTATTTGAAATCTTGGAAAGTTCACACAATACAAAAAGGCTCATTTCACACCTTCACGACATTTCAAATATTATGGACTTCATATTTTTCTTCCGAATTCATGTAAAACCCACAGAATTACTTTACGACCTTTTCCAAATTATTTCAAATCTTGGAAAGTTCAAAGAATACATAAAGGCTCATTATACACCTTTACGACATTTCAAGAAACAATGTATCTCATATTTATATGGGCTTACAAATATCAAAATAAAAATACTTCAAATGTACATATTGAGGTTTAGATAATTTTAAAAAACTTCACATATATTGTCTTACGGTATTTAAACAATTTTGCAAAACCGCTAAATGCTGCCAAATAAGTAACTTCAACTATATCCACCAGGAAAAATACAGAAAATTTATCAAAATGGTCACACCAAACAAAAAGAAAGCTGACTATTTATAAAATATGCCCAAATTTCAAAATTGAATGTTCCAAACATATAATTACCCATTTATACGATGGCCTAAAATATATAAAAAAAACACAAATGTAAATATTTAGAAATAGCTGTTTTAATATTATTTTCCCAAAACAACAAATTTGAATTACAAACCAAATGCAACTATAGCCACAAGCAACAATTGAAAAAATTCATCAAAACAATCACAAAAAAAAAGGTGAATATTTACAAAATATGACCAAATTTATGCCTCACAAATCCACCAAGGACGCGCCATGCCGTGTTAAAATTAATATGTACTCACACAATGCATTTCCTCTACTTATGTAGTTCAATTAAATACTTATGGCAAAATAAATACAAATTCCACCAAATCAATTAGTTAAATATTCGAACTACCCTAAATCCACCAAGGACGCGCCGGGCCAGGTTAAAATTAATATGTACTCACACAATGCATTTCCTCTACTTATGTAGTTCAATTAAATACTTATGTCAAAATAAATACAAATTCCACCAAATCAATTAGCTAAATATTCGGAACTACCCTAGAATACATCGAGATGCCCATAAAAAAGTGCTTACTACTCTAGAATATATCGACATACTCAAAAAATCAAATGCTAAAAATGTATGTAGAAAACAAACATGTTTTAATATTTTCAACTGGCGAATATTCGGATAAAATCTAATTGCACTTCCTCTAATTACATGGGGTTAAACATATTAAATGCTCACACAATGCACTTCCTCTAATTGTGAACTCAATTTGAACATTTCAATTTGGTCAATATTTGCAAGTAATATGCACTCCCTCTAATTATATGTACTTCAATTTTAAAAACTTCTCTAATTATGAAATTCAATTGAATAAATGTGCATTCCCACAGATGGACTCCAATTAACTACTGATAAAAATATAAAAACATTTTCCAACCATTTCTATTTCAAATGGACCAACATGCTCACAAAAAATAAATGTGAACTATTTAAGTCAACATACAAACATATTCAGACATTTCAAATTGCTTAATATTTGGAAAACGCCCAAACGCACTTCCTCAAATTACATAGGGTTATTGAATTTAATAAATGCTCATACAATGCATTTCCTCTAATTACGGACCTAAATTACACATTTCAGTTTGGTACATATTTGCAAGCAAACGACATGACCTTTCAGTAATTATGCAATTCAATTAAAAAAATGTATGTTTACATCCATTATAGTTCAAATTGCTGAATATTTGGAAAACATCCAAATGCATTTCCTCAAATTACATCAAGTTGAATTTAATAAATGCTCATACGGTGCATTCCCTTTAATTATGAACTTAAATTGAACATTTCAAATTGGTAGATATTTGCAAGTAATCAACATGACTTTCCACTAATTATGGTATTCAATTGAAAAAAAGTGCGTTTACACCCATTGTATACTTAAATTAGATATTGATTTAAAATAAAAACATTTTTCCCACATTCCAATTTGCTTAAGAATTTGAGGCACTCTAAAATATATCAACATGCTCACAAAATTAAATGCCAACTATTTTTGCCAAAATACAAACAGATTTCAATATTCCAAATTGCTTAATATTTGAAGAAACATCCAGATGCACTTCTTCAAATTACATGGAGTTCAATTTAATAAATGCTCATACCATGCATTCTCTAACTACAGAGTTAAAATGAAAATTTATGGCAAAATAAAAAAATATTCAAACAATTTAAATCGCTGCGTATTTGGAGATACTCTACATATCAAATTTCAACGGATTTCGGCATTTCGAACTACAACAAAATACATATTCTCTAACTATGGAGTCATTTTACAAATTTATGAAAAAATACAAACTAACAAATGCCTACAAAATTCAGCAAGGGCGCGCCATGCCGACGTGACAAAATTCTACACTATATGAACAAAAACAATTTAATTTGGCCAAAATCTAAAAAAACGAAAAAAAAAATTGATCCAATTATATGGACAGTTAGATGGAGTTGAATTTCACAAAACAAACTCCCTAATTATGAAATTCAGTTCAACAAATGATCTTTCGCACTCATTATGGAATTAAATTACAAATTGGTAAACAAACATAAACATTTTTAAACCTTCCAACTTGCTTAAAGATTGGACATACTCTAAAATATATCAGAATTTTTTTCCTTTTCAGAAACAATTTAAGAAACTGTTAAACTTCCGACATGTGGCCCTACCCTATTTAAGCAGATTAGAAACAAAATTTGTAACCGTAAACTTCTTCTTCCAAATATCAAAACATTCAAATATAAACAACTTTTGACCATGCACATTTGCAAAATTAAAGTTTCTTCCCCAAGTATTCACAAATATGATAAATATATGAACACTAACACGAAGAAAAAAAAACCACAGGCTACCTATCCATAACAAAATAAAAACCTGTTTGAACATTCCAATTTGGTCAACATTTTGTTTAACAGGAAAAAAAAATACAAAACAAAATCACCATGCCACGCCAAATTCAACTAGTACTTCATCAATACGCAAAGCTCAGCACGTTATTCCATCTGCGCCATTTACTTTTTCCACGCTCGCCATTGTTTCCGATTGTAAGCTCGAGTCGGAGGAGATGGCGACGGCGGCTCTCAGCGCGAACGGAAGGTCAGTGGTGCAGGTCAGGTCGGAGGAGGAGGCGGCGGCGCCTCTCAGCGCTAGCATAACCCTTGAAGAAGATAGAGTCAACGGAAGATGGGATGTTGAGAAGGCGGCTCTCAGGGAGAGCATCCTCGCCCAGCTCAAGCAGCAGCAGCTTCTCGCCATGCCTTCCCTTCCGATACGGCGCGGGGTGGATGTGCCGGAGGCAGGCCGTCGGAGGCCGGCGCCGCCGAAGGCGATTTCCTGTCTGGTCGACGAGAAGATAGAAGTCAAGGAAGACCAGGTCGTCAATCAAAGGTTACCGATTCCCCTGCTTTCCATCCTCGGCGAGCAGCCTTCCGTGGAGAAGATACGTCTGATGCTTTCGATCCTGGGCGAGCACCCCTCCGAGGGGAAGATGTGGTTGATGCTTTCGATCCTGGGCGAGCACCCCTCCGAGGAGAAGATGTGGCGGATGCTTTCCATCCTCGGCGAGCACCCCTCCGTGGGGAAGATGTGGTTGATGCTTTCCATCCTGGGCGAGCACCCCTCCAAGAAGAAGATGTGGCTGATGCGTTCGATCCTGGGCGAGCACCCCTCCGAGGAGATGATGTGGCTGATGCTTTCGATACTGGGCGAGCACCCCTCCGAGGAGAAGATGTGGCTGATGCTTTTCATCCTGGGCGAGCACCCCTCCGAGGAGAAGATGTGGCTGATGGGCGTCCTTACAGAGAAACTCAACGCCAACGGATGGCCAATGCTGCAGATCAAGCCCGAGGAGGTGGCGGCGGTTCTCAGCGCGAGCATACACGAGAAGGCCTTTAAAGAGGACCACGTCGTCAAGCCAAGTTCAGTGGGGAAGGCGTCCTACGGGGCATCATCGATGCCGACCAAGATGGAGGATTTGGAGCTGTTGCACAAGGAGGGCGCCCTAGTCTATCGCCAAGGTCGGATAAAAGATAAACTGAAGCTTTATTACCAGTACAATTATCACAAGATCACAACTAGTTTGAATTTCCCAATTTACTCATTACAGGTAGTTTGAATTACTAGGATTTTTGAAACTCTAACCCTAAGAGTTACGGCTTTGTGATTGTTGCTCCTTTATTATTTTGAAAATGATTTCAAAGTAAAAGATGGTGCATTGCACTAGTGACTACTTCCACTATAGAATGTGTGCGACTTCCCACCCTGTAATTAATGAGCTTCTTCAATCAAAGTATTGTTCAAGCATTATTTAAGATAAAATTTTATTCAAGTAAGGCTGCTGATTGCTTCATTTCGGGTACTCATACAGGGTATTACTACATCCATGAAGTTAACTGGATCGTTACCCCATTTGAAGGGAGGAAAATAGTTCCATGTGTGAGCGACCAGGGATCGAGTGGAACCTGCGTTTTCCATGCACTCGGAGGTGCTGCAAATATGGAAATAGCAAGGACTCGCGCTCTACAGGTAGACACGTGGTTTCTGTATTGATAGGTGTGTCACTATCTTTGTCTATGCGGCAATTAATGATATAGTAATGTCTCCTCCAGGGCATGCTGAGTCCTGAGAGAATTGATGTCCCCACATTCATCTTGAAGTTCGAAGCCAGTGAAGGTAAACCTCTTCATGGTTTGTTTAGGGAACCAAATGATATGAAATATCAAGGTTCCGTTCAAAGGGAGCGGGTCGGCTTCATTCCTTTGTGGTAGATGTAGAAAAGTATAGTAGGTTTCCATTCAGTGTTTGATTGGAGAGGTATAATGAGAAGATTTTGGTTTAGCTCACCTTTTTTCATAGGAATTGTTAGATTACCTCCTACAGTATATGCTAATATGCACATGCTGTAAGTGAACAAATATAGGTCTTTTCATTTAAAAACATATAATTCGATTTTTTTAGCATAATTTCCTTTGCATATTCAACACAAAACAGTTAGCAATATACAACAGCGCATACAACATATATGACATCACTACATATGCTATGCGGTACACAACGTGCGGATGAAATTATTTTATTCCCACGATTCGACTACAAGTTTGTACCCATCTTCTAGAGTACCATCATCTTTTCACTACCATATATAGTCTTCTTTTTTTGTGGTCCTTTTGAGTTACAAGACTCGTGAAATATTTGTGACATGCTCACCTCACCATTGGCCTCATCGTCTATGCCAACAGAGAGGATGTCACCCCTGACCTAGCATATCCCAAAAATGGTCTCCATGATATCATAGTTTTCAATAGCGTCCATTCAAGTAGGTGAAAATAGATTTGTGATCCTAGAAAAAATGTGCAAGTGATTAGACAATGTAGAAAAAAAAACATGGCATGCTAGTGTTAATAACACAATGGCCCGCATAGCGTTCTTCACTGAGCCTAATATTGTAAGTCTCCTTATCCCATGCATAGAGCCACACTTAGATTCCTTAACTAGACTGCCCTTCCTCCACTTCTTAATATGGCCGGTTTCTAACTTGAATCCTTTTGAAATCTCTTCCCACTAGTTACCGTGTGAGTAAACAAGTCTAGCATCATGTTGGCCAGAGAGATGGTCCACTTAGAATGCCCAATTTTACTAGTATTCCAACTTGCAGCGTTGACTTTGACAACGTCCATTTCTATTCAGCGATCGAAAGGTATCGAAAAAATTGATTAGATCATCACAAATTAATGGTTTCAACTTAATAGAAGCACAATCTGTCCAGACAACCAATAGGATGCGCAAAAAATGGATTAGAACATCGCAACTACATAGTTTTAGTATAATAAATGGTACATTAATCTGTCTAGCCAATCAATAGGTTGTCAAAAAAAGGATTAGAACATTACAAACACATGGTTTCAATATACCAAATGGTACAATATATCCATCCAATAAATAGGTTGTAAGAAATGAATTAGAACATCACAAATAATTGGTTTCAACATAAGAAATTGTATGATCTGTCCAGCCAATGAACAGGTTGCAATAAATAGAATATAGCATCACAATACTATTGTCAGAACATATAACAATCTGTCCAGCAATTGCATAAATGCATAGATAGCTTAGTAATCACTACAAATACATGGTTCGAACATGGAGTATGCCACACCCATCAATTTCGATACATGGCTTGCCTATCTTCCTACACTTTTACACCCTTTTAACTCTACTTTGTTTGGTTCTTGCTTTCTTTATCTTAGGTTCAAAGTAGTGTTTACAAAATAATGCTACTCCCCCAACGTTTGAGAGCTACTGTGTTAAATTTCACATGTTAAATTTTCCTAACGCGTTACTACATTGTGTTGTGGAAAAGTTTCATGACCTTCCACTAGATATATTACCGATGGTCCCATGGATGTTTATGCTTATCTTATATGGGATCTGCAGGTGCTAGCGTGGAGAATTTTAAAGGGAACATATTAGAAGCAGCTATACAGCATCTCGAGAAACACGGAGTTCCTGTTGAGGGTGGCGGAGACCTTATAAAGATAGAAGCTTCTCCACGAACCGGCATGTCCTTTCCTCAGGTTTGTGATCTTCTGATTGAGGGACGACCTGTCCTTGCTGGGTTTAATGTAGATTCAAACCTTCGGAACCTGAAAGGAATGGAGATCTACGAGTGCACTAGCCATGTTGATCACAGTGGAGGGGGGAGACCTCGTGGGCACATGGTGCTGTTTGTTGGCTATGGAATAAAATTTGCATCACAACTGCCATGGCCGTATCTGATCTTCTTAAACAGCTGGGGTGAGGGTTTTGGTGAAGGTGGCGCCGGAAGAGTGTTCTTTCATCAACTGCGTGATTTTTTTACCGTTACGGTACAGAGAAGTTGAACAATGTAAGGAAGACTGTACTTTGATCAAACTTCGTGACTTCTTACTCTTACTGTTAGAGATGAGGTGACCGCGGAACAATTGAATAAAGTCATGCGATATTGGCAAGTATATAAAGTAACTGGTTTGATAATTTTTTTGTCTATATATGTACTAGTTCAAAACAGAGACTCACTAGTCATAAACCCGTGCCCTCCACGGGGAAGCATCTTTTGAACATGTATTAAGACTACTCATAGTGGAGAGTAACATAATGTAGTAACATGTACATATTACTACTCTAATCCCTCCATCCGCAAAAGACTACACATCTAGCATCCAGAATTTTTCCAAAAAAGAGTGTCCATCTAAGCTCCCAATGCACATAGCCTTTTATTCTAATCATTATTATTTGACTCACACACCATCTAGATTTTGCTCACAGATTTGATTATCTAATATATTTATGAAAGTATGGACGACGCAAGGGAGGCTCTCATTTGGTCTTTCTCCTTCTCTCTCCTATCTCCCACTTGGGAGTCGCCTCCGCCCGCCAGGCACCGCTCTGGCCTCCCTCCGCCGGCCTCGCTGGTTTATTTTTCATCGCCTTAGGTGTAGGTGTAGGTTTAGGGTTCGATGTCTGGTCCCATGTGGCGTTTAGTGAGATGCCGCTAGGCTTCTATGGTCCGGTGCTTATGCCTAGCACGGGCTGGCCGGCCGCGATGCTCTTTAGCGAGCTTCCAAGGCGGGAGGTTGGTGGTGGAGGCGTTGTGACTGAAAGCCTCTTCCCAAGAAAGGCAAATCTAACTTTCTCTGAATGAATCATGCGACATGGTGTTGTGGCCGTCCCTCTGGTCGGCCGTGGAGGCGAGCAGAAGGGATGGGGAGGTGCTCAGTTTATTGGATCTGGAGCTGGCGCTCGGGAGTTGCTGCAGGAGTGCTCGAGCCGCTCCTGGCAGTCCGTGCTCTCGAGTTCAGAGCCCAAGGCTCGGATCGGCATCGCCGGCCTCGCCGTCCTCTTCAATAAAACTCGATGGTTCCCGCGGATTTGCTAGCCGGAGCTGGGAATTGGGAATCTTTCTTTCTGCTCGCCATGGGGGCGATGTCGAGGATGGATTCCTTCTTCTTTGCAACGACTGGCGGTTCTTGCGACAGGGAAACGTTGAGGCTTCTCTTGGGAGACGTCGTTGTTCTTCATGGTCGTGCGGAGATCGCTCCTGCCCCAGGCGCCGGCTACGGTTTCGACTGGCCTGCGTAAGTGGTACTTTCATCCTTAGGCCAAGTTGCCGTTTCGGCGGCCCTTCCTGTCGTGGGCAGCGTGGTCCAGACTCTTCTTCCCAAGTGGTTCGCCCCGTCGAGGTGGAGGATGGCTGCGTCGCCCCTCTGGTCCGTCGCGCTGGGGAAGGAGATTGACTTTATCGCTTTTATTGTACTCCCTCCGTCCACAAAAGGATGTCTCAACCTTTTCCAAACATGTATGTAGGACGGAGGGAGTAATAGTTTTGAGATCCTTTGTGCAAATTGTATGGTCCTATGTGTAATTTCCTTCTTCTTAGGGGCCTTATCTGTAGGATATAAACTAAGCATTGACTATCATTGATGATCCTGGTCCTTTGGGACCCGATCCCCTGTTAAAAATATTGAAAGTACTAAATTGACCATATGTATTAGCCGATATTTGTAAATAGCAAGGGTCTAAACGCCGCTTGCTTGATCGACAATTGCTTCATCAAATGCAGCTAATCCTTCAATGCTAAACTTATTTTCGTTATGACCGTACAATTTGAATTGCAAAATTCCCCCATAGGTAGATTGTTTACTCCCCTTACATTTTATCAAAATGGGATTGACTAATACTACCTTTGTTTCACAAAATAGGGTCTATAATTTTTTCAAAAGTCAAACTACGTAAAGTTTAACCAAAATTTTATAAAAAATAATTAACATCTACAATCAATATCGTTAGATATATCTTGACATGTAATTTCATATTATATTTTCATACTATTATAGGTAGTATTTCCATTAAAATGTCAATTATACTAACATAACTTCTTCTTGTTAGTATCATTTATACGCGTGGCATCTATTGCGGAGATCGTCATGTGTTAGATGAAATAATTAGTTTTGAAGACACGCATCTGTAACATTCATGGAATGATCTCCTCTGAACCAGCCTCTTTATCGTGCTCCCACCCAAGCGAGAGGATACTCCCTGACTTTTGTCCTATTAGAGCATCTCCAACAAGCGTTGGAAAGGCCGGCACGCTAATTTTTTTTACAGCACCGAAATAGTGTTTTACCGCGCGGGGGAGGAGATTGCTTTTTCAAACGCTGCATAATTTAGCGCGTGCAATGCCCGCTTTTCCAGGCACGCTAAAATAACGCGCCACAAACACATTTTTACACCCACACGACTGAAAAACATCCGGTAGTTCTATCTAGATAATTTTTACCGCGCGGTTGTAGTTTAGCTAACTTGTTGATAGTAGTTCAGTTCACATCCGGTAGTTCTATCTAGATTATTTCTTGATGTAGTTAACTTGCCTATTGTGCACTTGCAACCGGTTGTAGTTTAGCTAACTTGTTGATACTAGTTCAGTTCACATCGGGTAGTTCTATCTAGATAATTTCTTAATGTAGTTAACTTGCCTATTGTGCACTTGCAACTAGTTGTAGTTTAGCTAACTTGTTGATAGTAGTTCAGTTCACATCCGGTAGTTCTATCTAGATCATTTCTTGATGTAGTTAACTTGCCTATTGTGCACTTGCAACTAGTTGTAGTTTAGCTAACTTATTGATAGTAGTTCAGTTCACATCCGGTAATACTATCTAGATCATTTCTTGATGTAGTTAACTTGCCTATTGTGCACTTACAACCGGTTGTAATTTAGCTAACTAGTCCATGTGAAAACAGGAGTCTATTTCGGTGACACTGCATAAAAAAGTTGGAGACACAGAACAAACAACGAACACTACTCAAGATAGTAGTGTTTGTTAACTTTTCCATAATGTCCTCCAATTATATACATAGGTCAGTATACACTAAATGCTACTATATACTTCATATTATTGTGTTAAATTGTTCGTTCTATCTAGTAGTGTCAGAACTAACATAAATCCTTATTTACATTTAGGGATATCAAGCTGTTCCCTTTCAAACTCCACCATACATATCCACCATCGCTATTGTGACGTTTTGGTACACTGCATAAAATACTTTTTTAAGTAAGAGTGTTTTATACAGTGTCGTCGAAATGTCACATCGGTGACGTATTAGATTAGATTTCGATGACACTGCATAAAAAATTCAGAGCCGGTGGTGGCCTCCATGGAAAGGATGATCGTTGTCAGGCATCGTATGAAGCTACCGACATCGCAATATCTTGTTGACAAGCCGTGTGTTGGCTGCTCCGGTTCATCAATAAGAGCCACCTGAAGACATAGGTAAGATATCGTTTCAGTTTGCTTAAATTCATAGTGTATTTGTTTTAGCATATGTATTTAACAATTGTAACTCTATTTACTAATGTATAGGGTCCAAAACTTCAACATCCTTCTCTCAAGAAGTTCAGATAAGAAGAGATTGCTAGAGTGACACCTGCGAGGATTGTGGAAAAGGATGTAGGGAAAAAATCATATATTCTTTCCGTCCTTTGACATGATAGGCTTAGTATAGATGAAATCTGTTATCTTTTACCTCTTATGTTTGTCACATCTTGTGATGCAATTGTAAAGGTGAAATTGTGATGGAAATGTAAAGTTACATTGTGATATGAATGAAATCTGTTACCGTTTTAGTATTTGAGCTTGTGCTGTGAGATTTTAAATATCTAGTGGCATTTGTAAACGTGGCATCCTGTAACTGAAATATGAGAAATGCTCAGTGCAAACGGGTGGATGGCAAACTCCGAATCTGATGAAGTAAAACTAAGAAAACGGAGGTCTGCGCACAACCGTTGCCAAATGGAGACCTCATCGGAAACGGTGTTTTGCCTCCGTTACCGATGAGGGCCTTCACATCAGCCATGGAGGTGGGGACACGGACCCTTTTTCCGTTGCCGATGGGGTTTTTGGCCCGTTTCCGATGTGTAGTTCTGTACTAGTGGCATAGCATCTATTGAGCAGATTGTCATGTGTAGATGAACACGCATCTATCGTGCTTCTACCCAAGCGAGACGATGCTCCCGGATTGGAGATTTCTTTCCTTTTAGCTCTTGTGGTGTGCTAGCTTGAGCACCTCAACCGGTGCGCTCAATAGCGCGTCCTACGAACTCACACAACTGTTATTGGAAGCGGGAGCGACTCACCCCACCGGCCGCTCCCAATAGAGGCTCGCAATAAAATTCATTCATAGTTTCCTCTCCAATAAAAGACAATTCAATCTGAAATATAATAAATCATATTACATAATTTTGTACACATAAAATTAGTCACAAAATAAGTAAAATAATTCATACGATTATTCAAATTAAAATAAATTGCACACTAAATTAGGAGAGTGTACTTTGAGTGCCCATATATGCGCAACTAGATAATTTTAAATTTGCTCGTGAGTTGCTTTATCTTGAATTTGGGCGTTCGTAGTGAGGAAAGTGACAAATTCTGCAGGCAAATCATGATCAATCTGGACAAGAGGATCCTGATGATAGTATGGGTGCTCATCATGTAGCGGAGGATCATCACTTTCACTATCGATGATCTTGTTGTGCAACATCACACAAATTAGACCAAGGTACTTGACAATAGAAAAGTGAGATTGGAGCACACAAATGTTGCTCAACATCCTTCGTAGCACCCTCCTGTGCTGCTGCAAAATGAGATTGATTTTGATCTAACGGGTTGGAGATGCTCTTGACAAATGTATACCATCTTGGATAGACGCATCTGCTAGATAGTACCCCTTGTCATACGTATGGCCATTGATCTCGATCGTGGTTGCATGGTCGAGCATGACGAGCAAGACGGCTAAAACCTGTGAGAATTGCAGACTCCTAGCTATGCATACATAAATTCATTTGGTGTATCACTAGTAATCGAGCCATTTAAACCTCTCGTTCGCACGTAGAAGGAATCAATAGTGATTTGTGGTTGCCGTGGTCAATGAGCAATATCAGGCAAGTACTAGCGAATATTTTGAAACAAAAATTGCATTTAAACAAAAATATTGGTACCAGTTTATTTATCCATGTGCAAGCGCTTCAATTCGATTTTTTCAAAAGGCGTCGGTAATTTTTGCTTTGTATACAGGTTTACCGTGGGGGCTTAGGACGCACGGGTACAGCGCGGTAGCCCAAACCCCTGTGATGAGACAAATCGCTTATGGTAAAATGTACTAACCGTGTGCACGATCTTCAATTGTGTGCGAAGACACATCACATACATTTTTTGCTGGTGAGCCGTGTGTAAAATTTCTCATATGGTTATGTAAATTAAATTGTGCTTATTATTTTGGCCACATCGTACACGATTCGGGAGGACAAATCGTGTGCAATTATCTTCACGGGAACCAAACGTGTGCGATTGTCCCCCGCTTCGCAAACAGGCGGGAAATGTTAGTCGTGTTTCATTTTCGTCCGAAGTTGCCTCCTCGGTTTACTCCATGAAAATCCCTTTACAGAAATTCCCTCAGTTCGATCCTTAGTACGTTTTAAGCTTTTTAGCCAGCCTTGGTCGTTGTAATTTTTCCTTTCTTTCTTTCGGCTTTTGGCCATCTCTGTAAGACTTTCAGCCCTTCCTCTTAGGTTTTCTCTTATTTCTAATATAATACATGTAGCGCTCTTGCATGGTTCTAAAAAAAATCCCTCAGTTCAGATCCCTCAAATTGTGGTTAAGACATTTTGTTTTCAACCATGAGTCAGATGGAGTAAACAATTTGTAATCATTGCCCATAACTAATCGGTGACAGTTGATGCTCCGAGGGCGGCAGACACTTGACATGGATGACCAGATGAAAGCCGCCTCCTGCTGCTGTTGTTTAACAACTAACTAACCCAGCGATTGATCTTAATAACTTGTAGATGGACAAGTGGTGTACCTAACGCCGAGTTGGCGTTAAAAAAGGAAGACTTTTTTTTTGAAAGGATCCGACCCACATATATTAAGGCAGCTCAAAACATATTACAAACAGGTCCAAAAGAGAAAAGGAAATTACAAAGAGGACCCAGGAATATGCAAAGAGCACCCCAAGCCACCGAGAGGAAACACAATCGGATCCATGCGCCGCGCGCCGGAGCACCTAGGCGTCGCCGGAGTCGCCGTACCACCTGTCGCAGGGGAGAGAGCACCTCCACACACTGTAGAAGACCGCAGAGCCGTCCGCCGCCCCGCGACGGAAACCGAAAGCGATGAACACGCACGGCCACAGCGCCAGCTCCCCTGAACCACCCAGCTTCCCGCCGACTCGGCGCCGCCCAGGCCAACCACCAGCAGCACCCAGCAACTTCCAGACGGCCACTCCCCTCGCCACCACGGCCGGCCGGAGCAATACCGTCGAAGAAGACCACCTCAACCACCACCAAAAACGGATCGCCAACACCCACCATCTTCTCCCCTCGCCACCACGGCCGGCCGGAGAACCAAAGACGGAGGAGAGCACCTAACGAACCACCTTCACTACCTCCCCGGCGACGAGACCGGAACGGGGAAAGGAGGGGAAGGACCAGGCCCACCACACCGACGCCATCGCCACCGTCTTCGACGCCGCCGCCAGGGCACACACACCTAGAAAACTAGGACCTATCTACACGCACGAGCGAGTACCGGAGCTCCCCCACCTCACGGTGCCGAAACGGCAACCAGAGGCGGAGGGGAGCGGCGGAACCGCCGGCGAGAGCAAGGAAACTTCGGGACGCCTTTTCCGCCTCCTCTCTACTGTAGCAGGGGACACGGGATAGGGCCTGTTAAAAAAAACGACTTGAGGGAGTCAAGCAGGGCAATAGCATATATGTTCATCCATAGAACAATTGTTAGGCTACTCACAATGAGGAGTAACTTAGACTAGTAACATGCAAAATAATTCGGGGTGTAGACAATAGTATATCACATGAACGTGCAAAAAGTTAACTTCAAATACTTTGTATTACGAGCTACGCAAAAAGGATAAAAGTGTGGATATAAGTATGTATATTACGAAATCTCTAAATTTTATCAGATTTTGTTATTTTCGTGTAGACCAGAATATAAAGTATTTCAAATTGACATTTTGCACGCTTGTGGGATACACCGTTGATTATATCCGAATCTGTTTTCAGATTTTTTTTGAAACTGACAATATGAATTTCAATTTTTTTTAAACGGAATGAGCACTAGAGCTCGGAATTAAAAAAAACTCTTTTTGTTGATATTCCTCTCTTTATATATTATCGACATCTGGGGAGGTGGGTGCCCCTATATGCCGCCTAAAGGAAACCTGGGTGGGCTCACCTTTGTGCTAAACCAGATGTGTGCTTTCATCAATACTGGAGATAGGACTCACGAGGGTTTCAAAGAGGTGGGCTCACCTTTTTGCCGCCTAAAGAAAACCAGGGTGGGCTCACCTTTTTGCCCAAGTGCAATTAGCTAGTCCCGATCCGTCCAGTGTACAGGCCTGCTATACCACCATCCCTGGGCTGAATCGGGCGGTTAGCAAACACAAGATGAGCGTTGGTCAACGTATCTTCGACTAACGACTCCCATGGTCAATATACATAATGTGCACCAGGAGAGTCTTTGGCCATGCGTCCCTACCCCGATTCTTCGAGTCGACCAGGCACTCGGGGGCTACTGACGTGGGCGTACCCTTCGGGTGCCGCACCATGACCATACCTGGTGCACGATTGTACTGTGGTCCACCAGGTGTCCCAGGAGAAGCCCACGAAGACGCACTTGCAATGGAGGCCCGTCGCCAGAAGTGCGTGCCAAGTCAAGCGTAGTTCAAGGCGATTTAAGTTTTCCTTACCTACAAGCCTAGTCGGTTGTGAACTCTCGAGACCCAGCCTCCTATATAAAGGCCGGGAGCGATCCAGGGGAGGTTGTTCATCCACACACACCAAACCCTAGCGAAATTGCATGGATCGCCATTGTAACCTCACTATACATCTTGAAATCAATACGAGACAAGCAGGAAGTAGGTTATTACCCTCCGGGGGCTGAAACTGGGTAAATACTTACTTGTCAGCCGACGATTCCACCAACGTTACTGTCTTCCTCCCCCTCACATGAAACACTAGGTCCACCTCGAAATCAATACCGGATACGAGATGAACAAGCTTAGATTTCAATTTATATTAGCTTGAACCGAAATTTTCAATTTACATTTTATACCCACAGGATATTTATTGGTTTACTTAAATTTTCGATCCGTTTTGGGATGCCGCCGGTGTGGGCTGCAATTGGACCTAGTCATGGGGGCATGGCCGTAGTCATCGGGGCATGGCTGATTCGCACCGACGGTAAAAAGTATTGCGTGTTTTAAATAGCAATTAATTAATGCAAATGAACTCGTACACGCAACCAGGACGCGGGGGGGGGGGGGGGGGGGGGGGGGGGGGGGGGGGGTGTGTGTGTCCAACAAGGATGTCTCGTCTATCGCTTTTCTCATCGCTTTCAGTCAGGAAAAGAGCATGCTACAAGGATCATAGTTGCTTCCGCGTTCCTCTTCTCTTTCCCCTCTCCAAGCAAACCTTATCCTCGTCCCGCTCGCCCCCGATGGCAGGATACAGTTGCGATGGCTGTCGTGAGCCCCGGTCAGATAAGGATCTGTTTCGGGCTCGGTTGTTTGGTCGGGTCGACGAGCCGCAGACCGGTGGTCGGGTTCAACACGGCCGACGATACAGCTCTCGGGCCGGCCATGGCCCCGCCTCCATCCTCGACTTCTTGTTTTCGGACGGCTACTCCAGTGACAGCGCCGGCCATGGCTCCGATCAGTATGCCCACTCTCGCTTTATCATTCCTTTTCTATTTTTCATCTAAAATGCATAAATGGCGTGGATCGAACTATATTTCTAATGGGGTTGGAGAATGGTTTTCCGTCAGATAGATCACCGGGATTTCTATTCGTTGTATTGCAAGTTGCGGTGTTATTATCAGATTGTTGTTAGTTCTACTCGTCGATCCTAATAATTACTTGATCCACTTAATTCAGGTCTCAGGACCACGTGGTTGAGCCCCAATCTGCAAAAACTCTGCAACACAACATGGAAGGACTCGATGATCCCAGCTACTGGCGGACCAACCGGTTTACCATTCCTGCTTCTTCCTGGTCCTCTCCAAATGCAGCGGCCCTTGACACCACGCTACCTCCGACGTGGCGCCGCCTTTCCTCATCTGCTGGGTCAACTATTTTCGCCCGGAGATCTCCGGATTGGTATTCCACATTTTACATCAGGAGAGGCCTCGCAGGATCTTTCCACACATATCCTGGTCTGGGTGGACCATTCAGGAGTTTACAGGAAGCTGAAAACGCTATCGACTGCCATCTTCATGGCCTCTGGCATCCAACGATGTAAGAGGCTCATCTGCAATTGATTATTTTCATAATTAAAAAAGCACTAGCGACATGCTTTGATGATGCGTGGCCACGAGGTGCTTACAATTTTCACTTTTTACAGCATAAATCTCTAAGCCAGTTAAGACAAAAGCTGTCAATTTGCATACAAAATTGTTAGCCTAGACTTTTCTTCTTCTGTTTTTCGAATTCCTCCTGCTTTTGAGGATGTACAATCTGCTAATCATACAATATCTGTCCTGTAAATTAGGCGCAAGGAATCATTAGACAAGCTTTCTCCAAAGGACAGGCTTGTACGGCAGTTTCTTTACTGGCCTGATGGCAGAAGCAAAGCATGTTCAAAAGCATTTGTATCTGAGAATACCCATAAAGGAATGCAATATTTGGTTCAAGCTTTGGTGGACAAGTACAATGAGGATCATAATCGTTTGGGGGTTCGCTCTCTCACTCCCTCCTACGGCTGCATTAAGTCTTAATTCTCCTATTCGCAGAAAAAAGTTTTAATTCTCCTATTCATGTCACAGTAGTTGCTGATCCTATGCATGCTTCTTATTTCAGGACCGTGCGTATGAACTCAACGATGTTCTGCACTACCAAACAATTTGCGAGAGACATATTTGGTACTATCATTTGAATTTCACTGCAAAAACTAAAGGAGGTGGCATCGAAGATCTGTTTTTTGCTGAAGTGACGTGTATGGAAGGACATGAATTGGCCGTCAGCTCTTTCTGCAAGATTGATACTAATTCTAATGGTACTCCATATCATCTCTTACTTTAAGTCTCACGTGCTCATGGTATACACTTATGTTCTTCTTTTGATTTAGTAACATGAATTGGCCGTCAGCTCTTTCACATGCTTTTTACTTTTAGTTACTCAACAATTATGAGAATGTGTTTTTTTGTGTGTGGTCTGTATTTGGTACTTAAATGACCATTCCCCTCTTCTTATAAAGGTCGCTGCTATGGTTGTACGAATAATGGAGGTGTTCGTATGAAGCACCCGGGCGAAGCTAAGGCATACACTGCTGGTCACTTGGATGGCTATTTGCCATTTGGATACGATGGAGAGTGGGACGACTCGGATGGAAATGTAAGACAGTAATTTATTTGCTGCCAAGCATTTAACTTTTTAGCTTCTTATGTGTTAATCGCATTTGTCTCCCTCTATTTTCAGGTGAAAGTTGTGGAAAATCTTTACGAGGTGATGCCATATCTTGTTTTTTTAGTACGGTTCATAATTAAATCATGGTGGTTACTGAATGAATTATTCCTTGTCTGTTTTCTGTAGGGCCTTGATGATCCAGATTTTCTGAAGAAAATTTTCACACCCCTCCGCATGCAACAGCTACGTTCATACAAGACTAAGGAGAGTGAATGGGGTGGAACATTTGTGCAACTGCATATATATTTCACCATCGCCGAACATTATATTGCCAAGCTTCCTAAGTAGTAGTAAACACAATCATCTGTCAATTTCGTTTGCTAGGACACCAAGAAAAAATGCATTGTGAAAACCATCTTGTTTGAGATGAACCTATATATAACAAGTTATACTTAAATAAGAAGTTTCTGCTTTATTTATTGTCAACATATCCTATGCATCTTGAGCTTTTGTGTATCCGGTGTGGTGCGCTAGACTGATTGCGAGTCTTGGCATTGTGATCCCTGGACTGCACCCCTCACCTCTTGTGCCTCTCATGGTGGCTCTTGATGTTCCCTTTTCTAGTTGTCTTTTTTTAATGTATTTTCTTTGTCTTCTCTCTCTTGTATCCTCCTATAATTTCTATATCAGTTTGTAAGGACATGACTCGCTAGGCCACTTTCGCCACTTTCGATGAATGGAACAAGCGGTGGAGATCCCCCCGTCAATCTCGAAAAAAAAGAAACAAGTTACCAACATGTCTGATGAATACTATACCATAACTAAAAAGGCGCTTTGTTGTTTCCTCTTCCCCATATGTTTGCACTTGAACATCCTCATACGCAACAGCTGGATTGACACAGAACTCAGGGTAGGTTGCTTAAGAGTCTTTAATCACAATAAAACTGAAGCTAGGACCTTCAGGATCATCGACTTCATGAAAAAGTTATCTGTTTTACATGGAGCATGACATAATTAATTATGAAACTCGTATCAGCTAATCACAAATTAACAACAGTACTACAGTGCTGTGATGGCGTTATATTGAAGTTGGTATCCACTAACATAAAATAGCTAGATGCTTAATATTGCATCCATTCGCCAAATTTGCAAGAACTAAATAAGCTAGAAAAATATGAAGTTACTTGACCTAGAAAAAGAAGAAAAATGAAAGAGCAACAGTACAACACCTTCGGGTAGAAAATGTCAGATAAAAAAATAAGTAAATAACCAAACTTGATATCGATATCCTTCATCAGACCAAGTACCTCAAGGGCAGCACATTCTTCTCAATCTTCTTCCGATTTTAAGCATATCATGAGGTCCAGCTAGTTGAATAATGCTAGTCTGCGATAGCTACCATTCTTAGATCAGAGAAGTAGCACAACCAAGGCGGAGCTACCGTGTATTGAAGAAACGTTAGCAATTTTTTTGAAAAGCTTAGACACCTTATATAAAGGAACGGAGGGAGTAATATTTAATCCGGTATTTCTCTTGATAAATGATCAAATACTCTTAGATGTACGGAATAACACCGGCAAGTAAAGTCGTATGCATGGCACGAATGATACTTTTATTTAGATAAGGGGGTGCGGATCCCCGGCCTGTGCATCAAAGAGATGCACACAGCATTCCGCAATTATTAATCTCGAAAGGTATCAAAGTTTACAATTCATGTGTCACTTAAGGTGGCTACAAAGATCAGCCACTCAAAAAGAAGTTCACTAAGCATCTAGCCTTCTATGATGTAGCCACCCAGCCCGACTGAAGATAGCCCGTACGACCGTCATCATACGGTACATCCAGCGTCCATAAGGCCACGCTGATCTACAGGAAGCAGGAAGGAACACGAATTGATCCAGTACAATGTGTATAACCTGCAAATAATGGATAGATAATGTTTTGTTAAATACAATATCATTTCGGCGGTTCCAGATAGCCCACAGAATGGCCGCTACGCCAATCCGAAGAGAAGTGCCACAAATGACACTTTTTTGTCATCGTCCCACATCACAAGAGAAGTGCCATTTGAGTACGTTGCAGTCACAGGTTGGTATGCATACTTTTCTAAGCTGTGACGACATTTCTAAGCTGTCAAAATACAATGGTCTGAATATGTAGTTCGGAAAAATATATATTTGAGAATTATCTGGTGTGCATACTTTTCTGTATTCATGGTACTCCTAAATAGTGATCCAATTTTTTTCGAATTTCACTGATCGTATTATTTATTTCTGGTATACTAGGAAAAAATACAACTATTCGTTAATTTACAACCAGACAGCAATCTAGTTGTCAAACACTAAAACTCAAAATAGTAGATTTTCCTGCACAACAGAACATTCAGCCTCAACCATACTAAACAAAAAAGCCCTAAGTATATTGGGTTATGATGACCTTTGGCCTTTTATATTATAGACTTTTGACATTCGTCTCGACATGTATTTTTTTTGACACCCCAACTCGTCCTCCGATCTCCTGTATGTCGCAGCGTTGCCGTTGTTCTCCATCTCGACTTCTGTGTTTCTCCTCCTCCCGCGTGTCCAATTTCTCAGCTTTCGCTGCTGTCTCCAATTTCCCAGATCCAATCAATATGTTGTGTCGTGTTGCTGTTGTACTCGTGCCGAAATTCCCAGACCAACGGCGCCCTGTCCGCTGCCATGCCGGCCGTCGTCGTTCACTTGTTCACGTTACGTCGGCTCTCTGCCCTCCTGGTCGTTGCCTTCGCTTCTGCGTGGATGACCTGATCCAGATCGATCAATTTATCTAGATAGGTAAAAAAAACAGAGCAACAATTATATATCAATGTCTTTCTCCTCCAGCAGTCTCTCTCCCTAGCTGTTTGGATGATCTCTACTGTGTCCGTTTTGCTTTTTCATTTGAGCTCTATTTTTTCGCTGCGTCCACCGAGTCCGTTCATCTGCAGTGTTTCTCATGTCATGGGAGTCCATCAAACTTTTTTGTCAGCCTCTTTTCTTTTCCGGTCATGATCCTTTACATTGGATTTTTGTGGCCTATTTTGCATTGTGAATCTACGCTCATTCTCTTATATTCGGCAATGATTATGTGCGCAGTGCTTAGTTCCCCTGATGTGTCATCTTTTGACAACTCATGGTCTCTCGATGTGGGGTGTGTTTTTCTCCGATGCCTCATTTGTTGCATTATCGTTGATCACACATATTCTTTTACCGCTGGGCTTCTTGTGATATGATATTTTGTGACATGCTTTTCTTCTGACCGTCTCTCAGTTTGTGTCGGTCTCATTCTTCGATCGATTGTGGCTTGACTCAACAGGTTATTTAAGACACTTCATCCTTTTTGCTATGACAACCCTCTCAAGATGCGATTTTGGATTTCTAGTTTTACACTTCAAATGCAATGCTATTGCATACGCTTTAAATTTGAAGGGGGTGTTAGAGTTATATTTATGATGGGTTTTAACCTTTTGCATTTTACCCTTCTGGCCTCCATTTGGACATGTATAAATGATGGCTTTAGAGCATCTCCAACCGGAGCCCCCAAAGCCAGCCCAAACGTCCGGACGGACAGCCCGGGCGGCTTTTGGGCCAAAAACCGCCACCCAAGCGCGGCCCCCAAACGCCCGGGCTGACCGGCAGCCCCCAAACCCAGCCCATATCTGCGGTGGGATTGGGGTGGCGCGGACGCGTCCGGACGCGACCGGACGCGCCCGCCCCGTGGGTCGCTGACAGCACGGACCCACGAGAAGGGAGGCTGACCGGCACCGGAATCGTGAGGTGGACTTGCCGGCGCGGCGTCCAAGGCGGTCTCCTCCGCTGCCCACCGGCGTATTTATAACTCCGCCTCCGCCTCTCCGCTCCCCACTTCCTATCCTCCCCTTCCGCCACCGTCTTCCCGCCTCCGTAGCTGCAATGTCGTCCTCCAACTCCTTCGATTGGGAGGAGCACGAGCCGGAGGTGGAGTCACGGCGCGCGCCGGCGCCAGCGGGCTCCGAATCCCCCCCCCCCCCCCATCGAAGACGACGAGCTTGCGCTCCGCCTGGCGATTGCGGAGTCGCTCAAGGACGCGACGACGGCGACGAGCGGG
Organism: Poa pratensis; assembly: GCA_947311845.1. Taxonomy (NCBI): domain Eukaryota; kingdom Viridiplantae; phylum Streptophyta; class Magnoliopsida; order Poales; family Poaceae; genus Poa; species Poa pratensis. The sequence goes on from CAMZMU010000083.1 coordinate 11,361,372, forward strand.
GCGGCGAGCGGGCAGTGCAGCCGCGCTCCGCCGCGCAGATGCGGCTCCGCGCCCATCCACCGCCGGTCGACCCCCATCCCGCTCCCCGCCGTTGCGGTCGGTGCCGCAGATGCGCGCGCCCGCGCCACACATGAAGAAGAAGGCGGCGTTCCCCATCCCGCCGGTCAGAGCTCCTCCGGACTGGAGGATGCTCCCCGATGGCGTCGGCGAGTGGCGTCTGGTTCCGGCTTGCCCTCCACGGAGGGCGCCGGAAACGGAAGGCAAGGCCTTCCGCCGCCTCCGCAACGCCGACCCTCGAGCGGCGGCAGCCACGGTGGTGAGGACCGCGAAAGAGGCGGACGTCCCCCCGGATGTCGTCGCCTACTCCTTGACTACGGCGGAGACGGACACGCGGCGCCTCCGCCGCAAGAACAAGGAGATGTTCGACGCCGCCGCCGCCGAGTCCATGCGGCAGGCGGAGGCGAATAGCACGGCGGCGCGCCTCGCCTCCGAGCAGGCGCGCCATGTCCGCCTCATGGCGGCGCGGTCCAGGAGCGGCGGCGGCACCTCCGGCTCCAGCGGCGAACCCTACGCCGTCTTCGAGCGCGTCCGCCGCCCCGACGCAGACGAGAAGAGGAAGGGCAAGGCGCCGGAGTGAAGCTCCTCCACCGTCGACCGCTCCGCCGCAGCAAGAGAAGATTATTTTGCTAGTTTCTAGATGTATATTTTGCTCCTATGTAGTATGTCCGAACTTGATGAAATATGAACTATGAATGATCTACGTAAAATTCTTACGTGCATGGATTTTATGGTTTTAGGGGTTTAGGTTTGGGGGACACGGTTGTAGGAGGCTAATTTTGGAGCCTGTCCGGTCACTGTCCGCGGACACGACCGGACGTGTTCGCGGACAGTATGGGGGCCGGATCTGGGGGCTCCGGTTGGAGATGCTCTTAGCCTCCCAATATTATTGAGTTGCATATTTTTAACAATTCAATGTCAGCAATACGGTCAACTCGAATCATGTTTAGCATGGATGACCAACCGTTGCTTGACATAGATGTTTTCAGAATATATTTTTGACATGGATTTCCCGTGTGTGAGGACTGAGGAGCAGAGGAGAACGATGCCAAGTGTTCCGGGGAAAGAACTATTCAGGGTAGTCTACAGATTGCGGTTGATTACCCTATGTGTGAGAGGGTAAAACACAACAGTGCAGATGGCTCCCGAGCTACCTATAGCTTGTTAAAAAAACCAAAATCATCGCTTTTTAGTTCCAAAAATCAAGAAACGAATCCCAAATGTAGATAGTATCGTCGTCTACAAGCATGCAAAATTGCAACTCAAAACTTATTGTATTGTGGGCTACACAAAAAAGATAAATAAGGCAAAAATTCAAGTTTTTGAAACTATGTACTATTCACCATTTGTTATTTTTGTCTAGCCCACAATATAACGAATTTTGAGTTGAAAATTTGGCTGGATGTAGATCTCGACACTAGTTACATCTTGGGTTTTTTGCTCCATTTTTGTAAACAAATAAGTGCCGATTTTGAGTTTTCGAAAAAAAGAGATATACATGTATGCAAGTTGACTTTTTTTTGCATGTTAAACATACATGTAAATTAACAGATGCTCCCTGGTGCCTGGGCACCTGGATAGAATACAATACATTTTGGGTATGTAGATGACACCTATACCTCGGGTATGTGTATACGAGGTATCTACATGTTATATATACCTCGGGTATGTGTGTTCAATTGTACGCGTACATATCAGGTATATATATAAATAAGTTAGGTATGTGCACATTATTAGGTATGCATACCCCATAATGTGCATACCCAAAATCATATGTACCTCCTACATACCTAAGTTATACATACCCAAGGTAATATGTATATGTCTACATACCTAAAACTGTTCGTATTCCATCCTGGTGCCCATGCTCCTAGGTGCCCCATCTGAGCTTATATATATATATATATATATATATATATATATATATATATATATATATATATATATTACTAACTATATAAAAGCTGGCGCAAATCGCGGCCTCTCCGCGCTCGGCTACTGTAGTTAGCAATAGTGCGCACTGTTCACTGCTACAGTGTTGAACAGTGCGGGGAAATTTACAAAAAAACCCGAAAAGGACTAATTCGTAATTTTGGCAAACTTCAGGGACTTCGGTGCAAAACAATCACAGAGCTTCTTCTTCCTCTCCTCCTTCTCCCGCGCGGCCGGAGCGCGCCGACGCTCGCCGCAGCCGCACCGCTGCTCCCCGTTCAGATCCACGCCCACGGAGATCTCCGCCGTCACGTCCTCTTCGTCCTCGCCACGGATCACTTGCCAGGACGCCGCGGACGCGACGGAATCGTCGCCGCCGTGATCTCCGTCCGCCGCCACTCTTTTGCTGGTCGCCGGCGAGTCCGGCGACCAAAAGGTCCAACGCGCCGCCCGCTCTGTTCCCCTGCGCCTCCTCTCGCGGATCCGCGCCATCCCAGGCTCCCGCGCGTGCTCGAGCGCAGGCTCGGCAGCGCGGCCGCCGCCGGCGAGCAGCACAGCACGGTGACGTCACCATGGGCCCACGTTGTCAGCTTTTTAACATTTTCTAATCTTTTCCACTGAAAAAAAAACTTACATGTGGGCCCAGTTCACTTAAACAATTTGCAGAAAATGAAAAATATTACAAAAACAATAGTTTAAGATCTATCTACAAGAAAAATGTAAAAAATATATCAACATAAACAGAAAACAAATTCTAATTATTTATATCATAATACAAACATTTTTAGACGTTTTTTAAATTGGTTCCAATTCACTTAAATAATTTACAGAAAATGAATAATACTATAAAATCAAAGGTTTACAATCTACCTGATACAAAAATATACAAAATACATCAAAATAATCAGAAAAATAAATTCTAATTATTTGTAGCATAATACAAACATTTTTGGGCATTTTAAAATCGGTAAATATTTAGAAAAACCCCAAATGCACTTCCTCTGATTAAATGGAGTTGATTTCAGATTTAAAAAAAGAAGTACATACTGTATTTCCTCTACTTAAGTAGCTTAATTAACTATTTAAGACAAAATAAAAACATATTATACCATTTCAAAAACGGTTCACAGTTAGAGATAATATAACAAAACTCTCTCTAAATATGCTCAAATGGGTTAATATTACGATATAACCATAATGTATTTACTTTGAAAATGAAGTTAAATAGAATATTTATGTCACAAAGGAAAACATATTCTATCATTTTAATTTAATTAACATATTAAAGGTAATATGACTAAATTCCCTCTAATTGTGTACTTAAATTAAAAAAACTTGATTAAATGGATATTTGAAGCAAATACAAATTCACTTCCTCTAACTATGGACTTAATTTAATAAATAGTTAAACCAAAATACAAACATATTAAAACATTTCAAAATGGTTCACATTTAGAGATAATATAATTAAGCTCTCTCCAAATATGTAATTAAATTTAATAAATACTCAAATTGGTGAATATTTCAGTATAATCATAATGTATTTCCTCTAATTATGATTTTAAATAAACTACTTATGGCAAAATAGAAAACATATTTTATCATTTCAATTTAGCTAACATAATAGAGGTAATATGGCTAAATTCTCCCTAATTTTCTATTTAGATTTAAAAGTGCTTGATTAGTTGGATATTTGTAGCAGATACAAATTCATTTCAGCTAATTATGGACTTACTTTAATAAATGCTAATACAAAAATATTTCCTCCGACTATGAAATTCAATCACAAATTTATGAAAAGAAAAAACAAGCGTATTTGATCAGATCTATTATACAAATAATATACCGAAATTTGCACTTCTATCCCTTTGCAGTAACAATGACCATACACTCAAATAATTTTTTTGGTCATCACGAATGCGGCGTGACACCGCAACAAAAACATTGGAATAATGATATAAAAAACAAATTGCAACACATTTTAGTTCACAAAACAATTATTTTGCAACAAACATTCAATATTTCTAACAAATTTCAAAATAGATTTCAAACAAGTTTCTCCTAAATTTTTCCCAACAAAAAATTCGCAACAAGTATTTTACCCCAGGGAATATTCAACAACATGAAAATATTATTTCCCCGGGACTATTCAACAATATTCACGAAAGTTTCAAATACATTCCATACATGTCTCTCCAATTTTCTTTTTCTAAATAGGTTTTGCTGCATTGACTCGATTCAAATTACGTAGACAGATACATAACATATCCAAACCACTACAGCCAGCACGACATCCTACAAATTTCAAATTTATGAAATTTTAAAACTTTCCACACAAAAATTGCACCAAACAACCATTGAACACAAAAGTAAAGCAAACAAATTTTTAAATTTAAGAATTTTTCGAACATCCCACATGAACTACCAAATGTTCATTTTGTTTAAATTTTATTGGGTTAGTTTTCTAAATAATTCTTTTATTTTCTCACTAAAGAATTTTTTTTCCAAACTTTCCCTAATTGTATACTCAAATAAAAAAAATGCATTAGTACTAACTACGTACTTAAATTAAATATTATTTCGAAAATAGAAACATATTTGAACATTTTGGATATATTCCAAAACATATCAACATGCTCCGATAAATAATGCTACTAATAAATGCCAAAATACAAACATATTTAAACAATTCAATTGACTAATATTTGTATACAATCTAAGTGTACTTCATCTAATTATGGATTTTAAATTAATAAATGCTCACAGAATACATATTCTCTGATTATGGAGATATGTTACAAATTTATGAAAAAATACAAACATTTCTAAACAATGCAATTTGCTAAGTATTTGAAGATACCCTAAATGACAAATTCCAGCAAATTTAAATATTTTCAATCCTGACGGGTGCGCCGTGTCGCCACGCCAAATTGCCTACAAAATTCAAAATTAGCAAATGTTTATCAATAATTCAAACACATTTTCTCTAATTACGGTAAAATAAATTATGGCAACTTAGAAACATATTTAAACACTTCAAATTGCCAAATATTTGGATATTCTATAAACTATATAAAAAATGCTCATTAAAAAACAACACTACCTACGTACAACAAAACACAAAACATAATTAAACAATTCAAAATGGTTACAAACTAACAAAATCGCAGCATGACATCGATATAAGTAAACTTTCCCGAGTTGTGAACTCGAATCCAAAAAATATGCATTACCACTAACTACATACTTAAATTAAATATCATTTAAAAAATAAATGCATAATTAAACATTTCAAACCACTAAAATATTAGAAATACTCCAAAACATATCGACATGCTAAAAAAATGCACTTATTAATGCCAAATTACAAATATATTTAAACAATTCAAATTAGCTAATATTTGCATACAATGTAAGTAAACTTCATCTAATTATGAAGTAATTTAAATTTAACAAATACTCACAAAATATATATTCTTTAATTATGGAGTTATCTTACAAATATATGAAAAAATACAAACTAACAAAATCACGGCGTGACGCCGCGTTAAATTCCACTAGTCACTATATAAAAGCCGGCCGATTTCGCGGCCTCGCAGCGCCTCACGCACTGTAGTAGCTACAGTAAGCAATGTCACTGCTACAGTGCTGAACAGTGTCGTGGTGGGCCCCACATGTCAGCCAGAGATCCCGCCGAAATTTTACGAAAACCGACAAGCAAGCCTACAAATTGCACCGCAGGCCTAACATTTTCCAGAAAACCGCCCGCAAAGGACCGACAAGAAAATTCCGCAAACACCAAGGGCCTACGTGGAAAAGTGTCCGCAGACCTCCCCTCCCCTCTCCTCTCTCGCGCCCGGCAGAAAGTCGCCGCCACCGCCGACGCCGTGCGCCGACGTTTCGGACCTCCCCGCTCAGATCGACGGGCACGTCCGGATTCGCCGCCTCCTTCCCACGATTTTCAGTTGCCGGAAACCCGCGTACGCGCTCGAATCGCCGCCGCCGTCCCCGCTGGCCACCGCCGCGCTCGCGCGTCGCCAGCGACGCTCCGGCGACCCAGAAACGGCGGCGCCGCCACCTGCCACCACCCCGTGTCCGCGCGCGTCTCGAGCCCGCACGCGCGCGTCCTGGCTCGCCTTGCTGCCGCTCCGGCGAGCTCCACGCCGCCGCGGCAGAGCCCGGCCGTCCGTGACGTCATAGTTACGTCACAACGGGCCTGGGCTGCGCAGAACGATCCGTTGCTGGGCTGGGCTGGGCTGGCTCTTGTGCTGGGCTAGGCTGGCTCCCCTTTCTGTTCTATTTTTTTAAAAAAAAACTTTTATAACTTTCCAAATTGAACTCCAAATAATTTCAAACCAATTTCTAACAATTTGTAAAAAAACAACCATTTCAAATACTTTGTGATCTTCTCCAACCTATTTGAAATCTTGGAAAGTTCACACAATACAAAAAGGCTCATTTCACACCTTCACGACATTTCAAATATTATGGACTTCATATTTTTCTTCCGAATTCATGTAAAACCCACAGAATTACTTTACGACCTTTTCCAAATTATTTCAAATCTTGGAAAGTTCAAAGAATACATAAAGGCTCATTATACACCTTTACGACATTTCAAGAAACAATGTATCTCATATTTATATGGGCTTACAAATATCAAAATAAAAATACTTCAAATGTACATATTGAGGTTTAGATAATTTTAAAAAACTTCACATATATTGTCTTACGGTATTTAAACAATTTTGCAAAACCGCTAAATGCTGCCAAATAAGTAACTTCAACTATATCCACCAGGAAAAATACAGAAAATTTATCAAAATGGTCACACCAAACAAAAAGAAAGCTGACTATTTATAAAATATGCCCAAATTTCAAAATTGAATGTTCCAAACATATAATTACCCATTTATACGATGGCCTAAAATATATAAAAAAAACACAAATGTAAATATTTAGAAATAGCTGTTTTAATATTATTTTCCCAAAACAACAAATTTGAATTACAAACCAAATGCAACTATAGCCACAAGCAACAATTGAAAAAATTCATCAAAACAATCACAAAAAAAAAGGTGAATATTTACAAAATATGACCAAATTTATGCCTCACAAATCCACCAAGGACGCGCCATGCCGTGTTAAAATTAATATGTACTCACACAATGCATTTCCTCTACTTATGTAGTTCAATTAAATACTTATGGCAAAATAAATACAAATTCCACCAAATCAATTAGTTAAATATTCGAACTACCCTAAATCCACCAAGGACGCGCCGGGCCAGGTTAAAATTAATATGTACTCACACAATGCATTTCCTCTACTTATGTAGTTCAATTAAATACTTATGTCAAAATAAATACAAATTCCACCAAATCAATTAGCTAAATATTCGGAACTACCCTAGAATACATCGAGATGCCCATAAAAAAGTGCTTACTACTCTAGAATATATCGACATACTCAAAAAATCAAATGCTAAAAATGTATGTAGAAAACAAACATGTTTTAATATTTTCAACTGGCGAATATTCGGATAAAATCTAATTGCACTTCCTCTAATTACATGGGGTTAAACATATTAAATGCTCACACAATGCACTTCCTCTAATTGTGAACTCAATTTGAACATTTCAATTTGGTCAATATTTGCAAGTAATATGCACTCCCTCTAATTATATGTACTTCAATTTTAAAAACTTCTCTAATTATGAAATTCAATTGAATAAATGTGCATTCCCACAGATGGACTCCAATTAACTACTGATAAAAATATAAAAACATTTTCCAACCATTTCTATTTCAAATGGACCAACATGCTCACAAAAAATAAATGTGAACTATTTAAGTCAACATACAAACATATTCAGACATTTCAAATTGCTTAATATTTGGAAAACGCCCAAACGCACTTCCTCAAATTACATAGGGTTATTGAATTTAATAAATGCTCATACAATGCATTTCCTCTAATTACGGACCTAAATTACACATTTCAGTTTGGTACATATTTGCAAGCAAACGACATGACCTTTCAGTAATTATGCAATTCAATTAAAAAAATGTATGTTTACATCCATTATAGTTCAAATTGCTGAATATTTGGAAAACATCCAAATGCATTTCCTCAAATTACATCAAGTTGAATTTAATAAATGCTCATACGGTGCATTCCCTTTAATTATGAACTTAAATTGAACATTTCAAATTGGTAGATATTTGCAAGTAATCAACATGACTTTCCACTAATTATGGTATTCAATTGAAAAAAAGTGCGTTTACACCCATTGTATACTTAAATTAGATATTGATTTAAAATAAAAACATTTTTCCCACATTCCAATTTGCTTAAGAATTTGAGGCACTCTAAAATATATCAACATGCTCACAAAATTAAATGCCAACTATTTTTGCCAAAATACAAACAGATTTCAATATTCCAAATTGCTTAATATTTGAAGAAACATCCAGATGCACTTCTTCAAATTACATGGAGTTCAATTTAATAAATGCTCATACCATGCATTCTCTAACTACAGAGTTAAAATGAAAATTTATGGCAAAATAAAAAAATATTCAAACAATTTAAATCGCTGCGTATTTGGAGATACTCTACATATCAAATTTCAACGGATTTCGGCATTTCGAACTACAACAAAATACATATTCTCTAACTATGGAGTCATTTTACAAATTTATGAAAAAATACAAACTAACAAATGCCTACAAAATTCAGCAAGGGCGCGCCATGCCGACGTGACAAAATTCTACACTATATGAACAAAAACAATTTAATTTGGCCAAAATCTAAAAAAACGAAAAAAAAAATTGATCCAATTATATGGACAGTTAGATGGAGTTGAATTTCACAAAACAAACTCCCTAATTATGAAATTCAGTTCAACAAATGATCTTTCGCACTCATTATGGAATTAAATTACAAATTGGTAAACAAACATAAACATTTTTAAACCTTCCAACTTGCTTAAAGATTGGACATACTCTAAAATATATCAGAATTTTTTTCCTTTTCAGAAACAATTTAAGAAACTGTTAAACTTCCGACATGTGGCCCTACCCTATTTAAGCAGATTAGAAACAAAATTTGTAACCGTAAACTTCTTCTTCCAAATATCAAAACATTCAAATATAAACAACTTTTGACCATGCACATTTGCAAAATTAAAGTTTCTTCCCCAAGTATTCACAAATATGATAAATATATGAACACTAACACGAAGAAAAAAAACCACAGGCTACCTATCCATAACAAAATAAAAACCTGTTTGAACATTCCAATTTGGTCAACATTTTGTTTAACAGGAAAAAAAAATACAAAACAAAATCACCATGCCACGCCAAATTCAACTAGTACTTCATCAATACGCAAAGCTCAGCACGTTATTCCATCTGCGCCATTTACTTTTTCCACGCTCGCCATTGTTTCCGATTGTAAGCTCGAGTCGGAGGAGATGGCGACGGCGGCTCTCAGCGCGAACGGAAGGTCAGTGGTGCAGGTCAGGTCGGAGGAGGAGGCGGCGGCGCCTCTCAGCGCTAGCATAACCCTTGAAGAAGATAGAGTCAACGGAAGATGGGATGTTGAGAAGGCGGCTCTCAGGGAGAGCATCCTCGCCCAGCTCAAGCAGCAGCAGCTTCTCGCCATGCCTTCCCTTCCGATACGGCGCGGGGTGGATGTGCCGGAGGCAGGCCGTCGGAGGCCGGCGCCGCCGAAGGCGATTTCCTGTCTGGTCGACGAGAAGATAGAAGTCAAGGAAGACCAGGTCGTCAATCAAAGGTTACCGATTCCCCTGCTTTCCATCCTCGGCGAGCAGCCTTCCGTGGAGAAGATACGTCTGATGCTTTCGATCCTGGGCGAGCACCCCTCCGAGGGGAAGATGTGGTTGATGCTTTCGATCCTGGGCGAGCACCCCTCCGAGGAGAAGATGTGGCGGATGCTTTCCATCCTCGGCGAGCACCCCTCCGTGGGGAAGATGTGGTTGATGCTTTCCATCCTGGGCGAGCACCCCTCCAAGAAGAAGATGTGGCTGATGCGTTCGATCCTGGGCGAGCACCCCTCCGAGGAGATGATGTGGCTGATGCTTTCGATACTGGGCGAGCACCCCTCCGAGGAGAAGATGTGGCTGATGCTTTTCATCCTGGGCGAGCACCCCTCCGAGGAGAAGATGTGGCTGATGGGCGTCCTTACAGAGAAACTCAACGCCAACGGATGGCCAATGCTGCAGATCAAGCCCGAGGAGGTGGCGGCGGTTCTCAGCGCGAGCATACACGAGAAGGCCTTTAAAGAGGACCACGTCGTCAAGCCAAGTTCAGTGGGGAAGGCGTCCTACGGGGCATCATCGATGCCGACCAAGATGGAGGATTTGGAGCTGTTGCACAAGGAGGGCGCCCTAGTCTATCGCCAAGGTCGGATAAAAGATAAACTGAAGCTTTATTACCAGTACAATTATCACAAGATCACAACTAGTTTGAATTTCCCAATTTACTCATTACAGGTAGTTTGAATTACTAGGATTTTTGAAACTCTAACCCTAAGAGTTACGGCTTTGTGATTGTTGCTCCTTTATTATTTTGAAAATGATTTCAAAGTAAAAGATGGTGCATTGCACTAGTGACTACTTCCACTATAGAATGTGTGCGACTTCCCACCCTGTAATTAATGAGCTTCTTCAATCAAAGTATTGTTCAAGCATTATTTAAGATAAAATTTTATTCAAGTAAGGCTGCTGATTGCTTCATTTCGGGTACTCATACAGGGTATTACTACATCCATGAAGTTAACTGGATCGTTACCCCATTTGAAGGGAGGAAAATAGTTCCATGTGTGAGCGACCAGGGATCGAGTGGAACCTGCGTTTTCCATGCACTCGGAGGTGCTGCAAATATGGAAATAGCAAGGACTCGCGCTCTACAGGTAGACACGTGGTTTCTGTATTGATAGGTGTGTCACTATCTTTGTCTATGCGGCAATTAATGATATAGTAATGTCTCCTCCAGGGCATGCTGAGTCCTGAGAGAATTGATGTCCCCACATTCATCTTGAAGTTCGAAGCCAGTGAAGGTAAACCTCTTCATGGTTTGTTTAGGGAACCAAATGATATGAAATATCAAGGTTCCGTTCAAAGGGAGCGGGTCGGCTTCATTCCTTTGTGGTAGATGTAGAAAAGTATAGTAGGTTTCCATTCAGTGTTTGATTGGAGAGGTATAATGAGAAGATTTTGGTTTAGCTCACCTTTTTTCATAGGAATTGTTAGATTACCTCCTACAGTATATGCTAATATGCACATGCTGTAAGTGAACAAATATAGGTCTTTTCATTTAAAAACATATAATTCGATTTTTTTAGCATAATTTCCTTTGCATATTCAACACAAAACAGTTAGCAATATACAACAGCGCATACAACATATATGACATCACTACATATGCTATGCGGTACACAACGTGCGGATGAAATTATTTTATTCCCACGATTCGACTACAAGTTTGTACCCATCTTCTAGAGTACCATCATCTTTTCACTACCATATATAGTCTTCTTTTTTTGTGGTCCTTTTGAGTTACAAGACTCGTGAAATATTTGTGACATGCTCACCTCACCATTGGCCTCATCGTCTATGCCAACAGAGAGGATGTCACCCCTCACGGTGGGCATAAAACCCGATACCTGAAGCCCGAACCCGAAAAACCCGAGCCCGAACCCGAAAAACCCGAACCCGACAAACCCGAGCACCACATCGGGTAGCAGTTTTGGAAACCCGAACTTTATTCGGGAAATTCGGGTTTGAAGTCACGGTACCCGATCTACCCGTATAACCCGAAATATAGACATTGTCTACCGCCGCCGCTAGCTCTACCCGTATAACCTCTTAAGAAAATCCCCAAAACAGGGCAAGGCCCAGCCCAAGTACTCTCCTCCCTCGCTCGATCCCCTTTCTCTCACGGTCTCACCCCGCCGCCACCCTCGCCGCACCGCTGTCCATCTCGCACACGCGCACGCACAAGGAGATGGCGGCCCCCGACGCCGCCACGTCCAAGGCGAGCCCGAGCTGGCGAGCTCCGCCGCTGTCCTCTCGCGGGGGACCGCCCGCAGCTCCCCCACGATCTGCTTCCAGATCGGGGCAGATGAGCTTCGTCTCCCCATCCAACCTTCTTCAGAGTAAGAATCCCTGTGAGCAACGAATTTGACTTCTCCAGCAAAATTATTTCCCTGCCGGATGAATTCATTTTCGGAATATTCTTACTGCCTAGCCCTCTACAACAGAATACCTCCGCCTCAGGGGTTCGCTATCTGCACTGCAGTAGGACGCCGACGACCCTGGCTTCTATGCGACACCGTTGAATTTCCAGTATTTTTTGTTTTGTGTCTTGTATTTCGGGCAATTCGGGATTACCCGAACCCGAACCCGAATTATCGGGTACCCGAATTGTCGGGTATCATATTTTTTGGTCAAGTATCGGGTAGCATTTCTGGAAACCCGATTTTTGTATAACCCGATTTACCCGACCCGAATTTTCGGGTAAACCCGAACGCCCACCGTGCCCACCCCTGACCTAGCATATCCCAAAAATGGTCTCCATGATATCATAGTTTTCAATAGCGTCCATTCAAGTAGGTGAAAATAGATTTGTGATCCTAGAAAAAATGTGCAAGTGATTAGACAATGTAGAAAAAAAAACATGGCATGCTAGTGTTAATAACACAATGGCCCGCATAGCGTTCTTCACTGAGCCTAATATTGTAAGTCTCCTTATCCCATGCATAGAGCCACACTTAGATTCCTTAACTAGACTGCCCTTCCTCCACTTCTTAATATGGCCGGTTTCTAACTTGAATCCTTTTGAAATCTCTTCCCACTAGTTACCGTGTGAGTAAACAAGTCTAGCATCATGTTGGCCAGAGAGATGGTCCACTTAGAATGCCCAATTTTACTAGTATTCCAACTTGCAGCGTTGACTTTGACAACGTCCATTTCTATTCAGCGATCGAAAGGTATCGAAAAAATTGATTAGATCATCACAAATTAATGGTTTCAACTTAATAGAAGCACAATCTGTCCAGACAACCAATAGGATGCGCAAAAAATGGATTAGAACATCGCAACTACATAGTTTTAGTATAATAAATGGTACATTAATCTGTCTAGCCAATCAATAGGTTGTCAAAAAAAGGATTAGAACATTACAAACACATGGTTTCAATATACCAAATGGTACAATATATCCATCCAATAAATAGGTTGTAAGAAATGAATTAGAACATCACAAATAATTGGTTTCAATATAAGAAATTGTATGATCTGTCCAGCCAATGAACAGGTTGCAATAAATAGAATATAGCATCACAAATACTATTGTCAGAACATATAACAATCTGTCCAGCAATTGCATAAATGCATAGATAGCTTAGTAATCACTACAAATACATGGTTCGAACATGGAGTATGCCACACCCATCAATTTCGATACATGGCTTGCCTATCTTCCTACACTTTTACACCCTTTTAACTCTACTTTGTTTGGTTCTTGCTTTCTTTATCTTAGGTTCAAAGTAGTGTTTACAAAATAATGCTACTCCCCCAACGTTTGAGAGCTACCGTGTTAAATTTCACATGTTAAATTTTCCTAACGCGTTACTACATTGTGTTGTGGAAAAGTTTCATGACCTTCCACTAGATATATTACCGATGGTCCCATGGATGTTTATGCTTATCTTATATGGGATCTGCAGGTGCTAGCGTGGAGAATTTTAAAGGGAACATATTAGAAGCAGCTATACAGCATCTCGAGAAACACGGAGTTCCTGTTGAGGGTGGCGGAGACCTTATAAAGATAGAAGCTTCTCCACGAATCGGCATGTCCTTTCCTCAGGTTTGTGATCTTCTGATTGAGGGACGACCTGTCCTTGCTGGGTTTAATGTAGATTCAAACCTTCGGAACCTGAAAGGAATGGAGATCTACGAGTGCACTAGCCATGTTGATCACAGTGGAGGGGGGAGACCTCGTGGGCACATGGTGCTGTTTGTTGGCTATGGAATAAAATTTGCATCACAACTGCCATGGCCGTATCTGATCTTCTTAAACAGCTGGGGTGAGGGTTTTGGTGAAGGTGGCGCCGGAAGAGTGTTCTTTCATCAACTGCGTGATTTTTTTACCGTTACGGTACAGAGAAGTTGAACAATGTAAGGAAGACTGTACTTTGATCAAACTTCGTGACTTCTCACTCTTACTGTTAGAGATGAGGTGACCGCGGAACAATTGAATAAAGTCATGCGATATTGGCAAGTATATAAAGTAACTGGTTTGATAATTTTTTTGTCTATATATGTACTAGTTCAAAACAGAGACTCACTAGTCATAAACCCGTGCCCTCCACGGGGAAGCATCTTTTGAACATGTATTAAGACTACTCATAGTGGAGAGTAACATAATGTAGTAACATGTACATATTACTACTCTAATCCCTCCATCCGCAAAAGACTACACATCTAGCATCCAGAATTTTTCCAAAAAAGAGTGTCCATCTAAGCTCCCAATGCACATAGCCTTTTATTCTAATCATTATTATTTGACTCACACACCATCTAGATTTTGCTCACAGATTTGATTATCTAATATATTTATGAAAGTATGGACGACGCAAGGGAGGCTCTCATTTGGTCTTTCTCCTTCTCTCTCCTATCTCCCACTTGGGAGTCGCCTCCGCCCGCCAGGCACCGCTCTGGCCTCCCTCCGCCGGCCTCGCTGGTTTATTTTTCATCGCCTTAGGTGTAGGTGTAGGTTTAGGGTTCGATGTCTGGTCCCATGTGGCGTTTAGTGAGATGCCGCTAGGCTTCTATGGTCCGGTGCTTATGCCTAGCACGGGCTGGCCGGCCGCGACGATCTCCAGCGAGCTTCCAAGGCGGGAGGTTGGCGGTGGAGGCGTTGTGACTGAAAGCCTCTTCCCAAGAAAGGCAAATCTAACTTTCTCTGAATGAATCATGTGACATGGTGTTGTGGCCGTCCCTCTGGTCGGCCGTGGAGGCGAGCAGAAGGGATGGGGTGGTGCTCAGTTTATTGGATCTGGAGCTGGCGCTCGGGAGTTGCTGCAGGAGTGCTCGAGCCGCTCCTGGCAGTCCGTGCTCTCGAGTTCAGAGCCCAAGGCTCGGATCGGCATCGCCGGCGTCGCCGTCCTCTTCAATAAAACTCGATGGTTCCCGCGGATTTGCTAGCCGGAGCTGGGAATTGGGAATCTTTCTTTCTGCTCGCCATGGGGGCGATGTCGAGGATGGATTCCTTCTTCTTTGCAACGACTGGCGGTTCTTGCGACAGGGAAACGTTGAGGATTCTCTTGGGAGACGTCGTTGTTCTTCATGGTCGTGCGGAGATCGCTCTTGCCCCAGGCGCCGGCTACGGTTTCGACTGGCCTGTGTAAGTGGTACTTTCATCCTTAGGCCAAGTTGCCGTTTCGGCGGCCCTTCCTGTCGTGGGCAGCGTGGTCCAGACTCTTCTTCCCAAGTGGTTCGCCCCGTCGAGGTGGAGGATGGCTGCGTCGCCCCTCTGGTCCGTCGCGCTAGGGAAGGAGATTGACTTTATCGCTTTTATTGTACTCCCTCCGTCCACAAAAGGATGTCTCAACCTTTTCCAAACATACATGTTTGGAAAAGGTTGAGACATCCTTTTGTGGATGGAGGGAGTAATAGTTTTGAGATCCTTTGTGCAAATTGTATGGTCCTATGTGTAATTTCCTTCTTCTTAGGGTCCTTATCTGTAGGATATAAACTAAGCATTGACTATCATTGATGATCCTGGTCCTTTGGGACCCGATCCCCTGTTAAAAATATTGAAAGTACTAAATTGACCATATGTATTAGCCGATATCTGTAAATAGCAAGGGTCTAAACGCCGCTTGCTTGATCGACAATTGCTTCATCAAATGCAGCTAATCCTTCAATGCTAAACTTATTTTCGTTATGACCGTACAATTTGAATTGCAAAATTCCCCCATAGGTAGATTGTTTACTCCCCTTACATTTTATCAAAATGGGATTGACTAATACTACCTTTGTTTCACAAAATAGGGTCTATAATTTTTTCAAAAGTCAAACTACGTAAAGTTTGACCAAAAATTTATAAAAAATAATTAACATCTACAATCAATATCGTTAGATATATCTTGACATGTAATTTCATATTATATTTTCATACTATTATAGGTAGTCTTTCCATTAAAATGTCAATTATACTAACATAACTTCTTCTTGTTAGTATCATTTATACGCGTGGCATCTATTGCGGAGATCGTCATGTGTTAGATGAAATAATTAGTTTTGAAGACACGCATCTGTAACATTCATGGAATGATCTCCTCTGAACCAGCCTCTTTATCGTGCTCCCACCCAAGCGAGGGGATACTCCCTGACTTTTGTCCTATTAGAGCATCTCCAACAAGCGCTGGAAAGGCCGGCACGCTAATTTTTTTTACAGCACCGAAATAGTGTTTTACCGCGCGGGGGAGGAGATTGCTTTTTCAAATGCTGCATAATTTAGCGCGTGCAATGCCCGCTTTTCCAGGCACGCTAAAATAACGCGCCACAAACACATTTTTACACCCACACGACTGAAAAACAGATCAACCTGAAGGTAAAAACTGAAAATAAAGCTAATCTAATCGTAATCTACTCCTCCTCGTCGGTGGTGGTGTCCTCGGTGGATGTGAACAGGTCATCCCACCTGGGATCTTTCTCGCCCGAGGTGGTGTAGCCGGAGGAGCTTCGGCGGCGGAGCGCGGGGAGAGATGAAAGGGAGAGAAAGCGAACTGTCGTAGCGAGCGCGGGAGGGAGAGGAAGCGGTAGCGCGGCGCGTGGCTGCCCAGCGAGCTGGACGTGATGCGCTATATAGCCCGTGCACGCGGCAATATTTTTTCCCGCGCGCGGGACTTTAGCGCATCTGCCGGAGCACGCAAAATGCTCCACGGCGCGCTAAAACAGCAGTTTTCCCGCGCGCGCCTTTTTTCCAGCGCTTGTTGAAGATGCTCTTTGCTCTTGCAATGTGCTAGCATAGCAGGTTAGTTAATTACCTCAACGAACATAGCATTCACATGACTTGTTCTCCCAACAACTAACCCAGCAATTAAGTTCAATTTATTATTTTCAATGATCATGGCGTAATTGTTAAGCTGGAGCCTTATGATTTAAATAGTGCACACCTAACTAAAAACAATTACAGGCTTAGTCAGATTGATTGTGATGGTCAAATGGTGATGCTCCGGGACGTGGACTTCAAAAAATAATGGGCCACTCTAAACTGTTTCTTTCTTCTTTTTATGAACAAGAAAAAGAGAGATCTATTGATTTATTACTCAAGATTAGGATTACTGTTCGAAAGAGGTGCCTTTTCCCCCTGTACTCCAGGCTGTTGAAGGATTCTTACTTCTAGAAACTTATCTATACCTTTAATGAAAATACATTCCTTCTTCTTGCTAATATCATTTGTATGCACACAAGTACAGAACGACACATCGGATACCCCTCTATGGAAACGGCAGGCGTTAGGCGACGGAGAATCGCACTTTCCGCGCGGCCGGTGCGTACAAACCTGACCTGGGCCGCGGCTAGCCCGTCAACATAGGTAACGGAGAAAGTATTATCTCCGTTACCCATATTATTGGCAACGGTTCCCAATGTGCCTCCGTTTCCGATATGTGGTTCTATGACAACGGTCATTCGATGTGTCCGTTTCCAATGTGGTCGCGTTCAAGCTTCTTCGAATTCGAAGCGAGGCCTTAAAAACCCCAATCCTTGCTAGCTCTAGACGCCACAGAATCTGCTCTCTCTCTCTCGCTCGCTCGCTCCCTCCTACTGATTAGCGAAGATGGCTCGCAGCAACGACACACAGGAGCACATAGGGGTGGGCATAAAAACCGAAGACCGAAAACCGAAACCGAAAAGACCGAGACCGAAACCGAAATGACCGAGACCGAAAAGACCGTTACAAATTTGGGTAGCAAATTAGAAAAGACCGAAGTTAGATCAGAAATTCGGTTATCACTTATACATAACCCGAATAGACCGAAAGACCGATTTTATTTTATTTTGACTGAATTACGTACGGAAGCAGTCGAATTTGTGTGTCAGCCCAGCTTATGTGTCATCTAGTATATAGGCACAACTACCAAACCAACCATACCATCTAGTCTCTAGACTCAACAACTGGGTATCTCAGCCCAGCGTACTGTAGATTCTCCCGTGCATGAGAGACCAGTCGATCGCTTCCCACTTTCCCAGTCCCGGGCACCGATTCCCCTTCTTGCGCCCTATATTTTGATCTATTTGGTCATGACCGAAGACCGGACCGAATAGACCGAAGACCGAAGAACATAAAACCAAAAAGACCGAATTTATTACGGGTATCATTTCTGGATGACCGAAATTGTTAAACACCGAAAAGACCGAACCGAACTAACCGAAAAGACCGAACGCCCACCCCTAGGAGCACACTGAGTCGCCGCGGGACAGTCCCCCCCGTCAGCGGCGAGTCCGTTGAAGGACCGACGCCGGAGACGAGCGACGACGAATACGCCAACTTCCATGATCCCACCTTGATGCTGGGCCCACCGAAGGTTGATTCTGATGAGGAGTCAACCGAAGAGGAGAAGGAAGAGGAGGAGGAGGAGGACGACGAGGAGGACGAGGCGGAGGCGCCGGTCCCGAAGAAGGGAGCCCCGGCGACGGAGAAGAAAGCCGCCGCCACCGCCTCCGATATGCTGCCGCCGCCGCCACCACCTCCAATGGCCCCCAACAAGCGAGGCCGTGAGAAGGACGAGGATTGCGCGAAAGCAGGGCGCAAGAAAAACAAGAAGTAGCTTGTAGTAGTTCTATAAGTTCTCCATCCGCAATTTACTTTATTATTATTAATATGTACTGCGTATGTAATATAGTAATCACTAATATTAATATAAATATCCTATAAGTGGTTTTCTCCATATAGGAAAATATTATTCCAGAGAGTAGAAGAAATTCCACAGAGTGGGCGCGTAGGTCCCACACCTCAGTGGAAGAAACACAAAGGAAACGATCTTTCTAAAGAACGTTTCCTATGTTTTACCTATATATATGGGCGTACAGAGCAAAACCTAACACCCACTCGTTTCCTCACTCTGTCCCAGTATGCTAGATCTATTCGTGGCGGCGGCTCCTGGCGTTGCGGCCATCGCCGGCGCCGTGGCGGCGCCGTCTCCGCCCAGACGACGGCTATCACGGCGAGGTCTTCGCCATCTCCCCCGACACGGCGAGGTCTTCGCCATGTCCCCCGACACGGCGAGGTCGTCGCTCTGTCCGCTTCCTCTGCCTCCACCACTTCCGGATCTGCTAGATCGATCCAACGGCGACTTGAAGAAGGTATCAGATCCACTCTTTGATGTAGCTAACTTGCCTATTGTGCACATGATCTAGAGCAACTAGTTGTAGTTTAGCCACCTTGTTGATAGTAGTTCAGTTCACATCCGGTAGTTCTATCTAGATAATTTCTTGATGTAGTTAACTTGTCTATTGTGCACTTGCAACCGGTTGTAGTTTAGCTAACTTGTTGATAGTAGTTCAGTTCACATCCGGTAGTTCTATCTAGATCATTTATTAATGTAGTTAACTTGCCTATTGTGCACTTGCAACCGGTTGTAGTTTAGCTAACCTGTTGATAGTAGTTCAATTCACATCCGGTAGTTCTATCTAGATAATTTCTTGATGTATTTAACTTGCCTATTGTGCACTTGCAACTAGTTATAGTTTAGCTAACTTGTTGATAGTAGTTCAGTTCACATCCGGTAGTTCTATCTAGATCATTTCTTGATGTAGTTAACTTGCCTATTGTGCACTTGCAACTAGTTGTAGTTTAGCTAACTTGTTGATTGTAGTTCAGTTCACATCCGGTAGTTCTATCTAGATCATTTCTTGATGTAGTTAACTTGGCTATTGTGCACTTGCAACCGGTTGTAGTTTAGCTAACTAGTCCATGTGAAAACAGGAGTCTATTTCGGTGACACTGCATAAAAAAGTCGGAGACACAGAACAAACAACGAACACTACTCAAGACAGTAATGTTTGTTAACTTTCCCATAATGTCCTCCAATTATATACATAGGTCAGTATACACTAAATGCTACTATATACTTCATATTATTGTGTTAAATTGTTCGTTCTATCTAGTAGTGTCAGAACTAACATAAATCCTTATTTACATTTAGGGATATCAAGCTGTTCCCTTTCAAACTCCACCATACATATCCACCATCGCTATTGTGACGTTTTGGTACACTGCATAAAATACTTTTTTAAGTAAGAGTGTTTTATACAGTGTCGTCGAAATGTCACATCGGTGACGTATTAGATTAGATTTCGATGACACTGCATAAAAAATCCAGAGCCGGTGGTGGCCTCCATGGAAAGGATGATCGTTGTCAGGCATCGTATGAAGCTACTGACATCGCAATATCTTGTTGACAAGCCGTGTGTTGGCTGCTCCGGTTCATCAATAAGAGCCACCTCAAGACATAGGTAAGATATCGTTTCAGTTTGCTTAAATTCATAGTGTATTTGTTTTAGCATATGTATTTAACAATTGTAACTCTATTTACTAATGTATATGGTCCAAAGCTTCAACATCCTTCTCTCAAGAAGTTGAGATAAGAAGAGATTGCTAGAGTGACACCTGCGAGGACTGTGGAAAAGGATGTAGGGAAGAAATCATATATTCTTTCCGTCCTTTGACATGATTGGCTTAGTATAGATGAAATCTGTTATCGTTTTACCTCTAATGTTTGTCACATCTTGTGATGCAATTGTAAAGGTGAAATTGTGATGGAAATGTAAAGTTACATTGTGATATGAATGAAATCTGTTACCGTTTTAGTATTTGAGCTTGTGCTGTGAGATTTTAAATATCTAGTGGCATTTGTAGACGTGGCATCCTGTAACCGAAATATGAGAAATGCTCAGTGCAAACGGGTGGATGGCAAACTCCGTATCTGATGAAGGAAAACTAAGAAAACGGAGGTCTGCGCACAACCGTTGCCAAATGGAGACCTCATCGGAAACGGTGTTTTGCCTCCGTTACCGATGAGGGCCTTCACATCAGCCAAGGAGGTGGGGACACGGACCCTTTTTCCGTTGCCGATGGGGTTTTTGGCCCGTTTCCGATGTGTAGTTCTGTACTAGTGGCATAGCATCTATTGAGCAGATTGTCATGTGTAGATGAACAAGCATCTATCGTGCTTCTACCCAAGCGAGACGATGCTCCCGGATTGGAGATTTCTTTCCTTTTAGCTCTTGTGGTGTGCTAGCTTGAGCACCTCAACCGGTGCGCTCAATAGAGCGTCCTACGAACTCACACAACTGTTATTGGAAGCGGGAGCGACTCACCCCACCGACCGCTCCCAATAGAGGCTCGCAATAAAATTCATTCATAGTTTCCTCTCCAATAAAAGACAATTCAATCTGAAATATAATAAATCATATTACATAATTTTGTACACATAAAATTAGTCACAAAATAAGTAAAATAATTCATACGATTATTCAAATTAAAATAAATTGCACACTAAATTAGGAGAGTCGACTGCTTGTCCTTTGAGTGCCCATATATGCGCAACTAGATAATTTTAAATTTGCTCGTGAGTTGCTTTATCTTGAATTTGGGCGTTCGTAGTGAGGAAAGTGACAAATTCTGCAGGCAAATCATGATCAATCTGGACAAGAGGATCCTGATGATAGTATGGGTTCTCATCATGTAGCGGAGGATCATCACTTTCACTATCAATGATCTTGTTGTGCAACATCACACAAATTAGACCAAGGTACTTGACAATAGAAAAGTGAGATTGGAGCACACAAATGTTGCTCAACATCCTTCGTAGCACCCTCCTGTGCTGCTGCAAAATGAGATTGATTTTGATCTAACAGGTTGGAGATGCTCTTGACAAATGTATACCATCTTGGATAGGCGCATCTGCTAGATAGTACCCCTTGTCATTGATACGTCTCAAACGTATCTATAATTTTTGATGTTCCATGCTGATATTATACCAATTGTTACATGTTTTATATACACTTTATGTCACTTTTATACATTTTTTGGGACTAACCTATTAACAAGATGCCACAGTGCCAGTTCCTGTTTTCTGCTGTTTTTGTATTCCAGAAAAGCTAGTCAGGAAATATTCTCGGAATTGGACGAAAATTTACGGAGGCCCCTATTTTATCAGAAGACAACTGGAGTCCGAAGGAGAGACGAAGTGGAGCCACGAGGGCCCCACACGTGGGCTCGGCGCGGCCAAGGGCCCACCGGCGCCGAGGGGTGGTGTCGCCTCCTCGTGCACCGCCTCGCGACACCTTTGGCCTATATATTGCTCCTACCCCGAAAACCCTAAAAGAATCGACGATTTCCCCAGAAAAGTTCCAGAGCTCCGCCGCCATCCGAAACCCTAATTCGGGGGACAGAAGTCTCTGTTTCGGCACCTTGCCGGGACGGGGAATTGCCCCCGGAGCCATCTCCATCGACGCCACCGCCTCCATCATCGTCGTTGCTGCCTCCCATGATGAGGAGGGAGTAGTTCTCCTCGGGGCTGAGGGCTCTACCGGTAGCTATGTGGTTTATCTCTCTCTCCCATGGTGTGATCTTTATGTGATCATGAGCTTTGTAATCTAGTTGAATCCATAGATGTTACTCTTCATTATCTTATATGCTACTTGAGTGGTTTTATTAATGTAAACTCCGGAGTCACCTTTGTCCCACGGTGCGAAGTTGACAGTGTGCGCACCGTGTGTGGCTCTTAGGCTAAAGATTACAGAATACTTATCATGAGTTATTATTTGCGTTGGATGTCTCTATGAAATTGCGGTGTTTGTCTAGTACTATTTAGGGCGCTCAAGTTGACAGTGTGGGTTCCCTAGATGTGGAATGCGACTTTAAGGTGTGCTTTATAGCCCTACGCAGTGGATTGGTGTTCGTTATCCAACGAGAGAATAACTCAGAGTAGCATAGTGAAGAGGAAATATCTATGTATTCAATTATATTATTATTGTTGAGAGTGTCCACTAGTGAAAGTATGATCCCTAGGCCTTGTTTCAAGCATTGAAACACCGTTTACAACCATTTTGCTCATGTTTGCTTGCTGCCATTTTTATTTCAGATTGCAATTACCACTTATAATCATCCATATTACTTGTATTTTAATATCTCTTCGCCGAACTAGTGCACCTATACACCTGACAAGTGTATTGGGTGTGTTGGGGACACAAGAGACTTCTTGTATCTTAATTGCAGGGTTGCTTGAGAGGGATATCTTTGACCTCTACCTCCCTGAGTTCGATAAACCTTGGGTGATTCACTTAAGGGAAACTTGCTGCTGTTCTACAAACCTCTGCACTTGGAGGCCCAACACTGTCTACAAGAATAGAAGCGTGCGTAGACATCAAGCTATTTTCTGGCGCCGTTGCCGGGGAGGTAAGGTAAAAGGTACTCACATCCTCCAGCTACTTAGCTATTTTCTAGCACTGTTGCTGACGTGTGAGTGCTCGAAGGTATTTCCTTTAGATTC
Source organism: Poa pratensis (assembly GCA_947311845.1). NCBI lineage: Eukaryota > Viridiplantae > Streptophyta > Magnoliopsida > Poales > Poaceae > Poa > Poa pratensis. The sequence goes on from CAMZMU010000083.1 coordinate 11,384,956, forward strand.
TGCAATTATATCTTTTTGTTTCTTGTTTTTATTTCACTAGTTAGGCTTAATGGAAAACAACAAAAAAATTAGAGATCTTATGAAATTTATCTTGATTAGGACATGATGCTTTTGAAGAGAAAATTAAAAAACCTATGGAAATTTGTTTGCATAATAGTGTAGCAATGTTATTAGCATGAATTCTTTGAACACCATTATTGCTAATGCTATGGAAGTCTAAGCTTGGGGAAGCGGTTTTGATGAAATGATATTTTTAGTCCCCCAAGTTTTGAGGAGAAAATTTTCTTTGATGATACTTTGCCTCCAATTTATGATGATTATAATGATAGTGGTATTTTGGTGCCACCTACTATGGAGGATAAAGTTTATTATGATTATACTATGCCTGCAATTTATGATGATTACAATGATGTTGTGATAGTTTTACTCCCACTATTACTAATAAATTGATTATGCTTATGTGGAGAGTAATGATACTTTTATGCATGTGGATCATGATAAGAATGCTTTATGTGATAGCTATATTGTTGAGTTTATTCATGATGCCACTGAAAATTATTTTGAGAGAGGAAAGTATGGTTATAGAAATCTTCATGTTACTAAATTTTTCTCTTTATGATGAAGGTTTTGAGCTTTCTCTTGATTTTTTTATTTGCTGGGTACTTTAAGACCTACTGGTCCTTATGAGAGAGGGAGACACGGTTTCATATATCTCAATAATATTAAGTCCTCTCTTTATGTTGAAATTTTGAAGTTGCACTTGTTTTGCCTTCCTATGCTAGTCACTTTGTGCTTTATTGATTTATTTTCTTACAAGATTCCTTTGCATAGGAAGTGGGTTAGACTTAAATGTGTTTGATATTTGCTTCTTGATGCTCTTTCATATTCAACTCTTATACATATGAGAGCATCATCAAAATTATCATGCCTAGCTAAAAGGCTTTAAAGAAAAGCGCTTGTGGGAGACAACCCATTATTTTTATTTTCTGCTATTTTTATTTTATTTGAGTCAAGGTGCTGTTTACTTCTGTATCAATGCCTTTGTATCTTTATTTTCTTGCATTGTTGTGCCAAGTAAGGCCTCTAATAGGAAGATGATGCTAGATTTGGATTTCTGCGCAGGAACAGATTTCTGCTGTTCACCGTTTTGCTTCTGTAAAATCACAGAAAAATTATTTAAATCTGAAAATTTTTTGCGTGATCCTCAGATATGTGCATCTTTCGTTAGTTCAAAGTTTTTCGATCTGAGCCGTAAGTGCCTAAAAAATTCGTCTTTGCGGACTGTTCTGTTTTAGACAGATTATGCTTTTATTTTGCATTCTCTCTTTTACTAGTGTTGAGTGAAATTCTTTTTTGGGTGGAAGAGCTTCACATAACATCAGTGGCAGTAGCTAATGTTTAAAGTAACAAGTCATATTGCGTCTTTATAGAACATGTGATTTTTGATTATGCACTAACCCTCTAATGAGATTTACTTTGAGTTTGGTGTGACGGAAGTTTTCAAGGGTCAAGAGGGAAGAGTGATATAATAGGATGGAGAAGAGTGAAGAGCTTAAGCTTGGGGAGGCTCCCATGGATCTCCCCAGCATATTTCAAGAAGACTCAAGCGTCTAAGCTTGGGGATGCCCAAGGCATCCCCTTCTTCATCGGCAAAATTATCAGGTCATCTCTAGTGAAACTATATTTTAATTCTTTCACATCATATGTGCTTTTCTTGGAGCGTCTGTGTGCTTTTATTTTCAGTATTGTACTTTTATTTTCAATAAAGCTTGACTGGACCCTAGCATTCTTGATTGGGAGAGAGACACGCTCCGCTTTTTCATGAGAATACTCCTATTCTTCACTTATATTTGTTGAGTATTCATATCTAGCGTGTTCAGCTTTTAGCTCTTGTTTTCATGTATCTCTTGTCAGAGCTATTAGCTTTCTTTTAGAAAGTACTCTCTTGCTTCACTTATATTGTTTGGAGAGTTGTTAAATAAATTGATTGGTGTTTGGTTGGTTCAGAAAATGTTGCATGTGGTAATTGGTATAAGGAAAAACTTGCTTAATCTTGTAGATCACTAATTTGGATAACTTGATGCTTGTCAATTGTTTTGAGTTAACAAGTAGATCATGATTAAATTTGTGCATCACATGAGTTAAGCCTATTAGTGAAGAACTACCGTAAAGCTTGTTGAAAATTTGGTTTGCATCGGTGGTATCTCTAAGGTCTAGATATTTTCTAATAACAGGGTTTGGTTAACAAGGAAGACGGTATGAAGTCTTATAACGTTTGCAATATGTTTGTCATATAAAACTTGGTGTACGGGTTGATATTCTTGTTTGCTTACATAACCTTGCTAGCCTAAACTCTGTACTGAGAGGGAATGCTTCTCGTGCATCCAAATCCTTGAGCCAAAATCCATGCCATTTGTGTCCACCATAACTACCTATATGTGGTATTTCCTTGCCACTCCAAGTAAATTTTTCATGTGCTACCTTTAAATTATTCAAAATGTTATTATTCCCTTTTTGTGTCAATGTTTACTAGCTCATGAGGAATTAGTGTGGTTATTCTTTATTCTATTTGTCAAATGGACTTTTACACCTGGACTAGCGGCATATACATCCGCTTATCCTCTAATTTTGCAAAAAGAGCTGGCAACGGGGTGCCCAGTCCCAATTAATTACAACTTTAACCATTAATTCTCTTCACACTTTTGCCCTGATTCATCAGTAAGCAATGACAAACAGTGAAATACCTGCGTGTGTAAACCAAAGAGAAAGAGGGATGATCTGCCTTGCTGGTAGAAATAACGTCCTTCATGGGAGCCGCTCTTAAAAGTCCGTTTGACAGGTAGAATACTGTTCTCACCCGCTACCATTCGTTGACAATTAACAAACACCTCTCAAAACTAGATACTCCTCCATGGTATGTGATTGATGGAAGGCACCCGAGGATTCGGTTAGCCATGGCTTGTGTTAGCAAGGTTGGGAGGAGTGTCAAATATTTTATGCAATCTCTATATGTTTTTCAAAACCTAAAAGCTCTAGCACATGACTTAATCCCTGCTTCCCTCTGCGAAGGGCCTTTCTTTTACTTTTATGTTGAGTCAGTTTTCCTATTCTTTCTGTCTTCCACAAGCAAACACTAGTGTCAACTTTGTTACAACATGTTATATGCTACGTATTGGACTTGTTATACTACTTTGTGTTGACGATATCCATGAGATAAATATGTTGAAAGTTGAAGCAAATGCTGAAACTTAATTCTTCCTTTGTGTTGATTAAATACCTTTTATTAGAGACTATTGCTTTATGAGTTAACTCTTATGCAAAACTGTTTGATGCTTGTCTCGAAAGTACTATTCATGAAAACGTTTAGCTTGTGTGATTCATTGTTTACTCATTATCTATTTGGTAGCAAACTATAGACCATTGACTTGGATCACTTCATTCATTTACATGTGCCTTACAATATTATTAGATCAAGATTATGATGGTAGCATGTCACCTCAAAAATTATTTTGTTTTTATCGTTTACCTACTCGAGGACGAGCAGGAACTAAGCTTGGGGATGCTGATACGTCTCAAACGTATCTATAATTTTTGATGTTCCATGCTGATATTATACCAATTTACATGTTTTATATACACTTTATGTCACTTTTATACATTTTTTGGGACTAACCTATTAACAAGATGCCACAGTGCCAGTTCCTGTTTTCTGCTGTTTTTGTATTCCAGAAAAGCTAGTCTGGAAATATTCTCGGAATTGGACGAAAATTTACGGAGGCCCCTATTTTATCAGAAGACACCTGGAGTCCGAAGGAGAGACGAAGTGGAGCCACGAGGGCCCCACACGTGGGCTCGGCGCGGCCAAGGGCCCACCGGCGCCGAGGGGTGGTGTCGCCTCCTCGTGCACCGCCTCGCGACGCCCTTTGGCCTATATATTGCTCCTACCCCAAAACCCTAAAAGAATCGACGATTTCCCCAGAAAAGTTCCAGAGCTCCGCCGCCATCCGAAACCCTAATTCGGGGGACATAAGTCTCTGTTTCGGCACCTTGCCGGGACGGGGAATTCCCCCGGAGCCATCTCCATCGACGCCACCGCCTCCATCATCGTCGTTGCTGCCTCCCATGATGAGGAGGGAGTAGTTCTCTCGGGGCTGAGGGCTCTACCGGTAGCTATGTGGTTTATCTCTCTCCCATGGTGTGATCTTTATGTGATCATGAGCTTTGTAATCTAGTTGAATCCATAGATGTTACTCTTCATTATCTTATGTGCTACTCAGTGGTTTTATTAATGTAAACTCCGGAGTCACCTTTGTCCCACGTGCGAAGTTGACAGTGTGCGCCGTGTGTGGCTCTTAGGCTAAAGATTACAGAATACTTATCATGAGTTATTATTTACGTTGATGTCTCTATGAAATTGCGGTGTTTGTCTAGTACTATTTAGGGCGCTCAAGTTGACAGTGTGGGGTTCCCTAGATGTGGAATGCGACTTTAAGTGTGCTTTTATAGCCCTACGCAGTGGATTGGTGTTCGTTATCCAACAAGAGAATAACTCAGAGTAGCATAGTGAAAGGAAATATCTATTTATTCAATTATATTATTATTGTTGAGAGTGTCCACTAGTGAAAGTATGATCACTAGGCCTTGTTTCCAAGCATTGAAACACCGTTTACTCTCATTTTGTCTCATGTTTGCTTGCTGCCATTTTTATTTCAGATTGCAATTACCACTTATAATCATCCATATAACTTGTATTTTAATATCTCTTCGCGAACTAGTGCATATACACCTGACAAGTGTATTGGGTGTGTTGGGGACATAAGAGACTTCTTGTATCTTAATTGCAGGGTTGCTTGAGAGGGATATCTTTGACCTCTACCTCCCTGAGTTCGATAAACCTTGGGTGATTCACTTGAGGGAAACTTGCTGCTGTTCTACAAAACTCTGCACTTGAAGGCCCAACACTGTCTACAAGAATAGAAGCGTACGTAGACATCAGTCATACGCATGGCCATTGATCTCGATCGTGGTTGCATGGTCGAGCTGACGAGCAAGTCGGCTAAAACCTGTGAGAATTGCAGACTCCTAGCTATGCATACATAAATTCATTTGGTGTATCACTAGTAATCGAGCCATTTAAACCTCTCGTTCGCATGTAGAAGGAATCAATAGTGATTTGTGGTTGCCGTGGTCAATGAGCAATATCAGGCAAGTACTAGCCAATATTTTGAAACAAAAATTGCATTTAAACAAAAATATTGGTACCAGTTTATTTATCCATGTGCAAGCGCTTCAATTCGATTTTTTCAAAAGGCGTCGGTAATTTTTGCTTTGTATACAGGTTTACCGTGGGGGCTTAGGACGCACGGGTACAGCGCGGTAACCCAAACCCCTGTGATGAGACAAATTGCTTATGGTAAAATGTACTAACCGTGTGCACGATCTTCAATTGTGTGCGAAGACACATCACATACATTTTTTGCTGGTGAGCCGTGTGTAAAATTTCTCATATGGTTATGTAAATTAAATTGTGCTTATTATTTTGGCCACATCGTACACGATTCGGGAGGACAAATCGTGTGCAATTATCTTCACGGGAACCAAACGTGTGCGATTGTCCCCCGCTTCGCAAACAGGCGGGAAATGTTAGTCGTGTTTCATTTTCGTCCGAAGTTGCCTCCTCGGTTTACTCCATGAAAATCCCTTTACAGAAATTCCCTCAGTTCGATCCTTAGTACGTTTTAAGCTTTTTAGCCAGCCTTGGTCGTTGTAATTTTTCCTTTCTTTCTTTCTTTCGGCTTTTGGCCATCTCTGTAAGACTTTCAGCCCTTCCTCTTAGGTTTTCTCTTCTTTCTAATATAATACATGTAGTGCTCTTGCATGGTTCTAAAAAAAATCCCTCAGTTCAGATCCCTCAAATTGTGGTTAAGACATTTCGTTTTCAACCATGAGTCAGATGGAGTAAACAATTTGTAATCATTGCCCATAACTAATCGGTGACAGTTGATGCTCCGAGGGCGGCAGACACTTGACATGGATGACCAGATGAAAGCCGCCTCCTGCTGCTGTTGTTTAACAACTAACTAACCCAGCGATTGGATCAACATCTGAGAGTAGGCTCTCGTTCTGTCCCCTGTGGCGACTTGCTCCCCTCTTGAGAGTCGACTTTCCCCTCCAGATCCGGCGCCCAGCTCACTCCTTCTTCCCCTCCGGCGGCGCTGCCGTCCGGTGTGGAGGAGGATGCGTAGCCTGGGTTGTAGATATTAGGGCTAGTTTTGGTTTTCACGCGGTGGATGCCTTTCTCTATTTCTTCTTCCTTTTTCTTGCCTTTGCTCCGGTGATTCGCAGCGACGCCGGAGACGGCTCTGTTCCCCTCTGCAGCTCGGATCCGTTGTGGATCTGCTGTTGGGTTGAAGTTGGTCGAAGGTTTGCTAATAAAATCGACTGCCGTATCTTCTACTCTGCAGATCTGGATATGAGCTTTGCAGATCAAAAGATGGAGCGATACTGCCTTCCTCTGGCCGGCCGTGGTGGTGAGGAGAGGAAGATGTGTTGCTGCTCTGCTGCATGATCGGTGGAGTGGTTCTGGAGCTGGGGTGTTCTTGCGTTCGAGCGCGGCGTGGGACATCGACTTCGTTACATCTCCAGCAAGTTTCCATGGTGGAAGCAGATGCAGGAGTTGTTCAAGGCAAGCTCTCTTATCAAGCGCTGCTGTCTCTGTCCTGAGCTTCGATTGCAGTGGCTTCATCTTCCTCTGGCGGCGTGGCGGTGAGGGGTGGAAGGTGAGTTGCTGTTCTTGCTTTGTTCTGGTGGAGATGATTATGCTGCAGCTGCGAGCTCCTCTCGTGGTGGCCTTGTTTGCCTCCACGAATCTTGGCCAGAAGGGTGGCCTATCTTCAACCTCCGATTTGGAGGCCTGCTCGGCATGGCGTCAGTGCTTGGCGGCTCCTCATGTTCAAGTGGTTCGTCCCGGGCGTGGAGGGTTTGCAAGCGTCAGTGCTCGGTCGCGGAAGGGGGAGACCAAGTTCTTCACTGCGCTCCATTGATCTCGGTGCTTCTGGTGCCTGGAGATCGCCGGCGTCGTGTGGCAGAGACTCTCTAGGACTTGATTGTATTTCTATCTTTAGTTCTAGGGTGTTTTTTGTAAGATTTCTGGACCTTTCTTCGAATTCGAGGTCTATTAGGGCAAGAGATGAAGGTCTGGATGTAAGTTGTGCCTTCCACGTTTTGGATTGAATGCAGCATTGGGGTCTTTGACCCCAAACCTTTGTACAAAAAAAAAACCCAGCGATTGAGCTTAATAACTTGTAGATGGACAAGTGGTGTACCTAACGCCGAGTTGGCGTTAAAAAAGGAAGACTTTTTTTTGAAAGGATCCGACCCACATATATTAAGGCAGCTCAAAACATATTACCAACAGGTCCAAAGAGAAAAGGAAATTACAAAGAGGACCCAGGAATATGCAAAGAGCACCCCAAGCCACCGAGAGGAAACACAATCGGATCCATGCGCCGCGCGCCGGAGCACCTAGGCGTCGCCGGAGTCGCCGTACCACCTGTCGCAGGGGAGAGAGCACCTCCACACACTGTAGAAGACCGCAGAGCCGTCCGCCGCCCCGCGACGGAAACCGAAAGCGATGAACACGCACGGCCACAGCGCCAGCTCCCCCGAACCACCCAGCTTCCCGCCGACTCGGCGCCGCCCAGGCCAACCACCAGCACACCCAGCAACTTCCAGACGGCCACTCCCCTCGCCACCACGGCCGGCCGGAGCAATACCGTCGAAGAAGACCACCTCAACCACCACCAAAAACGGATCGCCAACACCCACCATCTTCTCCCTCGCCACCACGGCCGGCCGGAGAACCAAAGACGGAGGAGAGCACCCAACGAACCACCTTCACTACCTCCCCGGCGACGAGACCGGAACGGGGAAAGGAGGGGAAGGACCAGGCCCACCACACCGACGCCATCGCCACCGTCTTCGACGCCGCCGCCAGGGCACACACACCTAGAAAACTAGGACCTATCTACACGCACGAGCGAGTACCGGAGCTCCCCCACCTCACGGTGCCGAAACGGCGACCGGAGGCGGAGGGGAGCGGCGGAACCGCCGGCGAGAGCAAGGAAACTTCGGGACGCCTTTTCTGCCTCCTATCTACTGTAGCAGGGGACACGGGATAGGGCCTGTTAAAAAAAACGACTTGAGGGAGTCAAGCAGGGCAATAGCATATCTGTTCCATAGAACAATTGTTAGGCTACTCACAATGGGGAGTAACTTAGACTAGTAACATGCAAAATAATTCGGGGTGTAGACAATAGTATATCACATGAACGTGCAAAAAGTTAACTTCAAATATACTTTGTATTACGAGCTACGCAAAAAGGATAAAAGTGTGGATATAAGTATGTATATTACGAAATCTCTAAATTTTATCAGATTTTGTTATTTTCGTGTAGACCAGAATATAAAGTATTTCAAATTGACATTTTGCACGTTTGTGGGATACACCGTTGATTATCTCCGAATCTGTTTTCAGATTTTTTTGAACTGACAATATGAATTTCAATTTTTTTTAAACGGAATGAGCTAGAGCTCGGAAGTAAAAAAACTCTTTTTGTTGATATTCCTCTCTTTATATATTATCGACATCTGGGGAGGTGGGTGCCCCTATATGCCGCCCTAAAGGAAACCTGGGTGGGCTCACCTTTGTGCTAAACCAGATGTGTGCTTTCATCAATACTGGAGATAGGACTCACGAGGGTTTCAAAGAGGTGGGCTCACCTTTTTGCCGCCTAAAGAAAACCAGGGTGGGCTCACCTTTTTGCCCAAGTGCAATTAGCTAGTCCCGATCCGTCCAGTGTACTAGGCCTGCTATACCACCATCCCTGGGCTGAATCGGGCGGTTAGCAAACACAAGATGAGTTGGTCAACGTATCTTCGACTAACGACTCCCATGGTCAATATACATAATGTGCACCAGGAGAGTCTTTGGCCATGCGTCCCTACCCCGATATCTTGAGTCGACCAGGCACTCGGGGGCTACTGACGTGGGCGTACCTTCGGGTGCCGCACCATGACCATACCTGGTGCACGATTGTACTGTGGTCCACCAGGTGTCCCAGGAGAAGCCCACGAAGACGCACTTGCAATGGAGGCCGTCGCCAGAAGTGCGTGCCAAGTCAAGCGTAGTTCAAGGCGATTTAAGTTTTCCTTACCTACAAGCCTAGTCGGTTGTGAACTCTCGAGACCCAGCCTCCTATATAAAGGCCGGGAGCGATCCAGGGGAGGTTGTTCATCACACACACCAAACCCTAGCGAAATTGCATGGATCGCCATTGTAACCTCACTATACATCTTGAAATCAATACGAGACAGCAGGAAGTAGGTTATTACCCTCCGGGGGCTGAAACTGGGTAAATACTTACTTGTCAGCCGACGATTCCACCAACGTTACTGTTCTTCCTCCCCCTCACATGAAACACTAGGTCCACCTCGAAATCAATACCGGATACGAGATGAACAAGCTTAGATTTCAATTTATATTAGCTTGAACCGAAATTTTCAATTTACATTTTATACCCACAGGATATTTATTGGTTTACTTAAATTTTCGATCCGTTTTGGGATGCCGCGGTGTGGGCTGCAATTGGACCTAGTCAT
>CAMZMU010000083.1:11524133-11622367 GCA_947311845.1 Poa pratensis
AACAAAATACACCCCAGTACCCCACACAAACCTAGCCAAAGGGCATGTAAAGAAAAGGTGATCAATGCTCTCGTCCCCGCACAAAACATGCACCGGCTACTCCCCTCCCAACCCCTTTTCTTTAGATTGTCTTTAGTTAGGGTTCTCCCCCACATTACCAACCAAAGAAAGGTTTTGATTTTAGTCAGAATTTTCATCGGCCAGAGGTGTTTGAAATTCTTAGCCGGTGGTTTGGTTTGTAGAGCATTATACAGAGTTTTAACCGAAAAACCCTTCTGCCCTAGTGTCCAAGTTACCTTATCATCACCTTCATTTAATACAACATTATCAATAATGTTGAACATTTCTTCTTTCTGGGTTGCTAATTCACCCCAAAGACACCTACGAAAAACAAGGCATCTACCCTTAGAAGATACAACTTTAACATCCTTGTTAAAGGTGAGGTTGTGCAATCTAGGTAACATCACCGCCATACTTTTTCCTTGGTACCATTTGTCATTCCAGAAACTAGTTTATTGCCGGATACCACAGTTCTGTCACAAAAAGAGTAAAAGATATCTTTTACTTTCATTAACCCAGACCAAAACTGAGATACCCCATCCTTATCCGAGGCTTGTGACAGTGTTTCCTTCTGAAGATTTAGAATATCCTGCGAGCCCCGTTTTCGTTCTCTAATTTCCAAAGCCATTAACACAAAAGGCTAATATTCATAATATCCAGATTTAGAACTCCCAACCCACCTAAATCTTTTGGAGAACAAACTATTTCCCAATTAATGAGGTGGTATTTCCGGATCCCTTGCTCCTCTTGCCACAGAAGCCTACTTCTATACCCGTCACATTTTTTCCTTACTCCTACAGGAACTCTATAAAAAGAGAGCATGTAAAAGATAATAGAAGTTATGCAAGAGTTTAGAATAATGGTTCGAGAGCCTATGTCCAGCCATTTTTCAAGATAACATCATGTTTTCTTCCCCATTTTTGTTTCTACCGGCTCCCAATGTTTGTTGAGAGACGATTCTTATCAACAGGAAGCCCTAAATAAGTCATGGGCAAGACCCCAGATTTGCAAGTAAAGATCTCCTCATAAACCTCACTATGATTTTTGCAATTTCCGAAACAAAAAACCTCACTCTTGAGGAAATTTATTTTTAGACCAGACATTTGTTCAAACAAGCATAGAAAGAATTTGAGATTTCTAGCGTTTTCAAATCCTTCTTCTAATAAGAAAATGGTATCATCTGCATACTGGAGAATGGCCACGCCATTCTCCTGCAGATGAGAAGCCAAACCAGTGATAATTTTATTTTCCTGAGCATTTTTTTACCATTACACTAAGCGAGTCGACCGCCATATTAAAGAGGATTGGGGAAATCGGGTCTCCCTGCATGACACCTCTGTAGGTGTTAAAAAATTCACCTTGCTGATCATTCATTCTAATATTCACCTTGCCGCTAGACATTATACTGAAAATCAAATCATTCCACTTATCAGAAAGTCCTTTTTTCACATAATGTTGTATAAAAAAGACCAATTAACATTATCATAGGCCTTTTCAAAATCGACATTGAAAAGGACTCCAGAATTTTTTTTCCCTTTTTACTTCATGCAACACCTCATGTGAAATAACCACCCCTTCCATTATGAATCTATTTTTCATAAAAGCAGTTTGTGTTTTATCAATAAGTTTATCACTAAACTCATTAATTATGTTGTTAAGCCCTTTAGTTATAATTTTAAGACTCTCATTCATGAGGCAAATGGGCCTAAACTTTGTGATGACCATCACATCATCACATTTAGGCAGCAGCGTAATAGTACGAAAATTTAATCGACGTACGTCTAGTTTTTTGTTCATGCAATCATCAAACAAATTTTTTAGAGGTTTTTTAATACAATCCCAAAAGAACTGATAAAACTCAATCGGAAATCCATCAGGACCAGGACTCTTGTTGTGAGCCATGGAAAAGATGATTTCCTTAATTTCCTCCTTAGTGAAATCCCTAATGAGCACTTCATTTTCCTCAGCGCTCAGCACATAAGGAAATTGCACATTAGGTCTAACACTAGCTCGCTCGGATTGCCCAAAGAGTTTTTTTGTAGAATTCCATAGCATGAGCTAGCAATTCTTGATCCCCTTGAATAATCCTATCATTTTCTTGTAGTTGGAAAATTTTATTTTTCTTTTTCCTACCGCTCGCTTTATTCATAAAATATCTGGTGAACCTCTGTCCCATTTTGAGGTCCTTACTTTTAGCACGTTGGAACCACTTGATATTTTCCTCCTGGACAATTTCATTTAGTTGCAATTTTAGATCTAACTGAAGTTTCCTATCGGCTGCTGTCAGGCCAAAAGTTTTAGCCGGTGTATCAAGATTATCAAGTAACCTTGTCAACCTAGCTTTTTCCATTATATAGAAAGCATCACCATTTCTCTCCCAGCCTTTTAAGCCTTTTCTTGTTAAGGCAAGTTTCCAATTCCACTCAGCAATGGAATCTCTCCTGCCCGCTGGCTTTTCCCAAATCGGTTTAACTACATCTATTATATCTTCTCGAAGTAGCCAACTCAGTTCAAACCTAAAATGATAGGTTTGAGTTTCCCCACAGCCAGTATCCACTGAAAGTGGAGTGTGATCAGACCAAGACCCTCTCGGAAGAGCAATAACTATCGCCATAGGAAATTTATCTAGCCAGTTGGTTGTCACTAGTACCCTGTCAAGTTTTTTATACAGGGGGTTTCATGGTCATTACACCATGTAAACTTCCTGTTGTTAATGGGTAAATCTACCAGATTGTTGTTTTCAATAATACTATTGAAAATGTATGTCCATCTGTCACAAACACCACCATTACTACTCTCCCCACTATGTCTAATAATGTTAAAATCATCTCCAATGATAGAAGGTTCTTTTGCACTACTACAACTTGAGCCAATTCTATTAAAAAAGCTTCTTTCCCTTCGGCCTGGGCAGCTCCGTATATGGAAATAAGATTCCACACGAAACCATCCTTCCGCGTTTTAATATGGAACTTAACAAAATAAGCCCCTTCACTTATACCAAACACTTCATATTTAGCATTTTTAATACCCACCAGCATACCACCCGATCTTCGAATCGAGGCGAGGGCATGCCACGTGTAGATATTTCTTGGTCCTATTTGCTCGATCCAAACATCCCTAAAATCCACGAGTTGAGTTTCCTGGATTGCCAGGAAATCTAACCCAAATTCATGAGACATTTCTCTCGTGTGTTTTCTTTTATCGGAAGATCCCATCCCCCTACCGTTCCAAAAGGCGCCTCTCATTTTTTCCCTCTTTTCTTTTTAACTTTCACTTTTGATTTGACACTAACAGCATCCAGGGATTTCCTAGGTGCCAGGTCTCTGCGAGGGGATAGCAAGTGGATAGGTATATCCACTGAATCATCCATATCGCCTAGCCCATTGTCATCATCTGTCAGAATAGGTTTTAGACAGTTTATGTCAAGAGGTTCTTGACAGTTCTCTTCACCCGATTCCACATTTTTTTCTCACATTCTTAATCGTCTCATTATAAATGCTATATCTAGCATTTTCGAGCTGTTTCACAATATCAATAGTTTGCATTCTTTTTTCTATCGTGTCACCAATAGAAACTTGCATGCAATAAGCTAAATTACAGAGAAGAATTAAGCACAGTGGGGAAGGAAGTACCTTTTTGTTCCAGATTCCTTTTGGTGGTGAAATCTTGAGCCTTCTCGAGAATAGTACCGTCCCCCTGCGGCCTCAACCTGTTTCTGATATTCTCCTCCTCACTTTTTCCTTTCTCTTTCTCCATTCTGATCTCCTCTTCCACTTCTTCATAGATCTTCTTCTCGATATCCTCAATCGTCTGAGTTGGTGAAACCTCCTCCTCACATGTATTCTTGTCAATGGACATTTCTGTCCCTTGAGAGAGATTCACATTCTCACCATCACCATAATCAAGTTGATCAGTATAATTGTCACCATCAGTTCAACTCTTCTTTCTCATTTGAGCAACTCTTGTTTATCTTTTGAAAGCACGAAGGCAATATGGCATGAAGTGATCCACTCGATCAAGAGTAGTAACTCTCAAGGCCTAGTCCTTAAAAGCTGGACTATGAAAAAGCTTTTAATAAGGTCAGTTTAGATTTTCTAATTGACCCTTTAGAAAAGAAAGGTTTTGGGAAGGTTTGGATCTCCCTCATCAAGTCTGTCCTGTTTGGGGGGTCTGTTGGTGTCATGCTTAATGGCGTAGAGGGCAACCCTTTCCTTACTTCAAGGGGAGTGAGAATCGTTTATCCCCTCTGCTGTTCAACCTACTTGTAGATGTACTCACGCTAACGCTGATTAAAGCGGCTCGGCAGGGCTTATTAGTGGCCTCTGCTCAAATGAGGGTGTTATAGTTATACATGTATATACACACATTGTAATGTCTACCTCTGTATTGCCCAAATATCTCAATAGATGATTCCAGAGTGCAGGAGCAGGTAGCTTGGTTGGACCTAATAGGTGGCTCTAGATTGGACGAGTGTATAATGTAGATCTCCATGAATAAAACATCAGGAAAAATTGATGATATGTGCTCTCATGTCCAGCAAAACAGATGCATGAGAGCTCTCATGTCCAAGACCACATGGTTAAAATACTTGACGAGGCGGTGCGGCCACCGGTACGAGCGGGTGTGGCCGTACCAGTGGTCGTTAAGTCTCCTGGAAACCGGTACGAGCGGGTGTGGCCGTACCAGTGGTCGTTAAGTCTCCTGGAAACGTTGTGGCGTGCTTCCTCCCCTTCTCTTTATTTCCAGCGAATTGCTTTTCCACAAGGAAATCTTTAATTGCTCCTAATCAACATATTTCCTCCCATACTTGGTTAAATTACCATACATGAAATTTCTCATATTTTGACTTGATGCGTACGTAGACATAAAAGTACGCGCTGACGCAATAAAATGCAGAAATCACTACCTGTACACCATAAAACATTAAATAGAAAAATTATATAAATTAAATGGACGCATTAGGCAAATGCCCTTTTTTCTAGTGATGGCCGCTGTCGCCCATCATGCTCACACTATGCACTAGTATGGGATTTGGAATTCTTAGACCGCCCCTTTTTTGTTTCTACATATTTAGCATGAGTTCGAACAATTATATGAAAGGATTCTTAAAATTAAGAATCGTTTCACTAGGGTAAGAATGTATGTAAGCCCATCTCACCAGGGTAAGATGTAAGCTCATCATGCCTTCTTTTTCATCACAGTGTTGTGCAATGAGACATGGCTCTCTAATGGGTTGTAAAAATATAACTACTTAAGCTGATTGAATAAACATGTTAGAAGCATAGTCACGCCAATTCACAATACTTTAGCATGCGATGATTTGTAATTTGCAAAATTCCACCAAAATATCAACCAACTTACATACTTACATAGGTTTGTAACAATAACTAGAACGTGTAGTATATGGGATTATTCCGACACGATAAGATTCGCAATTGGCAACTACTCCCTCCGTATCAAAATATAAGACTTTCTAGCCTTTGCTAGACATTCATGTCTACATACATGTATGCATGCAAATGTTAGAAAATCTTATATTTTGATACGGACGGAGTATGTTACACCGGCTTCAAACATGGGAAGCTAATAAAGATTGATAATTAATACGATCACGAACATTGTTGACCTCCTTGTAGGACGGACATGCGGAAGGGCCAGCTGGAGAGGAAACGGTCGTTGAGCTGCCCGCAAAGCCACTTGAGGGTTCAAGAGATCAAAATAAGGAATGGATTTATGGAAATCCTGTTGTTTATCATAAATATCTACATTACAAACTGTTATTTTCATTCGAATATATTCAAATGAGATTGTTTTTAGGCATCGTTTCAAATGTAATATGGCCTATGAGTAAAGTTTTTTAATGCAAGAGTTATTGCTTGATAAAGCAACATGTGAGAATGGATTTAAGGTTGCGATTTTATACAATGTAGATAGTTTGGAATTACAAATTGACATGGCATAAAAATTGGATGATCAAACGAGGGCAAAGTAGAGACTAATAAACAATACTTTTACACGCATCGCCTTATATTTCAAAGAAAATTTGTAAGAACTATAGGCTCTATATTTTGTAATATAATGAGTACTTATTAGGTGTAATCCTATACGACCTCAAATTAGTCTGCGCATCCATCTTGCAAGTTATACATGTATATACACAAACATTATAATGTCTACCTCTGTATTGTCTAAATATCTCAATAGATGATCCCCGAGTGCAGGAGCAAAGGTAGCTTGGTTGGACCTAATAGGTGGCTCTAGATTGGACGAGTGTACAATGTAGATCTTGATGAACAGAACATCAGAACAAATTGATGATATGTGCTCTAATGTCCAGCAAAATACTAGATGCATGAGATTTATACAGCAACTAGTATCAGAAATCTCTAATGGAGTTGTATCCGGCATGCCTGAAGTATCGATCTGGAAAGAGCCTACACAGGCGGTCGCCGGGCAGCGTCCACCGTCGGGTGAGTGTCGGAGCGGCAGATCGGGCAGGTGGAGTGCGCGTCCAGCCACGGGTCGATGCACTCCACGTGGTAGAGGTGCAGGCACAAGGGCAGCAGTCGCACCGTCTCCCCGACCTGGAACGCCCCGAGGCACACCGGGCACTCCTCCCCTCCGCCCGTCACGTTATGCTTTGCCGACCGGTTGTACTTGAACGCCGGCAGACGGTTCACCGGGTTCGCGGCCCTGGCCTGGCGGAGACGACGCAGCTCTTCAAAGTGCCGGCTCGGTTGCAGCCGCGGCAGCGCCCGCGGCGGAGGGGCGGCGGCTGCGCCTGCCGCTGCCTCAGGGCGATCGTCGTGATTTTCGCGGGGGGCGCCGCAAACGAGGACCCCGAGCAGGAACACCACAAAGGCAAGGACAAGGAACAGGATGAGCTCGCCTTGCTCTGAAGACGGCGGCGGCGGTGGAGGAGGATGCCATGAAGGTGTCGGTGTTGGTGCATACGACGGTGATAGAGGAGGAGAGATGAAGCGGTCCGGTATTGGAGGACCCATTGGCGCTGGATGACTGGATCAGTGCTCATCGATCCCGTGGACGTATATACTCCTATGTCACTACATTGCTCCTCCGTTCCTAAGGCATGCAATCCCGTTTTGATCGGTTACAATCCCTGATAATTAGCAAACGATAATTTACTCCCGTCTTTCTGGGCTGCACGCCTCGCCTAAAATTAATCCTCTTTTTATGTCGTGGAGTTATTGTCAGCAAAGATAATTTACAATACTAAAACAAAATTGCACGGGGACAATCAATTACTGATGCAGTTTTTCTTTGAAACCAGAGAAAGAAGATTCAAACGTTGACACACCATGCATGGCACCATGGCACCGACTTTTGCACCAAAATGGAGTAGCATGCATGGGGCCGCCATGTCCTCCAAAGCTAGCACGAATACGTAGTAGCAAGTGGCCGGTCAGTAAGACACTGTGATCCTAGGACAGCAGCTTCCTGTGGCGACTGCCCCTGTGGCGAATTCCTCCGCGTGAGGCTCTCCTTGCTCTCTTCCCCGTGTTCCCCAGCCTGGGCTTTCTCCCCCTCGTCACCGGCGGCCATGGTGGCCGGTGGTGGGTGGGAGGGAGCCCCGGTTCTTGTAGTTTTAGTAGGCTTGGCTTTATGCCGTTTAGGAGTTTCGTCCTGGCGTATGCGAGCTGCGTCGGGAGGCTGCTGGACGTCTCCCATGGTGGTCTTTCATGGTGGAAGGTGGCGATGGGAGGTGGATCTGGTGGAAGCTCATGTAATAAGCTCGGTTGCCCGGCAGTTTAGATCGGCGTGGCTCCTTTTCCTCTCCCTCTTCGTCGCCATGGTGGTGGATGGAGGTAGGGGTCGGGGTGGGCCGGCGACGACTGCTTGCGGATGGCTGGCTTGGAGTGGTGTTCGTGGATGGTCGGTGCAGGCCTCGTATCCCTCCCCCGTCGGAGGTTGGAGGCGAGGCTGGGGCTGCGGCTGCTCGGAGGTGTTCCTCCGCCGATGTTCGTTCAAAGAGTTGTTCGATTCCGGCGCTGTGTCGGATGGATCTTGCGGTAATCAACGCAGCTTGGCTGCTATCGAGCTCCGTCAGTCCTTGGGATCGTGGTGCTCCGGTCTTCTTTCTCTTCGGTGGAGCTGCGGCGGCGCCGGGGATCGGAACGGCCGGAAGATTGGGATGCTGTGCAAGAGGACGTTGAGGGGTTTCGCTACAATTTTTTGCTCCTTGAGGGCCTTTTTGCACTTTCTCCAGGACAGGTGTCCTTCTGGATGTATCCAGCGTGTGCGTGTATGTATGCCTCGTGTTTCTTTTCTGGTTTGAACACGTACCTGTTTGTCTCAAAAAAAAAGTG
Source organism: Poa pratensis (assembly GCA_947311845.1). Taxonomy (NCBI): domain Eukaryota; kingdom Viridiplantae; phylum Streptophyta; class Magnoliopsida; order Poales; family Poaceae; genus Poa; species Poa pratensis. Next base: position 11,532,521 of record CAMZMU010000083.1, read on the forward strand.
GCCGGTCAGTAAAGGACGCATCGACGATGGAGATCGATCGATCGGGATGAGCGTAGCCGTCGTCGTGCTTTGTCTGACCCATTTGCCATTTCAGTCGATATTGCGCTAGTCGAGCCATCGCTTCGTGTCTAACCACGGTTGGCCGGCCAGCTGCTACGAGCCTACGACTGCCCGGACCTCACGCTCTTCTCCAATTTGGTTTGTGGCGGCAGCCGGCAGGAAGGTGGCACGATTTAAGTTTTCTCTTCTTTCTCATTTGAGCAACTCTTGTTTATCTTTTGAAAGCACGAAGGCAATATGGAAATTTGAAAGTTTTAAGCTGTGGTAAAAGTAAAATCGGAAAATCTAAGTAGCAGGCGCCTTACACGGGGCGTAACTCCACGCAGCAATCTGGACCGTGGAAGCGAACGAGCGGGGTGGTCGTCACGTCCGATTCCGCTTTTGTCGTTGACTGCTTCGCGTGCCAGCGTCACACCGTGGCCGACAGCCCACGTGCTAGTGCATGCCTCAGCCCAGGCGTGGGTTTGATGTGCTGCTCTCTTCACTTAGCAGCTACGCACCACATCCTCCTCTCCTATCCACTCGCATGCTGCCACGTGGCACACTTTTGTCTAGCTGCTAGCACTTATACGTGCACTACTTGATCGACTGTGCATGCACAAAAAACCAAAAGGTGATGTCATCATGCATTAAATGTAAAATTCGAAACTTTAAAAAGTTTTGTAGACCAAACCGTTTATCCGATTTAGAATCCGTTTTCACCGCCAAGCTAGTCATGACGAGATCTTCGAAACTAGATCACATATTGATATATTCTGACAACTTTTTTTTTTGTCCTAAAAGTTACCCATCTGTAACACAGAAGTTATCTATGTTGTAGTATGTAAGTTACCCACCATATTAACGATTAGTTTTTCGGTTGAAATAAAACCATTTTTTGTTGTTCTTTTTGATTATTTCTAGTTTGGAAGTTAGCACAACTAGTTTTTCATAAGTGAATAACACTTTGGGACGGTAAATATATCGTGCACAAGTTGGTAACTATACACTAAAACACCTGTACAATTCATAAGAATTAGAATGATAACTGTCGATTTCATAGTGACGACTACACCATAAAAAAGATGTACATTGTGTTCGTAATTATTATTTAGAGGACATGATAACTACATCAATTTTCTGGTGGATAACTATACGAGAAATCTAACTAGCAGGCGCCTTACAACTGGCGAAACTGAGTTACTCACCCACTACTGAAAAAGTTACATATGTGTTCATGATATAGTTATCATCATAAAATCGATGTAGTTACCATACTCTCTCGGTAATAGTTACCCACACAATACTCATGGAGTTAACCACCCAGTGCTTATAAAGTTACCCATGTGTTTTCGTGTGTAGTTATTCACCCAATTTTTGTAGTTACCATACTTTCTCGGTAATATTTCTCAACCAATACTGATGGCGTTACCCTCTCAGTACTGTTAAATTTACCCAAGGTTTTTATGGTGTAATTATCCATCATGAAATCAATGTAGTTACCCTACCCTCTCGGTAATAGTTACCCGTCCAATACTGAGATAGTTACCCACCATGTATTGATAAAGTTACCATGTGTTTTCATGTGTAGTTATCCACCACAAAATCAATGTAGTTACCATACTTTCTCGGTAATAGTTACCACCCCAATACTGATGAAGTTACCACCCAGTACTGATAAAGTTAATCATGTTTATCATGCTCTCTTGGTAATAGTTATCACCCAATACTGATAAAGTTATCCATCCAATACTGATAAAGTTACCCATATGTTTTCATGTGTAGTTATCCACCACAAAATTGTTATAGTTACCCTACTCTCTCGGTAATAGTTACCACTCAATACAGATGGATTTAACCATCCACTACTGATAAAGTTACCCATGTGTTTTCATGATGTAGTTATCCAATACGAAATCAATTTAGTTATCATATTTTCTCGATAATAGGTACCCACCCAATACTGATGGAGTTATCCACTCAGTACTTATGAAGTTGTCACTATGAAATCGACATTTATCATTCTAATACTTATGCAAGAAAGTGATGTGGTAACTTTAAAAATCGAAAAAAACGAAAAGAACAACAAAAATGGTTCTATTTCAACCCGAAAACTAATCGTTAATATGGTCGGTAACTTACATACTACAGTCTGGATAACTTATATGTTACGGGGGTGGTAACTTTTGTGCCAAAAAAAAAATTTCGTCGAAACATATCGACATGGGATCTAGTTTTGAAGATCTCGTCGCGACTAGTCCAACGGTGAAAACGGATCTTAAATCGGATAAACGGTTTGTGCTAAAAAACATTTTAAATTTTCAAATTTCGCATTTAATGCGGGATGACGTCAGCAATTCTGTCATTTAGTGCATGCATGCATATTTGCTTTGTGAGGGCTCGGTTTGGATAAAAAATGGTGGCGGGCACGCATGTTGTTGGTGGGACATGTTTTTATCTTAGTTTTATCTTAGTGTCTACACTTTTGCCAAATGTAAGGCGCCTTCCACATAGTCGTTCCGAAGTAAAATATCTAAAATGTCAAACAATTCCAAAAATATTGAACATGAGTTTTACAGTGTGTAAGAAAAAGGAATTTGGTGCGTACATTTTGTTGTTCGATCTAGGGCGCCAAAATTTGTCTTTTTGTCTTGTTCATGCAGAAAAAATGCTCATTAACAAAAAAAAATTAACCACATGAAGACATAGATATTCAATATATATCTTTACAGGTTTTCAAGGAAAAATATCATTTCATATCAATTTAGTGCTCACCACGAGTCCAAGTGCTCCTAGGTGTCATTCCGCCTCTTTCAAATGTCTAATTTGCTTGTCTAGAACTCCATCGTTTTTGTTATTTGTCTGGCCACCAAATTTTAAACATGATGTTGGTTATTCATACTCATTTTAATTGCCCGAATTAAAACTTTTGTGGGCACTTAGGCAAAGTGACCTAGCCAAAGTGCTCCAAAATCTCGACCGTGACGTAGTGACAACGACATATGTACATTTTTTGCATCTTTTTTGTACCTCGCGAGAAGAAAATCTATGTATTCATGTACGTTGATCACACTGTCTCCTCAACGAGTCATGGCCGGTGTGAACTCAAATGCCAGCTTGGTACGCATCTGTACATGGATCACATTTCCATTCCGTGGCAAGCTCTATCTATTGTGCACCCGCCATTACATTTAGGTGCAAACGTATGCTAGCTTACTCTGGAAAACATGTGAAACGCATAGGGTAGCTAGGTTGTAAGTGTTTGATTATTGCACCTATGTCACGATCGTGAGAACAAAAAAACATATATAAAATTCCTTATGTCTACATGTTTAGGCTATCTCACAATTTCTACACGCTTTTGGAATTTATAATCGTTTGGTTAATTCGCATATGATGATAGTTTTATTTTAAACATTTAGCAGGTAAATGAAGCATAAGAGTTGCTCTGACGCGAAAACATGTTCAGAAAAGATAACAACATGCAGGCTGGCCCATGCCACACTCCTTTTGTGGTTATCTGTAGAAACCTTTCGTTTTTACGCTTTATATTTCCAGCCGATGTGCTGTGTAAAACTTGGATGCCTGTACTCTCTGGTTGCTTAAATGGAACCTGGGGCGAGCCCTTTTATCTAAAAAAAAGTTTGTTTCCCGGGAAAGGCAACACCACGTGACCACCCTAACTTTCAGTGGCACCATGTCAGCTCAACTTACCAAAAATACTCAAAGGAAAATAAAGACGTGTGAGAGCATAGACAAAGCAAGTCCCTGTCTCTCCCCCTCGCTTCATATGCCTCCGTGTCTGCTCGGGAATCTTTTGCTCAGTAGTACTCCCTCCGTTTCTATATATAATGTTTTAACTATTTCACATTGTTAACTAGCTAGATGCGGATTCAAATGAGTGAACATACACATTAAAATGTGTTTAGACACATATATGTATATGTGAATATAGAAAAAGACTAAAAACATCTAATATTTAGGAACGGAGGGAGTATTTCAGTTGTCCACGACCACCACCGAGCGTATGTGCTCCCTTCCATCAATGGAGTGGGGATGGGAGCCGGATCGGCAGCATCTCGGTGCCCTCGTGCTCTCCGTCTTCTGCCGTGACACCAGCCGCGTCGTCCGCCGGGCCATCCTCCCCAATTTCGCCAAGTTGGGCCCCCCTACGCTCTATCTCTCCGCGATCTTGCTCGAAACCTCCATCCACGCCCGCGTCACCTGTAACCCTAACCTCGACCACATTTCCAGCCTGCTCCGTCCCGTCATCGTGGAATGTGTCATGTTCTTCAACCTCGAGGTCATCATTCGTGGCCCTGGTGACTCAGAGTACACAAAGCTCCACATACCCTAGTCCCTCCATTTGGAGAAAAAAAATCAGGACAATTTTTTACCGTCCGTTCTCGTTGAAATTTTGGCCAATGGCCGCACAGTACTACACTTAAAGTACTATAAAGATAGCACAATAATGGAATCAGTAGAAATTTCTACTTCGACAACAAATACAGATAAGCAATTACTACAAGCTCCAGTGCACCCGTTTTTTACAAAAATCGAAAAATATCATTTTAGGTCTCAATATATTGTGAAAAAACCTACATGTCTAGTATGTACGACCAAATTTTCAGAGAAATATATTTTCATACGTGATCTGTACAAAAATAACAAGTGTAGCAAGTAAAATGAGTTCTTTTTACCCTTTGCATAGCCATGATTTTGTAATTTTTGTGTATGCTAAAGTAGAGCGTATTATCAAACAAAATTATGCAGATATTTAGATAACATATATATGTATTCACGTAATTGTTTTGAATTTTTTTGAAACTTTAAAATACCATTTTTGAATTTTACAAAAATCGCGTGCACTGGAGTTCGGGAGCCAAAATTCCTCTCTGATCTGTTTGCACATACAATTATACAAATGTTTTCCAAACACAGGGGAATTGTTCAGCTACCATAGTACTACAGCTCCTAACGAGGTACATTCACTCCCATACATAAACTCAAAATATTGGAACACGAAGAAAGATAGGCAACTCTTAACTGCTCAAACTAACGGGTCCACCAGATTGATGACATGGAGAGCGTAAATCAAGCAGAGCAGAGCAAGAGCGGGATGGCATCTAATGGTAGTCCACTTTGACTCCATCCAAATATGTGAATCCGAATGTCCCAGATTTTTTATCATGGCCGGGTGGCTGCAAGTCAATGTCTTCATCGTCTTGATGGCGCCAACATGGTACGGGCACAGGCCACCTGTTTCTGTTATTCGATAGTTTTCCACACATAGTAACGATATCGGCAAATTAAGTTTATTTCAAACATCAGGGATAATTAAATAAGTACCTGATTGGTGTACCATCACTGCCAAATTCATCACAAGTCCTGACACAGTAGCAAATTAAGGCTAGATTTCACAGAAATTTGTTTTCGAGAAAATGCAAAATGTTACTTCATGCACTTATCTCAAATCTAAATATGTGCACTTAAAGATGACAGTCAGTTCAACATGCAAAACAAAAAAATCTAGGTGTACATACCTTTTTTGCTTAAAATGGGCCAGCACACGAATAATACAGTCCCTAAACATGAACGGGGTTCCTAATTTCTTATCATAGAAGTTCATGCCGATAAATCTCCCACTGAAGTCAACCAGAGGCCCTCCGATCCCAGCCTAGCAAACAAAAAGTGACATTGAAGCAGTTGGCATGGAGAAGCTCTTATTTTTAGTAATGGAGAGATATAGTTTAGTGCATGTGATGGATATGTCAACTAATTATCTGCAAGAGCGGTACTAACCTTAGTGATCTTACAACTGGAGTACCTAAGATTTCTGTAATCAAGCAAACCCGACCAGTCGGTTCCGCTCCCACATGTAGCCATTAAGACTCCTGAGTCGAAGCTGCGCCCTACAGCTACTACATTCGGATCTTCAAGAGCTCTGTAATTCCAACGATCTTCTAGAATTCTAAATGAACGAAGAGGACGGAAATCCTTGACACCGACAAGAGCAACATTGTGGTATAAACTGGAATGCTGCAATATTCCCTCTTTGCGTTGTTTGTTTGGAAGCAAAACTACAATCTGCAAATGGCACCGTGAGAACTAAGCAGAAAGAGTTAAGGACCACATCGTGAGCTAACCTTCAAGTTTTCTGCAATCTTGTTTTGATCGTTAGGATCCCTAACCAAACTCGCGGAAGTCAGAATGATTGTGCATCCATTCCATTCAATAAATAAGCCTGTGCATGCAAAAAACCTCGTTTCTCCTGCATATATACGACAGTTTTCATTGATAACCAAGTTCAAATGTGGAATAGTAAGTAGCGTATTACTGTGAAATTACCGCTATATGAAGCAAGTGAGACAACAACTCGACTTAAATTCTGACAAACTGTTTTGCTGAGTTGACTCCAAGCACCTTTACCAGAATCATATAGGTCACCAAAAGTCTCTTCGAATGTATTAACCAATTCCAAGCCCTCTGTTCAATGATAGACGGCACAGTATTTGTTAGTGGCAAGAAGAACGCTGTAAACAAGCGCGACCCCAGACCAACTTACAAGCAGTAACTCACCCTTGGTAGTAGTTGCTGAAGGCTTTGGATAACTCCAGGAGTCTAGATCCCCAGATCTGTCTATATCCCCAAATCGAACACACGCATGAAGATAGTATAGTAGGTTAGCTGATTAGCACAGAGGCCATGATAGTACAATTACAAAAGGCTAAAGTAGCTTATACGAATATTTATTATGAAAACACAAATTTAAAAAGCTAAGTTTGCACCACTCGTGAGGATCTTAAAAAATATATCATTGGAAACGACGAGGAAATGGACAATAGCGTGAATGATCTGGCTGCATGTATACTCACCCCTTGGATAAGTGCGATATGGCCAGGGCTGCACCCGTTTCTGTATTTAAATTATTTTTTTTGAAAGGATCCGTCACAAAGTACAGGAACTCAGCACAAATTACAACAAGTCCAACAAAGAAAGAAAAAAACAAAAAGACCCAGTAATAAGCACAAAGCTCCCTGAGCCACCTGAAGGAATCACAGACAGATCCACCACCGCGCTCCCCATAACCTGGTCGCCGTACCACCAAACCCGGAGAAGAGAGCACCTCCACAGAAGTAGTCGACCGCAGAACCGCCCGCCGCCACGCGACGAGACCCAGAGCGATGAACGCACACGGCCAGCACCATCTCCTCCGCACCACCCAGCTTCCCGCCGACACGGCAGCGCCCAGTCCAACCACCAGCAAGACCCAAACTCCAGAAGCCTGCTCCCCTCGCCACCACGGCCGGCCGGAGCAACCAACGAAGAGAACCACCACAAACCTCAGCAAACACGGGTGGTACCTGACGCCGAAGATCTCCTCCATGGAGCTCCAGACGGAACCAGGTCGCAGCAACCCCAGATCCTCCAAAAGCAGAGCCACCCACTCTGCCCAGACGAAGAGAAGAACGGGGACAAAAGCTCAACGCGTAGATCGCCACCTCCGCAACGGCGAGCACGCAGAGCACCAACTCTCCCCGGATCGACAGATCCGAGAAGCACCAACCTCCAGCAGCTCGCCGACTCCGCCACAGGCAACGTCGGGGAAGGGACCGAGCGCCGGCACCATTATTCCACGCAGACGCCGCCGCCACCTCCTCGCCAGCGCCAACAAGAAACCCTACCTTACTATATACACGCCTCAGGCACGGATCCGGGGTCCCCCCACTCTCCTGCCACCGCAGCGGCAGCCGGAGAGAGAGGGGACCGACAGATCGGCCGTCGGCGGAGCAAGGAACCGGGCGGAGCTCCCTTTCGCCTCTCCTGAACAGTAACACGGGGAGGGGAAGGGAAAGAGCGTTGTCCGAAGGGGCAGTCGTCTCTTCGCACCCGTTTCTGTATTACTGTATGCCTGTGGAAAGGCATAGTAAACTTGACATAAATTACATCAGCGTGCGTACGAACCGGAAATAAAATGGACTAAAACAGCACGAGGCAACATCTACATGAATAGAAATGCAGAGAACTGATCAATTCCAAACCTCGAGGTTCAGGAAAAGATCATAAATCCTACTACTGTCCACATTTTAATTCTGAATGAACAAACTTTTAAACTAGAAAAATCTACTAGCTTCAACATTGAAGTAAAATGAGTATTCTTGGTAGGGGAAGAAATAATCAAGTTGCTATCAAGGGAAAAACAATGAAAAGTGCAAGGAAACTACAAACACCATATATAAATCTACAGGTGGAACGAAAAGACTAGTAGCTTCTTCATTGAAATAATACGAGTATTCTTGTTAAAAGGAGCAAAGAAGCAAACTGTTATAAAGGGGCAAACAATGACAACTGCAAAGAAATTCCAAATGCCATACATAACACAAAAGGAACGACACCCCTCGATCCAGATTCTTCAAAATTAATAAGCCTTGAAAGCTGTTTGGCAATCAATATAGCTACCTTATGAGTGCTCAAGTATTACACGAAAAAAAAATCCAGGAAGGGCGAAGTGGATTCAGTGATGGACTAACATAGGTAAGCAAAATAGATGGAAATACACAACACATACCTGAACGTCTCAACTTCCCTTTTCGGCATATATTTCTCCAAACGTTGAATTATTATACTTCTTGGAACAAAAGAAGTTCCTTCCCCAACCAAAAACAGATTCATGCCAACAAAGTTCCCATCACAATAAAAAAGCGGCCCACCTTCCCAAGCCTAGCAAAAAATAAAGTGACAAGCAACAAGGGTTACACCGGAGGAAAAATGAATCAAGATGTACATAATAAAAATGTCATTTTTATGCCTCAGAGCTATATAGTTCAGTGAAAATAGTTACAGACAAATACTCGGACCATAGCGCAAGTGTACCTTAGAGATTTTACAAGTGGAGAGCATAAGCTCTTTACCATCCTCAGATCCGGTTGAATCGCAGGTAAGTATCCCAGTGGTGGCCATTAATGTGCCAGAATCGGCGTGTGCCACAGCTACTACCTTACTAGAGGGTAGAAATTCCACCTGATGACCGAGATCCACCGGATGAACATCAAGGGTAACGGACAATATGTTGACAACAGCAATCCCCTTATCCGAACGATAGCTACCCAATATCCCTCTTGCAACATCGCCGTTGCGACGCACTTCTATCTATAATGAGAAAAGAAAGCAAAGAATACAAAATGGTGACTAACTGACTATCTTAAGGAAACAAGCAAAATAAGTGAAGGATGATTAGCAGCACCAACGTTCAAGCAACCATGGCCTTCTCTTCTATTATTATCATTAAAGGCTCTAACCAAACTTTCTGAAGTCAGAAACCTTGTGATATGCGGCCTGGAATCAAAGGCTATGCCCGAGCATGCAAATAACACCTCATGTCCTACACAGTATTCTAGTTTTAATAATCCGCAACTAGGGTTGTTAAATTAAAATAAGTATTCTAAAACTTGAAATATTAGAGTATGGCAGCATAGTCACCATCGGACAAATTAATGGAGACAACATTTCTAGAAAAGTTTGTAGTAACTTCTTCACCGAGCTCACTCCAGACACTTTGGCAGGGGTCACCAAAGTTGTCGATCGGTTCTTTCGAACTGCATCCCGATGTAAGTCGCCTAGTTATAAAAAACATGATGGAACACAATTGTGAGTGCTCCAATAGAGCTGCAACAGAACATGTAGAGAAATATGAATTTCCAACAGACTTGACATTATCAAATCAAGTGTACCATGTCCTCCGCCATACTTTCGGGAGCTTTCTGTGAGATCATCATCGCCAGCTCTCTTACTATGCAGCATATTATTCCCAACACTGAAGCAAAGCAGAACAACATAAACTCAAAAAATGGTCAGTCATCAACAGTAACGCAAGGTTGTATATATAACCATCACAGATCAGATCATCAATGAAAAGGGTTTCTTATTTAACTTTGCACCGAAAATTTGTGGAACTTACTGCGGTCGGATAGCAGGTACCTTAGCGAACGTGACGGGGAATACGGGAACGGTGACGAGAGTGAACGGCGGAGATGAAGCCGACAGCTTTAGGGCACGGTGGCGGCGGTACTGCGGGAGAGCAGCGCTGGCTTGGGAGGGTTGGAGGTCCGAGCACGAGAGCGGCAGCGTGGGAGAGGAGGCACGATCGCCTCGCCCATTGTGCCCGCGCCGCTTGCGTTGAGACGATCGGAGAGGTTGAGGACGAGTTAGTTTTCTCTTTAAATGGGCCGGGCTTGGTCTTAAGTTGCATCTCCACGTCGTTCACACCGATTTGTTTTTTTTTTTTTGAGGTGTACGTCGTTCACACCGATGGGAAGTTCGGTCAGAGCGCCTCGCAACAGGTCGGCGGTCCACTAAAATCCCTCATTTTCTCGTCTTCTTCCATGATTCTCATTTACTAATTGGGCGCCGGAGCAACACCTAGAGGCTAGAGCGAGCTACGAGCGGTCTAGGAGTGCCCTGAGGAGGCCGTCACGGGCGTTTGGGCGGGAGCTCCCGGTCTGCTCCTCTGAATCTCTCTGAACTTTTCTCTGAAACCCTCAGAACTTCTCGTGAAACACTGCTGTTGACTTTCAACTGAGAGATGAGATGAGTCGTCATGCCTGAAGGGTGGAATGAACCGATGAATATCTGTCTGTCTCAAACTCCAAATTCTACTGTTGACTTTGTTTGCAACACTACTTGCTCAAGACCAGCTTGCTATATAGAATGATAGGTGTTTTTCTCTCCTCCCGTCTATTCTCATTGATGGATGTAATGGTCGTGTCGCATGAGACATGTTTTGGAGCTAATTTAGCGTCTATGCAGCGAAGCAACTTAGTTTGTTTTGGCTTGTTTTGCGCGAGGGAGGGAATTGAAATATCACTACGGCAAGGAAAAATTCCAGCGGAACACCTTTTAGCGTGCTCTTCTCGTATTGGACAGGAAGTTGGTGCCATGGATCGTCAAACCTGAACGTCTGATGCGGTCATATCACATGGCTAATGTTGCACGCAGCAACACATGTTAGGATTCAATTGGTTCCTAGGCTTGTTTTGCGGATCGCGACGGATCACGATTGCTCTCACCGACATCGGGTGGAATCCCAAATTGAAGGCTCAATCAAAAAATTCCCAAACCAAAACACGATGAGTACAACACGACGGTCGTCATTACTCGTGTGCCTACTCTGCACAAAGTGGAAAAGATCATCGCCAAGTTTGGCATGGCTGGTTGCCCCTTGTGGGACATCAAAATATGGCAAAGCTCCACCACCTTGACGTCATCAGCTAAGGCTTGAAGAGCAATGTTGAAAGTGCATATGTCCTCATGTGTGGTTTTGGTAATTAATGACAATCTCTATGGACTAATGGTTCCATTGAGTTATCCTTGTAGGGCTTGCCCATTGGCAATGCTTGAACACCATGCGTTGGTATCAAGATTGAAAGAGGAAGATAAAGTGATGACCAAATTAATATTCAAGGTGTGATCCACACAAATGGTCATCTAGAGTTGAGCTTATTGCAAGTGTGGCTTGGAAAAAAAGATTGAGTGGATATTCATGTTTATCTCCAAGCCATCATCTATATCAAGAGAAGAAGATGAAGTGCAAGTGGATACATGAATACGGAGCTAGGCAAGGCTCTCCCATAATGGTGTATGGGGGAGTATTTGGAGAAGTCTTCATTAAGCATGTGCTAGCAAGCACAATCAAAAAAGGTGTTCCAACTTGAGGGAGTCAAGATCGGCATCATCTAGCTCAAGTGGAATGCGCAAGGCAAAGGTATGATCTTGATAGGTTTTCTATTTTACCGGTCTCATGGTGTCTATGGGAGACCGGGTTATAGGATAGACGATGTACTATCAAGAGGGCTCTCAAGTGAGTAACTTGATCGCATCTTTGTGGAAAGCTCAAACTTTTGCAGACTTGGCTTCCTTATCTTTCTTGGTTCTTATTTGGCTTTTATCCATGTGAGAATTTAGATCTTGTGTTCATCTCCATACCAAGCTCTAGTTCATCAAAAACGGATTTCATATGCATATCTTGTTGTGTTTTTTATGTTGGAGGTTTTACCGGTTTGCCTTTTCTTAGAGAGGTCAAACTCTCTCCTTGTGGCTTCCCCCTCACATGATGGACTATGATGTTTCTATGCATAATCTTGAAGAGCTCTTCGTTGCGATTCCAACGAGCCAAGATCATCGAAATCGGTGTCCGGATGAAAAAGTTATTGCAGTTTTCGTTCTGCTGTTTCTGTCAGTTTTCATAAAACCGGATATTCCGGTCCTTCTGGAAATATCCGGTGACCATCAGAAGGTTTCGTCTGTTGCGCAGCTCTCTGGACTGGGCCGGAAATTCCGGTCCAAACTTGAACCGGAATATCCAGTCCCCCGATTTTTCTCCAACGACTCTATTTCGTGGGGCCCTAGAAAAGCCCTCCTTCTTCCCCCAAAGAGATAAGCTCTTGAGCACGAAAAAGCCCCCCATTGTTGACCTTCTTGAGCTTGGATTTCTCTCTATTCCTCCATGATTCTTGCCTCCAATTAGACGGAAAAGAGAGAGGAGATCTAGATCTACATTTCCACCAATCTATCTCTCCTCTAAGTGAGGGGAACCCTTTCGATCTTGATCTTGGAGTTCCATTTGTTGAGTTCTTCTTTGTTCTTCCTCTCTTCTTCCCCCACAAGCATTAGTTGCTTTTGGTGGGATTTGAGAGTGAAAGATTTGAGCACTTGTGCTCTTGCCATTGCATTGTGCATCGGTTTGTGCTCTCCACGATGATTCGTGGAAGTTGAAAATTTGTGAGCTTGTTACTCTTGGGTCTTTGGACCCTAGACGCCTTTTGTGGTGGTTGAAACCTTTTGTGGTCACTTGGGAGCTCCCAATCCTTTTGTGAGTTGTGTCTCAAGATTGTTGTAAAGGCTCCGGATTCCGCCTTGAAGAATTCCGATAGTGGAAGGTGAACCGAGCTTTTGGGCAAGGTTCATCGGAGAATAGGGTGAGGCCATTTGTGGCGTTTGAGTTTGAAACTCACACCCCTCCAATGAGACGTACTCCCCTAAAAAGGAAAACTCGGGAATACATCATCGTCTCCGCGTGTCTCGGTTATTTCTGTACCCGAGCTCTTTACTTATGCACTTTACATTGTGATAGTCTTCGTGTTTGAAGTCTTATATATTGCTATCAATTTGTTGCTTGTCTTGATAAGCATAAGTTGTTGGTGTACATAGGTGAGCCTAGTATATTTAGGTTGTTAGCTTGTTAATTGAAACTCCTAGTTTTATTCCGCAATTCTCAAGCCTAAACCGGAAAAGTTTTAAATCGCCTATTCACCCCCCCCCCCCCCCTAGGCGACATCCTTGTCCTTTCAAATGTGAAGAGCATTCCAGTAGCAGACGTCAGCCCCATTTGCTTCCTTTTTTTCGGTGGCTGCTCGTGGAGCAATACAGAAGAGAGAATCTCCTTCACCGCTCCATTAAGGTCGTTAGCGAGAACGTGTGGCAAAAGGGTGACGACTTCTGGAGTATAGCTAACGATGTCGCTGGGCATCTGAAGACCTTCTTCGAGGAGCCACGTGGAAGAAACAACAACTAGTTCATGCAACTCCTAGAGTACCTCAACGATGTGATGAACATGTCTATTGATTTCAAGCAGTGGGTGTGTGGGTTGGGTCGGAACTGGAGCTTAGGCTCAGCCCAATGAAAGGCAAATCGTTTATTTTGAATCCATCAACTATTCACAAATAAAAATTTGGGACCAGGGTGATTTAAGATTATTTCAATTTGGTACTAAAATTTTACACTTCTCTAAGTCTTAGTTTTAGCATGTTACAGTATTACACTTATAATTTTGTATTTTTTGGCATGGTTAAACTTTACAAAATATTAATGATTGTGTTTTATGTTTGCACATAATTTCAGTATAATGGAAAAATACAAACATTCGCAATACCAAATAAATATCATTTGATTAATCATTAATATGTTTCCATATTGTATTTATTTCTTAGTTTAGGTAACTGATATTTTTTAATACAAAGTTGGTCAAACTTTTCAAAGTTTGACTTAACACAAACCTAATATGAAGAGTAAAAATAAACGGAGGGACTATTTTGTATCAAAAGTCATTTCTACAACCATTTTTTTAAAAATGCATAAACTGCATAATGTATACATATTTATGGTAATGGTATGTACAGACTATGGTCTAACAAGTATCTCAATGATGGCTTCTAGTGCATTATTAAGTAGTCATATTTATAGAAATTTTTAGAGTATAAACTAAACGAGGAACATATATTCTTTACTCCTTTTTCGTGGTACAAATGGATATCAAGTCAAAATTTAACGTGCATGCTTTGCATTTGGTATTGAAACAATGTGCTTACAGTAATCACCAATAATGGTGTGGATTCTTGTATATTTGCTTATGCAAATTTTATTATTTTATATGCTCTTATGCAATGTGATTGTTATCATGTCCAGTGTATACAAGTCTCTCACCAATCTATAAAATAAAAATGTGTTGCACGGAATGAAAGGAAGATGTCAAGTTAGGAAGATTTCTGTAAAAACTACAAGACTTTCCATAGGAAGAGAATTACATGCTAACTAAACTTGTTTTCATGGTCATATTGGTTTGCTCATACGTGCCCTGGTATTGTATTTGCTTCCGCAAATTAACCATTCTATTATGTTAAGATACACCATCTGTCCCAAAATTTAAGGCACGCATGATTTCATACCATCTTTAGTTCATGTCTTTGACCACTAATATATACCGAAGTGTATGGAATGAGCTTGCATAAATTGCTGTTGATGGTCAAATTTGGCTCATTGTCGGAGTTTTGGTCCTGAGATGCAAATGTATCGAAGCGGAAAAATGGACTGAAACGGTGCCACGGCTTCTCGGCAGCATCGGGTGCACGGGCAAGCCACGGCAGAGAAATCGGTGGAGTGGTTGTCGTGGCAGTGGCGAGCGCATGGCAGAGAACCTCGTTCCTTCAGGTTCGCGGCAGAGAAATCAAGTAAAATACTGCCGCGGCAGCGGCTAACGGCAGTGGGTGCACGGCAAGGACCCGGATCGGAGTCGCGGCATGTGAATGGGCAAGAACGGCTGTGGCAGCTCGGTAGCAAGGAGAGCGACGAAGAAGAAGGTACGACGGCAATGCGGTGCAGCAGGGCAGCGGTGAGGTGCGCCAGAACGACTCAAAGATGACCTGGATGACAACATATAGAGAATTGCACGATATCACCATGAAGATGACCTCGTATGAAAAAGTGCCTAACACGGAAGTTGTGCGTATCCTCACAAAGTACAATATTGATTTTGGAGTCATCTTCATCCGAGGTCATATGCAACTTGTGGAGCCAAAATACTGTGGTCGCCTTACCCTAGACATGGTCTGTCCTCGGGCGTGCGCGAAGGGGTGTTGGGCACATGCAGGTCGCCCTACCACAGACACCGTCTGCCCTCGGGAGCGAGCAGTCTGGAAAAACTGAAAATGCATCGAATTTGTTTCCGACTGAATTTGAAGGGACCAGATGAAGTCCAATGGAAAAACGCAAAATATGGAAGTTCTTCGTTTTTTTGAGACGAACAACTTTGTCTTTACGGGATTTCGATCCAAGTTCGTTAACTGCCTCAAAAATGACCCGCAAGGTACAGCCAGGTTTTAGACCGAACAGTTTTGAAAAGTTCGGACCAAACCATCCGAATTGGACCCAAATTAGGGTTTTGGACGTGAATCCAAGCTCTTTCCTTGCACGGGAAGTCCAGCCGTCTCTTATATACATGAGGGGTGACGGACGATTGATCCAACACCAATCGAACAAACACATCTACTACTTTTTCGTGTTCATCTACTTTTTATCCCTCTCCCTTGTATCTTTCTTCTCGTTCTTCGCCGTTCTTCAAGATTGGAGACTGCGAATCCACGAGTCTCTAGGGACGGTCAGGCCGACCTTGGGCAGCCCATAGCCGCCGCGATCCCTGACGGGGTCCCTCCCGGGCAAGCGGGGTTTCGGGTGTAAAAAGCGCCCACCGGATTGTCTTGCGTATCGCGCTTCCGGCAAGCCTCCCGCGGAGTGAGTTGTGGAGCATCTCCCTCGGCGCCGCGGGTACACGTGACGTGTTCATGTGTCAACACACTTTTTGGCGACTCCGCTGGGGACACGAAGCTTCGAACGGTCTCCAGCTCATTCTTCTGCGAAGAGAGCGCCATCAAGAGATTGCAATCTACATCGGTAACATGAATCCTCAATATCCTTATG
Source organism: Poa pratensis (assembly GCA_947311845.1). Taxonomy (NCBI): domain Eukaryota; kingdom Viridiplantae; phylum Streptophyta; class Magnoliopsida; order Poales; family Poaceae; genus Poa; species Poa pratensis. The sequence goes on from CAMZMU010000083.1 coordinate 11,548,808, forward strand.
TAGATTCAAATTACTCTTACATTGATGTTGCTAGATCTTTTGATATGAGTACTGTATCGGCTAGCCCTAGTTCTTACTATGTGCAAAAGCCGATGCAAAATAATCTCCATGCTTCACCTTGTTCTAGCAGCATGCAACATGTATATTCAAATTCTCATGCATCGGCAACCCCACAAACCCATATGCCGATGAATAACATGACGAGTTTGATCGATGGATATGAAACACCCAATGTTAGAAATTTTAATATCATACAAGAGAGTGTTTCACCTTTTATGCACCGGCAAATAACTCACAATATGTCGGTTTACCTTCAAATATGCCGATGAATAGAGAAATTGGACATGCTACCGCTAGTTATTGGACCAATTGCTCTCAACCATCATATACTACACCTTATGCTACTAATGTTTCAGCTACATGTGCAACTAGTGAGATACATAATTCGGCTTCGCACTTCGAAGTGGACATAACCAAATATGTGAAAATTCAACAGGAGCTCATGTGCCGTCATCTACTACTGTCGCATATGGATTGGATGGTTGGAAAGAAAAATTTGCAGCTGATTTCAAAAGGTTCAATGCTCTTCACCTAGAACTAAAATAAAGGCCCCATGATCCCGCTACAATACAAGCTTATGAGGCGTATAAGAAGAGGCGTGAAGAGGAGCGTGAACAATTCAAGATCAAGTTTTATCCCTCACAATTAAAAAGTTTCGGCAACGCACTGCCGAAAGAAACTGAAAGAGTCGAGGGGCAATCTCGCCTTACAGAGGCTAACAACGGTGACTTCACTACGCCAACGTTCGAGCAATTATCAGACGAGCAGCGTCAAGGCTATGAAGTTATCAGGAACAAGCGACAAGAGGAGTTCGAAGCGCTCAAGAAAAAGGGTGATGAGGAAGACTTGCAGATGTTTTACGCAACTCTTAAGAAAGATATTCCAGCATCTATTCCTCCACGCGGCAATCATATCGAGCTCTCTGCGCTACTGACACAAGAAGACAAAACTCTGCAGATCAACCAACATGACGGAGTTGACCCGACAATTACGATCGAGCCGACAAAAGAAGTCGGGTCCTGCAATACATGTGTCTGGTCCAATCAGCAAAGGAAGATCGACCCGGCTATAACGACCGACTCCGAAGAAGCCGGACCCAGCAGTCCGAGTAATGACGAATCGGGCATACACGCCAAGTCCATTAAGCCAGCAGAAGAAGGCTTCGTCGAGAAAGAGCATGGCAAACGATGCGAGTCGGTCGTGCTCGACTTTTCTGGGTGCGAGGGAGTGTACCTACTACCTTGCGAGTTTCGTGCCGAAGATGGTGAGCATCAAGAACAGGAAGACGCAGCCGAACAGAGTTCGGTTCATGATGAACATCAAGAGCCAGAAGGAGAAGCCGAACAATGTTCGGTTCACGAGGAGCATCCGGGTGACGTGTGATAACCCACAAGTATAGGGGATCGCAACAGTCTTCGAGGGAAGTAAAACCCAAATTTATTGATTCGACACAAGGGGAGACAAAGAATACTTATAAGCCTTAACAACTGAGTTGTCAATTCAGCTGCACCTGGAAAAGCACTAGTAACAGGGGTGATGTGAAAGCAGCAGTAATATGAGAGCAATAGTAACAGTAACACAGCAGCAGTAACACGGAGGCAATGGCACCAGAAAATAGTTGATACTACTTCTAATGACATATAGGACCAGAGAGCAATGATGATGACAAATGGACCGGGGAGCAATGATGATGACAAATGGACCGGGGTTCCCAGCTATCTACACTAGTGGTAACTTCTCCAAACAAATAACAGGTGTTGGGTGAACAAATTACAGTTGGGCAATTGATAATTGTGAGGGCATGACAATGCATGCTTATGATAAGATAAAGTTTACTGTAGTATTTAATTGGGCATTACGACAAGGTACACAGACCGCTATCCAGCATGCATCTGTGCCTAAATAATCCACCTTCCGGTTAGCATTCGCACCCCTTCCAGTATTAAGTTGCAAACAACAGATTATTGCATTAAGTATTGTGCATAATGTAAACAACACATTCATCCTTAGACAAAGCATTGTTGTTTTACCCCTAGTGGCAACAACACATCTACAACCTTAGAACTTGCTGTCACTATCCCAGGTTAAATAGAGGCTGAACCCAACTATCTAGCATAAATACTCCCTCTTGGAGATACAAGCAACTACTTGATCAGGGTAACCACAAGTACCGGAGAGCATGCAAGATCTTAAATAAACAATAGTATGATAATATGATGAACAATCTGATCATAATGTAACAATTCATCGGATCCCAACAAACACAACACCAATTACATCATATGGATCTCAATCATGTAAGGCAGCTCATGAGATCATTGTATTGAAGTACATGGGAGAGAGAGTACCAACTAGCTACAGCCAAGAACCCGTAGTCCATGGGGGAACTACTCACAAACCATCATGGAGTCGAAGTGGAGGCGGTGGAGTCGATGGAGATGGCTCCGGGGGTCAATCCCCGTCCCGGCAGGGTGCCAGAACAGGAACTTCTGACCCCCGAAACGAGGTCTCGCGATGGCGGCGGCGCTGCGGAAGTCTTTCTGGAGTATTAGATATATATTTAGGGTTTTCGCGTCGGGGTGACTAAATAGGCGAAGGGGCAACGTCGGTGGCGTCCCGAGTGGGCCAAACCACCTGTTCGCGCCGCCCCCCTTCTGGCCGCGCCTAGAGGTGGTTTGGAGGCCGTGGGCCTCCCCCTGGCTTGCCCTTCTGGCTCCGTGTGTCCCTCGGAAAAATAGGAGGTTTGGCTTTTGTTTCGTCGAATTCCGAGAATATTGCCCGAACAGCTTTTCTGGAACCAAAAACAGCAGAAAACAGGAACTGGCACTGTGGCATCTTGTTAATAGGTTAGTCCCAGAAAATGTATAATAATGATATATAATGCATATAAAACATGTGACAATGATACATAAAACAAGCATGAAACATCAGAAATTATAGATACGTTGGAGACGTATCAACGTGGCATGGGATCCAGAAGAGGAAGAGGAGGCATTGGAGAGTTATCCAGAGGCAGAGCAAAGCATTGTTCCTGTTGTGCCGACATCGCATTTTCCCAGCGTCTTGGAAGAGGTACGCCTAGCCGACAATTTACTTGTCTTTAGATTTGGTCATAATCATATTGTTGATGCATCTTCCAACACGATTTTAATTAATGTCGAAAGACCAATCGGGATGAGCAACTTGTCTGCTAGGAATAGTCTTGTCACTAATTATGCCAGTCAACATATTGTACCATTCGTAGAAGCTAATAGTGACAATTCATCACAATCAAAGTTGTTCCCGTTATGCCGGCTAAGCTTTATATTTATATGGCCAAGTTTGCTTGTTTCATGCCAGGCTAATATTTGGTCTCAAGTGGGACATATATTCTATAGCTATTTTTGTTGCAGAAACACAAAGCCGGGTTCAAAGTCCTTCAAGATAGCCGATTCGGAAAAATCGGAAAAAGAAGGCGAAAGACGATGCATAGCCGAGTTGGATGACGTCAAGCTGGAACCACTCGGTTTCGTAATTCCAAAGCCGGTATCTCAGTATCGGCTAAGGGATGAGCATAGGGGATCACATTGCCGGGGCATCACCGGCTAATCCAATTATCATAGAAGATCACCATGTCGAGCCGTCAAAACAAGAGCGAATGCCAGATTCGTTCAAGCAGAATATCAAAGACTGCAAAGTGTTTTATGAAGCACAATCGGCCTTCGAAGGACGATTGGAATTTGTTGAAGCACAAGCTGATAGCCATCCGGCTGACATTAATCTTGACGGCGATCAAGTGTTGACTCAGCTGCCTCTAGCCGGCTTATCCGAAGACGGACGGGTACACACTGTAGGTGATGGGATTGATTCGTCAAGCAAAGAAATTATTCAAGCCAGAAATCCTGAGTACGGACATTCCATCAAAGCTACAAAGAGTATGCCTAACACTAGGGGCAACAAGAAAATCCAATGACCGATGCCTGCAGTGATAAAAGGGACAAAGGCAGCGATAAGCACCGAAGGAGGAAATCTAAATTTACCTTCGCTCAATTGTTGGAGAAGTATCAGAAGATGAGCGAAGCAAAACGTGCTTATCGGCCAACTGAAGCAAAGGCATCGAAGTCACCCCCAGGGCGTAAATCTGATGACAGGGATTGGCAAAAGAACAAGCCCAATGTGCCGACTCCGCGAACTTCTTTTGGGCCGCCAATGCCGAAGTCGTCCATGGCTTCCCATGCTGGCTTATATTCAGATCAATCACGGGACAGGTATGATTCACGGGCACACCATCAGTCTATTCTAAATTACCTCGCCAAGTTTATGCAGCTCGGAGAGAATCAACACGACAACCACATGTCAAAGACCGGCTCAATCAAGGGTCGGCCAGGAGCTCATGGAGGAAGAAGGAGGTGGTCAAGCAAGTATACATAGTAAAAAGAGATGGCCGCAAAGATGCTGTTTTAGACCCGAATTCGAATAAGCAAAAGCCAGCTCGGATGATGTTGGCTACAAAGGGCAAGGAAGTGAAGCAAGTAACTTTTAAGGACCCAGTCGTCAAGTCTGGACAAGCCAAGCTGGAAGTGCCCAAAGCCAGAAAAGAACTGCCAGTGCATAAAGCAAAGTCACAGCCGGGATACCCACTCGGCTTATCACATTGGCAAGAGTGGCAGCTCAAGCGGATCAGAGCCGAAGAGTTGGAGAAGCTGGACATGGCGTGGGTTCCTAAAAAAATCCCTCAAATCAAAAACGGTGCACCAGCTTCTGTTGCAAAGCCGACAGGAGTAAAGGAAGACAACAAGAAGTCGGCAGGCGAAGCCGACGATCTTCATCTCGCTATAGGAGACCTCCGATGGCGAGTCTTCCATGTTCTTCAACCGTTCGATCAAAGTCGGCACCTTGTGATTTATCCCCAGCCAAAACATCCGATCTATTTCGGCTATTCACACTTTGGTGGACGGGTTCTCCAGGTCCTTCAAGATAAGGACACACGGCCGATATTTGCATATCGCCCTGAGAATGCATTGTGTTGACAAAGCCGGCATCTGGCTAGAGGTACTCTTCATAGTTTTATCTCCTCCCTGGAAGCCGGTGCTCAGTTTTGCCAATACTAGTAAGGACGACTTGATTATTAAGTCGGCCACTAACAGAGGATCTAGTGCAAGCCGGATGGACGGTTAGAAGAAATATGTTTTTCTTATCTGCAGGATCCGAGTCAAAAGTTCAGGTGACGTACAGCTCGAGCATACGATAAAGTATTATCGCCTTGGGACACATGGCCGATGGAGTGTTGGCATCGTCCTTAGCAGCATAATGGTGCAAGTTATTTTTTTTGGCACGCAAGCTTTACCAAAAAACAGGGGGGCATGTGTTGACGGTCAAATTTGGCTCATTGTCGGAGTTTCGGTCCTGGGATCCAAATGTATCGAAGCGGAAGAATGGACTGAAACGGTGCCACGACAACTCGGCAGCATCGGGTGCACAGGCAAGCCACGGCAGAGAAATAGGTGGAGTGGTTGTCGTGGCAGTGGCGAGCGCATGGCAGAGAACCTCGTTCCTTCAGGTTCGCGGCAGAGAAATCAAGTAAAACACTGCCGCGGCAGCGGCTAACGGCAGTGGGTGCACGGCAAGGACCCGGATCGGAGTCGCGGCATGAGAATGGGCAAGAACGGCTGTGGCAGCTCGGTAGCAAGGAGAGCGACGAAGAAGAAGGTGCGACGGCAATGCGGTGCAGCAGGGCAGCGGTGCGGTGCGCCAGAACGACTCAAAGATGATCTGGATGACAACATATAGAGAATTGCACGATATCACCATGAAGATGACCTCGTATAAAAAGTGCCTAACACGGAAGTTGTGCGTATCCTCACGACGTAAAATATTGATTTTGGAATCGTCTTCATCCGAGGTCGTATGCAACTTGTGGAGCCAAAATATTGTGGTCGTCTTACCCTAGACATGGTCTGTCCTCGGGCGCGCGCGAAGGGTGCTGGGCACATGCAGGTCGCCCTACCACATACACCGTCTGCCCTCGGGAGCGAGCAGTCTGGAAAAACTAAAAATGCATCGAATTTGCTTTCCGACTGAATTTGAAGGGTCCATATGAAGTCCAATGGAAAAACGCATAAATGGAAGTTCTTCGTTTTTTCGAGACGAACAACTTTGTCTTTTACGGGATTTCGATCCGAGGTAGTTAACTGCCTCAAAAACGACCCGCAACGTACAGCCAGGTTTTAGACCGAACAGTTTTGGAAAGTTCGGACCAAACCATCCGAATTGGACCCAAATTAGGGTTTTGGACGTTAATCCAAGCTCTTTCCTTGCACGGGAAGTCCAGCCGTCTCTTATATACATGAGGGGTGACGGCCGATTGATCCAACACCAATCGAACAAACACATCTACTACTTTTTCGTGTTCATCTACTTTTTATCCCTCTCTCTTGTATCTTTCTTCTCGTTCTTCACCGTTCTTCAAGATTGGAGACTGCGAATCCACGAGGCTCTAGGGACGGTCAGGCCGACCTAGGGCAGCCCATAGCCGCGGCGAGCCCTGACGGGGTCCCTCCAGGGCAAGCGGGGTTTCGGGTGTAAAAAGCGCCCGCCCGGATTGTCTTGCGTATCGCGCTTCCGGCGAGCCTCCCGCGGAGTGAGTTGCGGAGCATCTCCCTCGGCGCCGCGGGTACACGTGACGTGTTCGTGTGTCAACAATTGCATTGTTACATTTTGTTTTGTGAGTTGTGACATAATTATTTCAGAAATATTGATAGTATTGTATAGACATATTATAAGTGAAAATCATGATCAAAATTGTGGGTTGTTGGACAAAAAAAACATCGATGCTTTAACTTTGTACAGAGCGAGTATTAAATAGTTTTATTTTGGTCCCTTCTTTTCTCGTTGTCCTAGACGGTCGCCCTTTTTTACCGGCCTATTTGTCGGTTTTACTAAAGCTGCATAGGTCGGAGATTTTTTCATACTGAATATTAAATCGTGTCACATATTGTAGGGAGAGGAAATATTGTTGGTGAATCTGAAAATGACGTGGAACAAGTTTATTTATGTCCCGTTGGTTCGGTGCTTGGTTGGTCGATTTCGTTCGCAGATTGGAACCTACATAAGTGAAAATTAACATCTGCATGGAGATATACTCCATTTTTTTAAATATTATCAAAATTATTATACTTACAACAACAGTACCGTAGCTGATTGGCAAGTTCGTTTCTTTCATTTTCATATAATTGAAGATTTTGAGACGACATAACAAAGCATTATGTGTCTCAGATTGTACACAAACATCATAGAGCAGTTTTTGGGAACTACGAACCAACTAATCCAGTTCAGTTTCTATGGAATCACTAGCTGTATGATATGATCATTCTTAAGTTTTTTGGATTCTACTGTAAAAGGTTAAAGATAGGATGTTGGTTCTGATCATCATCCGAAAGAATGTGTGTAATTCAACTGCAAAAGAATAGGATGTGATGCAGCCCAACCCCAGAGCAGCGACACCACGGTGGATGATCGCTCGACGTCTCTGTCGCAGCAGGTCGATCAAAGACCGCCTTTTTACCGTGCGGGGTTCGTCGAGGCGCGCGGAGTACGAAATGGCTTACATCCCCGAGTCGCGCATGTGCACACTGCAGACGAGGGGGCATCGTTCGCCGCGAGCGTCCGTGGGGGCTGATCACGAGCGCCGGCGCCAAGGGCGAGACGCCGACGCATATCCCGCCGTGGCCCGCGAGCATATCTTCGCCGGCCGATCGACCTGCAACCACCAACTGATGCTCCAAGCTCCATCGACCAAGGTTTCTTTTATCCATCGGATCAGTTTTGGATCGAGATGCATTTCTGCTGTTTGTCCGGTTGTAAAGATTGATCAATTCACCGAGAACACTTTTCTGAGATAGAGAAAGAACACTTTGGTTAGATTTACATTCAGGCGACATTTGTAGTAGAATGTCTGAAGTACTGAGCGTCTGTATCCATCAGAGTACCTACCCTGCAGTGCAGTACATACGCGCCCCCAGCGGGCAATTGGCAGATACAAACTTCCTTCCTCACAGACATGCTTGTACTCCTACAGAATTTTACAGAGCAGCTCAGCTCTCTACCGCTAACTGAACAAACCTAAAAAAAAGTCTGAAAACTCAATCAAATTTTGCTGGAACCAACCATATAATTCGTGTTTCTCTGTGTTTAATGGATGGACATGGACTGCCATTACTGATGGGAGCTTTGATGGAGCGAGACAGCGCCCACTGCATTGCCACTGGCCTCCATTAAAGCATGCCTGCCTGCTTGCTTGTTCTTGCCAGCCATCTCTCCCTCCTTTCCTCTGGCCTTCCCCCGCGAGGGCAATCAATGTCTGCGTTATGCCAATCAATGTGACCACAGGTCCATCTCCAACTCCAACCTCATCTCCTCCTTCCTGGCTCCCTCGCTCCCTGCGCCTTGCCATGGCAGCAATCCGCTTGTTCTTTGCTAGTACATTGCCATCCATCGATCGCCATGAAACGGAATGTGTACCCGTCTCCTTCCTTGAACGCTTCCACCACGTACACGGCCAGTGTCCTGCTATCAGGATTTTTTTACAAATATGGCCCTCTACCCAGTGCAATTGGCAAAAATAGCCCCCTCTGAGTGTGATTGCCAAAAATGGCCTGGCGGGAAGCTATCTAAGCGACACGTGGCACTTCCCGCCATGTGGGGTGGCGGGAAGTACTTCCCTCCATGTGGACTGGCGGGATGTCCATTCCGCCGCTGTCGTCAGCGGGAGGTGGTGGGTCCCACGCTGGCTGTCGACGTGGCATGGTACTTCCCGCCATCCCACATGGCGGGAAGTGCCACGTGTCGCCATAGGGTACTTCCCGCCATCCCACATGGAGGGAAGTACTTCCCGCCACCCCACATGGCGGGAAGTGCCACGTGTCGCTTAGATAGCTTCCCGCCAGGCCATTTTTGACAATCACACTCAGAGGGGGCTATTTTTGCCAATTGCACTGGGCAGAGGGCCATATTTGTAAAAAGCAAGCGAACTGCACGGTAATTCTTGAGGGAGGATGATGCACCATTCTCCCTGTAGCTATCAGTTTTGAAACCATTCTCAGATTTATCATGCACGGTAGTACGGCCGATCCATTTACTCTTGGCCGGCAAGTCGCCTCGTCTCTACAGGACTACATTCATTAACCACGAACATGCATGAACACAGTTAAACAAGAGTTTGGCCTGATGCCCCCGGTTTGGCCTCGTTGCCCCCCCCCCCCCCCCGGTTTGGCCTGATGCGCGGCTCGCGACGGAGATGACAGCGGTGACGCCACCCTTGCTGCAGCGTGGCGGTGGGAGCTTCACGGGCCTCGCTGGGTCCGGCTGAGCCTAGGAACCGAGTGGGTAGCGGCGGTGGCGGCCTACGTGCAGCAGCATGGCGGCGGGGACTTTACGAGCCCCCGGGCTCGGCCGGGCCTGCTTGGCCTGGTGTGTCCCTGCTGCCGTATCCGGTCAGCACCCGCCGGTGGCGGTGGAGGACGTCCTCCAGGTGGCTGCGCTGCTGCCGCCCTCCAGTTCCAATGTGGCTCGGTGTGCTCTTGTCGTAGCGTCCGGTCGGCTATCGTCTTTGATGGTGGAGGTTGTTCCCTCCCGCGTGGTTGTGACTCTGTCGGACCCTGTCTACGGCTGCTTCGTCTCGGGCTGACCGGCCCTGCTATGTTTGCCATGGTGAGACGACGTTGGTGACTTCAAGACCGTGGTGGCGTTTGTTGGTGGGCGGCAAGAAGGGTGGAGCGCTACAGATTGTCCGAGACTTGGTTTTTTGGGGGTTGGGAGAAATCCCTGCCGTTTTGGCACCGGCGTGGTGACGCTTGTGAGTGTCACCCTTCCTTCATGAGGGGCGTCGGGTATACCTCTTCCCCATGCCTCGGAGCGTACCGGGGGAAACCCTAGGTCTGTCCGGGCAGCAGCGTCGTCGTCGTCGCTTTCCTTCTTGGAGGTGATGTTTGGTACGCGGTAATTTAGAGTGCTAGGTTTGTGGTGGGACTTCGCCGGAGAGGACGCAGCGGTTGCGGGTTACTTTCGTTTTCGTTGATCCGCCGGTGTCGGCTTTGTTTTCTTCTATTTTTCTCTTCCTTTTCTTTTGGACATGATTGTGCTGTTTGCCCCAGCGGTGGCCTCAATGTTGTATCGGGTGGTTGCTATATTAATATAGCGGAAAAGTCTATTTCTTCTTCTAGTTAAACAAGAGTTTGCAATGCATAAATGCATGGCTAGTTGCTGCACAGCAGCAGGAGATTGCATCACCATGGTCACATGTGATCAGTAACAATGTGGACAGGGTGATGAGCTAGTTGACACAGGATCATACTGAAGCCTTACAACTATATTCATATGTCAATCGATCCATCTAAGAGCATCTCCACTCGCGGCGCCCAAATGGGCGCCCAAAGGCCGTCCGGACAGGCCCTTTGGGCGCCGTCCGGACTAACTTGCCCATTTGGGCGCCGTCGATCCCCACTCGCGGCGCCCAAACTAAAAAAAATTAAATTTAAACTTCGACAAATTTCATTCAAATTTTAGGAAAGTTTACAGAATTGAATGAAATTTAAAAAAACTAAACCTAAATCTACTGGCGGGCGCGGTAGCGGCGCCTGAAGGCGTAGTAGGGGTCCTTCTCCTCCTCCTTCACCTCCTCCTTCACGCCGCCGCTGCTCCCTGCGCCGCCGCTGCTCCACGCGCCGCCGTCGTCCTCCTCCTTAATGCGGCTCGGTCCTGGGCCGTCGACGGTGAGGTCGAAGAAGGGCACGCCCTTCTCCTTGGCGGTATCGCGTGCCGACCAGGCGCAGGCCGAGGGGCCGTCGAGCGGCGGCACGTCGTCCATCGACGCGGCCGCGACGACCGCCGCAATGGCGTCGTCGTCCGTCCCCTCCTGCGCCGCTATGAGCTCCGCCATGAACGGCGAGAGCTCCGGCTCCGCCTTCACCTTCATCTGCTCCGGCTTCGGCGTTAGCAGAGAGGAGGCGCGGGAGCGGGATGAGGACGAGCGCGAGGACGACGCCCGCGACGAGGACGCCGTGGAGCGCGACGAGGACGGCGTCGCGCGCGGCGCCCACTGGTTGGCCGGAGCTGGCGCTGGTGCCCAGGCGGCCGGAGCAGGGGCGGGCGCCGCCGTCAGGAGCGAGCCGCCGTTCGCGATGTGGTTCATCACGAACTGGAGCGTGCGCCCGGGCACGCTCCAGAACGCCTCGCGCCCGGCGACGTTCTTGTCCGTCGGCGCCGGGCCGGGGCCGTCCCAGCGGTTGAATTCCTCCTCGTAGGCGCGCTGGAACGCCGCCTCGTACCGGCCATGGTTGACCGGGTTCCGCGGATCCCAACGCGGGTCCTGACGCTGCTCCGGCGTCAGGTCACGCCAGTAGTGCGTGTTTACCGCGGCGGTGAAGCCGCGGCTCGTCCGCGTCAGGGGCTTCATCACCGGCACGCCGTTGACGCCGATGACGAACCCGTGGCAAACACACATATCCGGCGGCACCGGATAGCCGTTGTCGCGCAGCGCCTCCGTCTGCTCCTTGAGCAGGGTGCGCGGCGCGAAGCCGTTGGCCGCGACGCCGCCGGTGCGCCTCCAGGTGCCGGCCATGGAGAAGGAGAGCGGCGGCGGCGGTTTTTCAAGTGGAGAAGGAGCGGCGAGGTGAGGGAGAGAGAACGGCGAGGGCGAGAGTGGCGATGAGTGGAGGCCGGCGCTCGCCTTTTATGGCGACCGGAGAGCGGTGGCATTAACGCCGCTCGCCTCGAAAAGGCGCGCCGCATTCACTCCGGCGAGCAGAGGACGCGACGGCTCACTGGCCGCCCGCCGGCCGTGAAAACGAGGAGTCGCCACGCGGCATGCGCCTTTGACGACGGCGGGGCGTGGCCGTGTCACTGCCAGGCGTGGCCCGCGCGTCGGAGACGTGCGTTTCCTTCCGTCCGGGGCCGCCCCAAGCCTCCCCAAGTTGAGGGCGTGGGCTGGGCGTGCCGGACACAAAACTGGGCCGCGCCGGACCGAATTCGCGTTTGGGCGCCGCGAGTGGGCGCGATTTTGTGTCCGGCACGCCCCAAACGCCTTTGGGCGGCCGTTTGGGCGCCCCAAGTGGAGATGCTCTAAACTCATCTTTCATGGCATGCCGTTTCACCATCCAGAGAAAGGGAGGATCACTTACATAAATTTAACCAGAAATCCGCGATCAAAATTCCCCTGCTGGAACCAGACTGATCATATCATACAGCTAGTGATTCGTCTTTCTTGATCTTCAAAAGCCGGTGGCCGCGAGCTCCTCACACCCTCTTGCCTAGTGCTGCTGCAGGTGCTGCCGCGCCCTGCCGATCCTCCTCCTTTTCATCCGCCGCCGGCTGCGGCGGCGAAGGCGGCGCGGAGCACACCGGGATCACCGACCGCACGCTCACGGCCATAGCCGGTGAGTGGAACCCACCCGCCGCGAAGGATCTCGACGCGCCGGTGTGTTGGTACGTCGAGACCTGCGGGTAGTACCACGGCGCCGACGGCATCGCCTCCGCCCTGTCCGTCACCCTTGCCCTCTCCAGCATCCGCACGAGCTCGGCCGCATCGATCCTCCTCTCCCGCTCCAGTTCGGCGGCGTGGCGGGATGTGGCCAGCGGCGCCGGTCGCTGCAGCAGGTGAGGCAGTATCCTGGGTCCTGCCGGCGGCTGCGGCTGCACGTGTCGCGTCCGCGGCTGAACGGCAGGGGAGCTCAGAGGCCGCTGCCATTGGTGTCTGTACAGCGCCGGATTCAGGGCAGAGCAGGAAGAAGAGCCGGCGACGCAATGCTGCTTCGGTAAAAGCTGCGCCGCTCTGCCGTCGCCGCAATCGCCTCGCGCGCGCAGGGCGGCGAGCACTCTGGCCACGGCCACGTGCTCCTGCTCCGGCTCCTCGCCGCCGGTGCCAGGCTCCTTGCGCGCCTCCGGCACTGCCAAAATCATAGCTAGCATCGTTAGTTGCTGACAGAGATCTCGTGGTATCGCGATTGGACAGGCTTGTGTTGAGTTACTTACTCTGTTTCAACGAGGACCAGGCGGCCATCGCGGCGTTCTTCTCGGCCTGCTTCTTGGTCCTGGCAGCATCACCCGCGAAGCACAAGCCGGCGAGCTCGACCGTGGAGGCGAACACCGGCGAGTGTCCGGGGCCGGAGCGCACGGTGGTGTACGCCGGCAGCTTCAGCCCCGCCCTGTGCGCCGTCTCCTGCAGCAGGTTCTTGTACACCCCGGTCTCATCCTGCACATGCAAGAGCAGGAGTGCATCGGCATCAACGACACATGCAGAGGATCAAGCAAAGCACATCGAGAGCAAGAAGAACACCGAAGGCTGGCGGTGGCGCACGTACTAGGATGGCGGCGGTGAGGGAGGTGGAGGGCCCGCGTAGCGAGAGGAGGGCGAGCGCGGCCTCGGCGGCGGCGTGCTCGGCCTGGCGGAGCGTGGTGCAGCAGGTGGGCCCGTGGAAGGTCTCGCCGTTGAAGGTGACGGTGGCCTTGAAGCGGGGCGCATGGTCGGGCCCCTCCCGCGTGCACACGTACGACGGCAGGCTGAAGCAGCTCCTCTGCGCCAGCTCTTGCAGCTGGTTCTTGTACATCGATCTCCTTCCCGCGCTACTCCCAGCTTATGATCGATCTGCTTCACCTCTAGCTTGTCCTTCATGGGATCACGGCGGCCAGCCCCGGTCGCCGCCGCCGCTCCGGCACGCACATTAGAGAGACTGAGAGATACCGGCGGCCGGCGGTGTGTTCTCGGTGAAGTTTTGTCTGCTATGCTTGGGAGGGAGAAGAGAGGTGGGGAGGAGACGTACGAGTGTGTTTAATGGCGAGGATGGTGCAGAGTATTGTGTGTCTCTCAAGCTCTGGCCTCTGCTATGCTTCTGTAACGGAGGGGTGGCAGCGATGCGTTGTTGGAGCGAGCGTGCTCCGCTCTGCTCTGCTCCAGCTAGGGATGGACCTAGCTAAGCTAGTGGATGAGTAGGGGAGGGGGGGAGCGAGGCGGATGGGGTTGGGTGGTATTAATGGCGGCATTGATGGTGTTTTGTAACCATCCAACAATATGCATCACGCTTACCCAGAGTGAGTCAGTCCGTCGTCGTCGCAGTCGTCTCCCCCGCGACCGGCCAGCCGTCCACAACATTATGCATGCGGCGGCTGCAACGGTGTACGGTGTACCGCGTCGCGTCCACCTGGACTTGGTGCTGGAGTCGATCGTGAAGACTCTATGCGATGCGTTTGACGCATGCACGGGGGAGCTGAACCGTGTTCTATGCAGAATCCGTTCGTCATGTAGCACTGCGGAGTGCGGGGTAGTCAGCAGCCATTTTTAGTCTCCGTGGAATTAAACAACATGTCTCACCTCTTTCCACGTAGTTAAAAGTTACCTCTCGTGGTAAGATGTCTAGTAGGGTGGTTGAACCCGCAGCCCATCAGAGTTAAAATATCAGATTTGACATTGCTATTTCTCATTTAGGCGTAATATTTTTCAGTGGGAGGCGACGTTCTCGTCGACAGCGAGACGTCTGTGGTGACTTCGTCAATCTCAATACCCGACCGTCGGCTCAGTCTTCCGAAGGTGCTCATAAGCAAAGGGTGTGCGTGTGTGTATTCATAGGGTGAGTGTGTGCATGTGTTTGTGAGCATCTGCGTTGTACTGTGTTTCGCAAAAAAAATATACTTTGAACATATCTGTGTCACAAACACATGAAAAGCGGTGAGCAGGATGACGGCTCGGGCAGCGACGGCGAAGGCCGCCGACAAATTTTGCAGCGGCTGCACATACCATGTAGAAGTTGGAAATGTTATGTGAGACATACAACATGAACATGTTCGCTACCAGCACACCATGGTTCACTAATCAGCACAACACGATGCCGGTGGAGCACAACCCACCTAGAGGTTTTTTTAGAATAAAAGGAACCCACGTAGAGGTTGCATATATATTAAGTGAAACACAGAAGCAAAAACCATGAACATGTTCACTAACCAGCCCATAAGGAACATGTTCAGTAAACAACATACCATGAACGCATACACGTGTACAGTACAAGATCTATTCGTTTATGATCATCGAAACGAAAAAAAAAACTCATAACACGAGAGTTGTGTGAAACGGCAAGGTGAAACTACTTCTACAAGGAAATTTTAAACGGTCGGTCGTGAGGATTTAACAAAATTCATCTAATTTTTTTTCAGATATGAATCCGAAATTAAAAGTTAAACTTTAACGAAAAATGGAACCGATTGCCATAATGAAAACACGTCATCAATGGCATCTTTTCCATGTAGAGTTTATTTCGAACGAAACCATTGTTGCATTGATTAGAAGAGTGAGCGGAAGCAACATCACCTACTAAGGTTGCGTCGTTGGAGTTTTCAACGAGGTTGCATAGTTGGAAACGGTCGATTCAGCCGTTCCCAGCGGGCCTGATTTTCTAGTGCTTTGACCCAACAGCTCATACACTCATCCAATCACCGGGATTTTACAACCGCATGCCTGATTAGAGCGTCTGCAACCTACCAAACACGCCCTAGGAAGTAAAACATACATGACCAAGAGATGAAAGTCTCAAAAAATTATTTCTAGACTAATAGGACCAATTTATTTTTGCATGAGCTAGTCTCGATGTTTCTTCACTATGCGCCCTTTCACGTAAAAAATCTTCTAACTCTGTTTCCTAGCGCATGCAAGAGTAATTTACTATGAGATTTGATGCTACTTTTGCTACATGATGACAATTTTTTTAGTACTTGTTACGATAATTTTTTATGCTTTTTTATCGTCAATGAACATAATGTATAACATAGATTTGATCATATAAGTAATGAACTAAGTGAAGACAACAAACTTCAAAAGTCATAATGTTTTGTCATCTAGTTATTCGAGGATGAGAAATTTCTTTGAAATGTTTATACATCGAAAATGTATCTATGCATTTTGATTTTTTTTATACGAAACCCTTATTATTTGCAATAATTATTATGTTTCCTTCATAGTTTTTACCGATTTATGAGATTTCCCACGAAATTTCCATTATTTTTATACTTAACTCTAGAAGATAGGAAATTCACATTTTATATATTTTGAATTTCAGGTACCTTCTCAAACTCAATTAATCTAGGGAAAAAAATATGGCTTTCGTATTTCTCGAAGACAAGGTCAACAAGCTCAATTGGTTCAGAATGCCAAACTGGGGGATCTCATGGGCCAAACACACCATATAGGGTCCAACTCCACTCGATCGTCGCGTTTTGTCGATTCTTTTGATGCCGCCTTCGTTTTGACCTCAACACCACTATACATATCCTTGGTAAATTTTTCTAGCAACGAACAGGGACCGTTAGAGGCAGAAATAGAACAGAGAGGATGCGCAAGCCGCCACCGGGGGAGAATAGGAGGGGGGCCGCCAACAAAATCACCTCCGGTCGCATATCCTCGTTGATCTGCACCGTGAAGGGGAGTAGTCCAGCCCTAGAAAATGGGTTTTTTATCACTATTTTAGACCGTTTGATTCGCCCTACATGATTACGAGTTTACAACATTGGTTATGTAATTTCAGTAGTGGATCCTCATTTATGAGATGGTTTATCCTCTTCACCTGCTATTATGTTATAACTTGAGATATTTATAGATCCATGTTATGCATATATGATAGGGTTGTATTATAGATTGGTGAAATGGATGCAGGGTGGATGGAGATGAGAGACACCACATCCCATTGTAGGATGCATGATGTCAAGGAAACATGGGGATCTTAAAAACTAAGGCGCTGGTTGGACATTTAGGCCTAAGTGAGGGTAACACGAAACAACACTTAGATTAAATACTACAACAAATTATGGAATTAAGTTTTGTGACACGAGGTTGAGAACTAAAATAACCTTTAATGCTCACTCTATTGTCGCGAGCGGTAAGTACTTCCTTCTCTCTTTACCCCTAAATGTGTGACTACCAAATGATGTGCTTGCCATTACTTAGTAACATCCAGGTACCATTCTTGTCTAACGCATGACATACTCTCTTAGTGTTTTACAGCAAGAGTTCAGTACAAAAGAAATGAAAATATTAAAGTAATTATAGGGTGAAGCCATAATTAGGTGCAGCCTCGTACATGACCAACTAGACCACTAGTGATTGATCAATACACTAGATGATCGATGGCGTGCGTTGTCGCACTCGTCCGTTTGTAATATTGAATGTTAGGGTTTGATTCAAATATTTATAGCAGTATTATATGATTTTGAATAATTTTTAGTGCCTTTGGAGTGTAAGACGTAAATGGGATTTTTCTCGTGTTGAACTAGTTTTTTGCCCTTTTTCGCTAGTCTAGTTTTACAGATAGTGATAAGCGATTTTTTTATATGTGGAGACATGAAAAAAAGAACTTCAATTTGCATGGGTTCTCAAAAATATACATGGTATAAACTATAGAGCTTTAATATGATGAATTATACTGTTGTGGACCATCAAGAACTTAGGGAAGCTCTGCCACCTCAATGTGATCAGCCAAGCCTGGTAGATGGCCATGAAGAGCATCCGGTGGTCGTCGTCAACCCAACATTATTCGCCTTCTTCGGTGGCTTCCCGTGGAGTGAGATTGAGGTCGTTAGCGAAAACAAACTAAAATATGGTGATGAATACTGGAGGAGGTCGCTAGATGTTTGGGAACTACATGCAAGAACCAACAACGAGTTCATCAAACTCCAGGCCGCTAAACATGCCCATTGATTTTATTCACAAGGGGTTTGAGTGGGGTCGGAACTAGAGCTTAGGACCAGTCCAAAGCAAGGTAAATCATTTATTACGAGTCTATCAACTATTGACAAATCTCTCAAAGCTAGTCCAATGAAAATTTGGGAGCAGGGTGATTTGAAATGAACTCAATTTGTACTAAACTATTACACTTCTCAAAATCGTATTTTAGCATGTTGCAGTATTATAAGTATAATTTTCAATTGTTGGCATAGATTAACTTTACTAAATATTAATTGGTTATGTTTTTACTAAATTTCAGTAGAACTTAGTAAACTGTATTTTGTAACAGAGGTAATTCTAGAATCAGTTTTAAACAGTACATAATCTAGATAATTTATACATATTTATGGTAACAGTTTGTGCAAAACATGATCTAACAACCTCGATAACAACTTCTAGTGTATGATTAATAGTTATATTTATAGAAACTTCTATAGTTCGGACCAATAACGTATATATTATGTACACCTTTTTTCGTGGTCAAAATTTAACAAATTGTTCATGCTCTGTATTTTTTTACTGAAACAATGTGCTTAAAGCAATTATAGGTAAACATAAAATGATGTGGATTCGAACATTTTGCATGTGAATTTTTCAACGTTGGGGATATTGTTTATCGGTAACTTATCGGTCGACCCAAGATAAGGGGTAAATCAGTCGGTTTATCGGCATATCGGCTGATTTTATCGGCATATCAGTCGATTTATCGACTGATTTATCTTATCGGCCAGACATCAGTAAGCGATAAATCGGCCGGTTTATCGGAATACCCATAGTTTAAAAAACCGAACCGGTCAGTGAACCGGTGAGGTGGCTGGTTCACTGGTTCACCGGTCCAACCGCCGGCTCGGCCGGTTCTATAGTGACAAAAAACTGACAAAATTAATAAATAAGTATGCTAATTTCCCAAAAAATCATCGCGAAATCCTATATTTAGCGTTTACTTCTGTACTATGACAGAAAAGAACATTGGCCCAGGTGGTAATGGGCCTCAAGCGCGGTAGCAGGTGCATTCTGCAGGTCGTGGGTTCGAATCCTGCTGAGATATTTTCGTTTTTCTTTTATTTTTTCCGGTTTTTTCATAGCTCGGTCTTTTGTGCTTAAAAAGCCGGACAGAGCCTCGGTTCCGGTTTTTTCCGGTCGGACCGCCGGTCCGGTCCGGTTTTTAAAACTATGGGAATACCAGAAGATATCATGAACAGTGGAATTTTTATTTTGATATGCTCTTATCCAGTACGCGTGTTATCATATCCAGTGTATACAAGTCCCCCGCCAGTTTATAAATAAAAATGTCTTACATGGAGTCAAAAATAGAAATCTAGTTACTTGGATTTCCGTAAAACCTGCAAGACTTTCCATCGGAAACATAATAGCATTCTAACTATACTTGTTGTTATCGGTCATATTGGTATGTTTTTATGTACCAAATGTGTCTAATGTATATTGTCTTCCGTAAATTAACTATTTTATTATGTTAAGATGCACCAATATGTACCAAAATGTAAGGCACATATGATTTTTCACCATCTTTAGTTAATATGTTTAACCACTAATATATACCAAAGTGTATAGAATGAGCTTGCATTGTTGCATTTATTCCATCCTAATATTTGTTTGATATTCTTGCCTATATTTATGATTAATTTTCAATAAAAATTGCAAATATGCATTGAACGACACAATTCATAGACCACGCAACGATGAGCTTCAAACGGGCCAAAACAAACAAAGTTTAACACATAGTGTGGTCAGCAACCGAAGTGCTCGACTAAGAAGAAAGCGACGATCTAGGGTTCCACCCTAGTCGCCGGTGCGATCAGTCATATCTTCATAATCTCCGGTAGTGAATCGACATATCCCCGCCAGTTCTGATTGCCGCTCCGGACGCGGGAAGGGGTGAGGACCTCAGTGTTGCATAAGGTCCCAAAGTTAAGAGTCTACTCAACTAGAAGCGACATTATGGTGGCTATGGTAGCGTTGTGCGGGGTAAGAATAAGGTATACCTGCCTCCTCATCGGCGGCAATCTCTACCATGTCGTTCAGGAAGGCAGGAAATCATCTTGTCGCTGCTCCCATGCTATGGTGGATCTTATTGAGTCTACTTGTGTTACGGTTTTGGTGTTAGAAGATTCGGGTCAATTTAAGGGTTCAGTGAGACAACTTCGGCTCTAGGGTGCTCGTCCTTATGGTCATGTACACGAAGACTGCCTGGCTGTCATAAATAACACAAGGCCATCTCTGTTAGGCGAGCGGCAACAGCAACACGTCGACGGCTCTCTCTATTGACAGTTATGGTCGTTAGGTAGTCCGAGGATATTGGTGTAGTTTTAATTATGTTTGAGGTGCTTTGTACTTGAAATTATATAACAGATCCGGATCCATTTTGGAAAAAAAATGTTGAACACCGAGTGAAAACCCTCTCCAAAGTTTAGGCGGAACCGACCCTTTTTGGCGTTTGGGTATATGAGAGAACTCCACTGGTCCTGGCGTTTAGGGTACTGGTATGTGATTTCCTTTTTCTTTCGGTTCTAGTTCCAGGGGTGCTAATTTTTTTAAATAATACGCTTTTTTTATTTATTTCCAGAAATAATACGTGTTTTTTTATTTTAAAAAATATTATCCACTCGTCTTGGCCGAAGATGATTAATACTAATCGTCATGGCCGAAGACGATTAGTACTAATCGTTTTTGCCGAAGACGACAGGTCTTATGTGCAAGGAATCTGCATGTGGCAAGGACTATGCATGTGCATGCATGCAACTACCTATCGTCTTCCCCAAAGACGACAAGGCCATAATCGTCTTCCCCAAGGACGATTAGCCCAGTCGGATTAGGCTAAGACGACTGACTAATATTTTTGAAAAAAAATAAAAACGCGTATTATTTTCCTAATTAAATAAATTTTGCGTATTATTTAAAAAAAAATAGCTCTAGGGTGAGCTGTATTGTTGAAGTTCAAAGCAGAAGGACCCTTCCTGTTAAAGAAAGAGTAGGAAGAGCCGGCCCAATTTGGAATGGACTGGGCGGGATTTCACCTGCGCCCACGGTTGACCGCTACGGAGTGCTCGTTGTCGCTCTTTGTGGGCCTTAAGTTATCGGTTTTAGGCTGGCCCGAGTTGTGGGCGTTGGATTTCTTACTCGGCCTTGCATTTAACTAGAGGTAAAAGCCCGCAGGGCCCAGGCCCTTACCAGCCCGCTCACAGGGTAATGCGGAAAAGAGAACCTCGGAACAGAGAACACAAGCAGTTGGCTTCGACCTAAGCTAAGCGTATAGAGCAGTAGAGTATTTAAGTTTACTTTTTGCACAAGTATTTTTAAGAATGTTTATCAAGAAGAGAAGACACTGGTTTTCAAAAAAACATCTGTTCATCCACGCAGCCCGCTAAAGCCGACAATTAATGACAGTGAGGAATACTGGAATAGTGCTTTCCGTAATATATCTCGAAACAGGCTTTCGTCCCGCTTTATAAATAAAGCAACATGTCAAGCAAGTCCATACAAAGTCACAAGCACGAAGGCAAGGTAGAAGAAAGAGCGCTAGGGCAGCAGCACAAGTAAGCCCAACAACAAGTAAAAGCATGGGGCGAGGGGTACAATAAGAGAAACAAAAGCCTATGCCAACCGGCGCTAGCTACTAGAGTAGAGGAGATACGCCGCGCGGTCTCCAAGAGTCTATGAAGCATGTCGTCTAGCCGCCCCCTGTCGCGCTGCCTAGTAAGCGGGTGCCACTGCTGCAAGAAAGCCAGGAATTTAAACATGGAGTCAGAAGCACGTCTAAGAAACACCCGCTCGATCACCATCTTGTTGCGAATCGTCCAAAGAGTCCAAGCCATCACGGCGAACACAAACCAGAAGAGGCGTCGCCTCCCACCGGTACGATTCGCCTGGGTCTCCAGGAACTCGCCAAGGTCTGAGGCCTGCCAAGCAGGCCCAAGCTCCTCGTAGACGAAGTTCCAAAGAAACCTGGCAGCAGGGCAGGTGAACAGGATGTGGGTTCCCGTTTCAGGGATCCCACACATGGGGCAGAGCCCATTCCCTGGTCCACGCCGCTTTCGGACCTCCACCCCTGAGGGTAGACGGTCCCTAAGTAGTTGCCACACAAAGATTTTGATTTTTAGAGGATGGGGGGCCTTCCACAAAGGGGAAGCCCAAGCTGTAATCGGACCACTGAAGAGACTCCGATAGGACGACTTTACGGAGAAAGTCCCAGAAGGTGTCAGGTGCCATGACACAAGGTCTTGACCTCCTGGCAGCGCTTCCGGTAATGCACTCCGTAATTCTGTCCACGTTGTAGCCTCGGCTTGCCCAAATGTTCGTCGGAACGAGATGTTCCAATTCCCATTCTGCATAGCCGAGGCCACCAACTGCATCGGGTCCGAACAAATAGCAAACAAAGATGGGAACCTATGTTGTAATGGCCTATCCTCAAGCCACGAGTCCAGCCAAAAGAGGGTGCCCTCTCCATTCCCAATGGAGAAGCGCACACCCTTTCTAATCTCATGCTTGATGGTTTGGATGGACCGCCAGAATTGGGAGCCATCGCGGCGGTCACAAGCAAGGAGGGGGCGTCCCTGCAGATATTTCGCTTTGATAAGTTGCAGCCACAACCCCCTCCTCCCTAAGTATCCGCCAAACCCATCGCAGCATAAGGGCGGTATTCATCTTCCGCGACGCTAAAATTCCTATGCCCCCCATGTCCTTGGGGGCGCACACATCCGCCATTTGACCATGTGGTACTTCTCACGCCCATTGGCCGCCTGCCAAAAGAAGCGCGAGAGTTCCTTGTCAAATGCGCCATGTGTACCTTCCGGGAGATCATAGATTCCCATCATGTACATAGGCAAGCTAGACATGCAGGAATCAATGAGGACAGATTTGCTCCCCTTGGAGGTAAATCGCCCCTGCCAAGGCTCCGCCTTGGCTTTGACCCGCCCAACCAGCGGCTCCAGATCCTTAATAAGAATCCTAGAATCACTAAGCGGCATCCCTAGATAGGTAACAGGGAAGGTGGACAACTTGCAGTTAAGGTTGTCCGCTATCCTCTGTTGCTCCTGTAGGGAGTACCCCATGATCATGACTTCACTCTTGTCGAAGTTAATCTTGAGGCCCGACATGGCCTCAAAGCAGAGGAGAAGGAACTTGAGATTAACAATGTCAAGTTCCGAACCCTCCACCATGATCATGGTATCATCCGCATACTGGAGGTGGGTGACCCCACCTCCAGGAATAAGGTGTCCGACCACACCAGCGATGTGACCAGCCGTCTTGGCTTTATCCAATACAGTCGCCAGAACGTCAACGGCCAGGTCAAAGAGAAGAGGAGAGATTGGATCCCCTTGTCTTACCCCGCACGAGGACCTAAAATAGGGACCAATGTCCCCATTAATATTTATCGCCGTGTTGCCACTCATGACGATCTGCATAATCCAGCATATGAATCGATCATCGAACCCCCTACGCTCGAGGGCCTGACGTAGAAACGCCCAGTCCAAACGATCATAAGCCTTCTGAAAATCTAGCTTAAGGAAGACACCCTTAAGATGTCTAGCCTTAACTTCATGGACAATCTCATGAAGCGCTAGAATTCCGTCATGGATAAATCGTCCCTTGATAAAGGCGAACTGATAAGGGTGTGCGAGTCTCTCCACAACTGGTGCCAAGCGTGCAGCACACACTTTGGCAAGCAGTCTCTGTATGACGTTGATCACCGTGATCGGTCTAAATTGGCGTATATCAGTCGCCCCCACAACTTTAGGGATCAGGGTGATTACACCAAAATTGAGGCGAGACATGACCAATGTTCCAGTGTAGAACTCCTGGAACATCGGCATAATGACCGCCTCAATACTCCCCCAAAAATTTGGAAGAAGGAGACAGGAAGGCCATCCGGGCCCGGGGCCGAGTTGGCCTTCATCCCCATAATAGCTCGACGAACTTCCTCGGGCTGAAGGGGAGAGTAAGCTCCGCGTTCTCTCCATCCGAGACTAAGGCCCCTAAGGGCCAAAAATCAGCGGCTAACGCTACCCCCGTGGGGGTCCCTCCGTAAATAACTCCTTATAGAAGGAGTAAATATGGGCGGAAAGGTCTTTGGCCTCCTCTAGTAGGAGGCCATCCGCCCACAAGCACGGTATAGAACACCTTCGCCGACGTCCATTAGCAATCGCATGGAAATATGCCGTGTTAGCATCACCACGGAGGATCCAATTTTGGCGACTGCGTTGTCGCCAAAAGATCTCCTCGCCTTTGTAGATCTCCATAAGGGAGGTCTCCAAGGCATACCGATGAAGCCAGTCATCAGCAGAGAGTCCCACCGTATCGGCCGCCACGTCGAGCGTCTGAATCTGGCTGAGGATATCTGCCTTATTCTTACGCAGCTCCGCGCCTAAGTTCGCGCCCCACCCTCGCATAAATTGGCGAGCGACTTTGGCACAGTGGTGCCAAATATCAACCGCATTATAAGCTCGGGGAGGGGCTGCGACCGCCGATTCCCACTTAAGTCGAACTGCTTCCACAAAGCCTGGCTGACCAAGCCAAAACTCCTCAAAGTGGAAGCGATTCGATCTAGGTGGAACCCCTCCTCCAGAGGACAGGAGGAGGGGGGAATGGTCCGAGCCAATCCTAGTGAGCGCACGAAGCGAACACAGAGGGAAGGCAATTTCCCATTCCGGCGACACTAAGACCCTGTCGAGCACACTCCGGATCGGGATCGCCTGGTTGTTGGACCAAGTATACCGCGCCCCAACACGAGTGATCTCGCGTAGAGCCAGGTCAGCAATCCAGTCATTGAACATGCGCATCCTAGGGAGGTCCACATTATCCGAGCTCTTGTCATCAGGGGAGCGTATTAGATTAAAATCCCCTGCCACTACCACAGGGGTAGGGCATCGCTCCACCTTAGACTGGAGCTCAGCTAGGAACTCCGCAGACCTCCGGTGGTCCGCGGGACCATAAACGATAATAACCTCCCAACGGAGGTTAGATCGTCTATGTGTGAGCGACATGCTCACGAAGAACTCCCCGCGATCCATATCTTCTACCTCGAAGGTATCCTCCTTGGCTCCAAGGAGGATACCGCCAGAGTGCCCCGTCGCGGGGAGCCAATGCCACGAGAACTTGTGGCGACTAAGACTCTCCAACTCGGAGATCGAGAAGTCTTGACGAATCGTCTCTTGAAGACCCACAATGTCCACATCTTCGTCTCTAAGGTAGTTGATCAACTGGCGGCGGCGGCCTCTTGCCCGAACCCCCTCATGTTCCAAATAAATGTGAGGACATTCATTGGGAAACATTGTCGGGGTTGGTCCCCTTAGGGGGGACCGATCGGGCCCTACTAGAGGTCGAGGGCCGGGACGTCACCTTAGGGGGCCTCCCGCGCTTCTTCCCAACTCGGGAGGAAGCCTCGGGGACTGCAGAACCATGAGGCACAGGAGGGGCTCCACTACCAGACCCATGCGTCTCCTACACAGGTCCGGAGGGTGCCGGGGGCCCTGCCGCTCACGCTCACGCTCACGTAATATATCTGCAGACGACCCAACTGCATGCTGTCGTGTCTTGTGCTAGAAGGCTTGCGAGTTCTCGATTTTCGTAGCTTTTCTTTCTAGAGAAGACATCTTGCCTAGGGTTCGGTAAAAGAGCAGCCGAGCAGGTAGCGTTGCAATGCTACCACTATTTCAATTTTGTAATCGACTTAGCTTCACTAGGACTTGGTGCATGTGTGTCGGCATGCAGCCCAAGTCAGAAATGGTTTAGATTGGAGGATTTCAATCCATATAGGAATTGCTTTGGATCAAAGGAATGCATTCCTACACCCTAATCCCAAATGAATTTCAACATTCACTCTAACCTCTTTGTCACACTCATTCGCGTAGGATCGAGACAATTTTCTTGTATTTTCCCTGTGTTCCATCCAAATGACCATTCGTGCAAATTTTTCTCTGTTTTGTAATCGTCTGTTTTGCACCTGCAATCATATTAAATTCCTTTGTTTTTCGAATTTCTCTATTTTGTAAACTATCATGACATGCAGTCGATGACCGTAACGAAATATTAGCATCGTCACGAATAGTCTAGTTTCGGGTAGTGAGCGTTCCCCGTATGGGACACTGTGTTTTGACTTTAGTTTTATATGCACCTATTATAAAAAATGTATTTTAAAATGTTAAAACATTCCAAAAAAATCGCATGTACGCCCAAACATTATAAGTTCGCACACAGAGTTTCTCGGAAAAAACGTTTTCTGTGGGCTGCGTAAAAATGGCAAAAAAAGTCTCGTGAAAAAATCATTTTAGAACACCAATTTTTTTTACACAAGTCTCAAAAAATGTCCTTTTTTCACGGAAATTTGTTTTTTACACAAGGATGGCAGGCAACGCCGCAATGGTGATAGTTTTTTTTTCACCATTGCCTGGCAGTAATTGTGTAGTTGTTGATGGCAGCTGTGTGTGCCTATATATTTATTTACCTATTTTTAGGAAGTTTCAAAAGTGCCTCAACAATTCGCAAAAAAAAAAGTGCCTCGACAGAAACCATTAGAGCATCCAAAAGTGGCTACGGTAAACCATTTGAGACGTTCCTCAGATGGTGTACCTTCCGTGGCACTCCAAGAAAAATGCCTTCAAATATCTATTTTTTAGGCACTATCTATAAAGTGCCTTCTAAACTAACTATTAGAGACGTTTACTAAAATTGCCTCCATAGTTCGAGCGTGAGGTAGTGTATGGCAGGCAGCTGGGGCAGGCAGTGCAGCGGTGCAATTCAAAGTCGTCAGTATTTTGATTTTGTAATTAGTTCTAGAACCCGAGCCACACTCGCACGCTGCGGATATCTGCATACTCTTTTTTTATCATTTTTTTTATCATGATATCTGCATACTCAACCCAACCCCAGGATGTCTGTGCTACTAGAAGGCTTCAACGAGAAAAGGCAAACACTCGACCCTTCATTCTGGAACCTCCCTTCTCTACAGTGCACAGAGGCGAATCGGGGGCGACCCGGATTTTCCCGGCGGCCGCCGGCGTATCCGTGGGATTCCTCTTCGTCCGCCGGCCGCTGCGGCGGCGGGAGGGTGGGGAATCCCCGGATCTGCGTTCCGGCGTGTAGTTTTAGGGCTTTTGGGCGGCGCTGGCGTGGTGGGGTCGCCGACGTCGACCTTTTGGTGCTCTGCGGCTCCCCCGTTCCGGCGTCGTCTTCGACGGCGTTGCCGGGCTGCAGGTGAGTCATCTTTCTGCCGTTGTTCTTCCCGGCGGCGGCGGCAGTTTGGTGGCGAGTGTTTTCAAGGCCGGAAGAGGGGATTCAAGACGGAGGTTGTGCAGGTTCGTGGCGTGAAGGTGGTTGATCAGTGGCGCTGGCCCCACATCTGGTGTAGATTGAGCTCGGGCTGTGCCCCCGGCCGATGTTCGGTCATTGTCTTCAGATCCTGCTCTTCGGAGCTGGTGGTTGATGCGGCTCTTCAACGCCTCCGGGCTAGGGGTTCTTCTGCTCCGCTGGTGGTTGTTCTAGGCGGCTGGATCCTTCGACGGCTCCAGCGGTGGAAGGCTTGTGCGTCTGGCGACCTTGAGGTTGAAGATGGAGAGTGCCAGTTCTGCCGTTCTCTGTTTTCTCTCTTTGCGTGTACTTGTTTGTGTATTGTGCTCTTATCCGTATGAATACAAGTATCCACGTTCAAAAAAAAAAGGCTTCAACGAATTCTTCCTAGTAATTTGTTCATCTCGTTTTTCGTGGTTTATTTTTCAAGACAGAGAAGCCGTCTTGTCTCGTCCAGTAAAAAACTATTTTGCCTAGGATTCGGTCGTCAAAAGTAGAAATATCGCGGTGTAAAAAATTTTAATTTGTAAATGTTCGCATTCAGAAGTTGTTTAGATTTAAATCTGTTGAAATTCGAAAAGAAAAATTTACACTTGAAAGTTGTTCAAATTTCAAAAATTGTTAAAATTGGGAAGTTATTTGTATTTGATTTTTTTTATGTTTATTAAATGATCAGATTTGAAAGGCATTTGAAATTTTGAAATATTCAAATTTGAATTTTGATCATATGACATAAATAGTTAGTGTTTATTTTTGTAGTCATGCTGCTTTCTTTTGTCATATTTGTAAATACCGCGGTGTAAAGAATTCAAATTTGGAAATGTCCACATTCGAAAGTTGTTCGGATTTAAATCTATTGAAATTCAAAAAAAAATTACATTTATGAGTTGTCCAAATTTCAAAAATTGTTAAAATTAGGAAGTTATTCACATTTGGATTTTGTTGACGTTTATTAAATGCTTAGATTTGTAAGGCATTCAAAATTTTAAAATATTCAGATTCAAAGGACATATAAAATTTTAAAATATTCGAATTTGAATTTTGATCATATGTTATAAATAGTCAGCTTTTTTTTGTGATGATTTTGATATATTTTTTATATTTTTTCGTTGGATATATTTAAAGTTATTGATTTTGCAGCATTTAGCAGTTTTTTGAAATTGTTTAAATAAGTCTGATATTTTTTGTCTACATTTTCCTCTTGCATATATTTAAAGTTATAAGTTATTGATTTTGCAATATTTAGTAGTTTTTTTTAAAAAAAATTGGGCCCACCTGTCAGCAATTTAGTAATTTCTTTTTTAAAAAAAATTCGGAAAAGAAAAAAACTGACAGACCGGGCCCATTGTGACGTCGTGATGACGTCAGCAGTGGCCGGATCTGCCGCGGCGGCGGCGACTACGCCGGCGTCGAACCAGCGCGAGCTGGGACGCGCGGCTGGGCGCGCTGGACGCGCCTCGACGCAGGCTATCCGGGAGCGGTGGCGCCGCCGCTTCTAGGTCGCCGGAGCGTCGCCGGCGGCGTGTGGACGCGGCCGCGGACGCCGAGCGCGGCGTGGACGATTCCGGCGAAGGCGCGGCGTCCCGGCAGGCGACGCTCGGTGAGGATGGAGGGGAAGCGACTGCGGAGATCGTCGTGGGCGTCGATCTGAGCGGGGAGGAGCAGAACGACGTGGCGGCGCGTCGGCGGCGGCAGCGAGCTCGGGACGACGTGAGAGAGAGAAGAGAGGAAGGGGAGGTGTGTAGACGTTTTTCCAGATAGGTCCCTAAGGTTTCCCAAAATTGCAGATTAGTCCTTCACGGGGGGTTACCGGGAAAGTGCGCGTCAAGAATCGTGCGAAGCGCTGGGCTACCGGCTAGCAGCGAGCGGCGACCATCTACAACGCGCGTTAATTTTCGTGCGGACAATGGGAAACCGGAAGCGGCCGGTTGAGCCGGGTCACGCCGTGCGCCAAAAATCGTGCAAGCATAGTAGCACGCGCGGTTGTTCACCCGTGGAGGCAGTTGTGGTTCGTCGATCTGGGATCGGACGGCCAGGATTTATACTGTAGCTACTGTTTACATCTACCGTGGCTACAGTAACAGAATTCTCAGCCGTTGCCATGTTTTATATATAGTAGGTATGGCAGGCAGCGTTGAAAGCCTATGTCCTACACAATATTTTACTACTTCCCAATTCTATAATCAGCCAGTAATGATTCCCAAATAACACGAGCGACAAGAGGGCTGCAAGTCAGCTGCGAACCCGCCATCATAAAGAAACGACGCCCGATGCGTAGTAAAAGCTCGCGCGTCAAACTATGACCGCGCCACGACACAGCTCCTCCCAGTAGCCATTGATTGATGGCTAGCTGCTGCTGCACTCTACAGTGAGCTACTGCTGCTGCGCCACTGAAAAGGTGCTTCCATTTCCATGCAAAAACGCTACCCACCAGGCCGTAATGACTAGCCACCACTACGCGCTGCGTCCTCCCATTCTCGCTATAAAACACGCGCCATTGTAGAGGAGAGGTCCCATATGCTCCCATTCCATTCTGTTCGGCTACTACCACTACAGCAGCCAGCCCCACTCGCTCGCTGACCGGCCCCAGCGTGCGAGCTTCTCTTCCCTTCTTCTCCTCCTCCTCCTGCTCCCGTTCTGTCTGCCGGCCCTGTGCGAGCTCTGCCGAGTAGAACCAAATGGAGGTAGGCGTCGTCGTGCGATCCAGGCACCATTTCCTTCCCGGAGTTGTCACCGCCTTGATCTTGTCTTGTGCTAACCTCGTGGTCGGTCTCGTTTTGGTTCTTGCAGAAGGCGGCGAGGAGGCGTCACCAGGTGCCGGCGTTCGGGGAGTGGAACTACTACTACCACAACGACGAGCCGGAGGCCATGGTGGCGGTGGCGCAGCCCGCCGCGGCGTACTGCTACGGCAACGCCACGCCCGAGCCGGAGGCCTGCAGCGACGTGTGGTTCAGGTACTCGCCTCCCTCGCGCAAACCCGCCACTCCCCAGAAGAAGACCAGGAGGCCGGCGGCGGACAGGGACAGCGGCGACGCGTCTGCGGAGAAGATCAAGGGGAGGCGCGCGAGGCCGGCGTCCGAGGCGCGCGCCACCAGGGTTGTGCGGCCGGTCGACGAGGACCTGTACCAGGTGCCGCCACCGGAGCTCGCTTCCGGCCGGCGCCGCCCCAGGAGGAGGAGCCTGTGGATGGGATGCCTGGGATGCGTCGCCTGAACCTGAATCAGAACCAGAACCTGTCCCGTGTTGATAGGATGCTGCTTGCGAGCGTGTTGATCGACGATCGGTAGCAGTACTCCCAGTGGTAGATTTTGTTTGTGTTAGTAGTGTTAGTAGCGAGCGTGACATTTCGATGATATTTTTCCCTTTCTGTTTCATAGTTTTGTGAGTCTTTCTCCGATGTTCGTGCTGTCTTGGGTGCGCCAAGATAGATTTTTAGTAACATTTCGAGTAAGTACTGTATTAACATTTCAGGTTTGTACTTCTTTTTTGTGTCATGTATTTGAGAAGCGTGTTTGAGATAATATTATGCAACTTCTTGTCCTACCACTCCCTCCCTTGCCCAAGTTTGGATTTCCAAATGAGTTTTTGCCCGCGAGATGCTGCGTTACCGGTAGATTTGTGTTAGTACTGAACATTTCGATGAGATCACCCTTTTTTGCTGGATGGTTCTGTGACTTCTTCGACGCTTGTGCTGCTATCTTGCTCGAGTCAAGATAGTTTATCAGTAGGTAATTAAACAATATAGCTAGTACTTGTAGTATTAACATTTCGGGTTTGTGTAAGATATTTCGATGCAGCATCTCGTGCTACTCCACGTTTGGCATTACTCCCATCTTGCAAATTCTGATGATGTTCGATTTGCACTCCTCTACATGAGTTCCTTGGCATGTGTGCCCTAATCTTTTATGATAACAGGCAAACAAACAGTAGTACGTGAGCACGTACAGCTCCTGTGCTGGGGTATGTATGCGGACCTCACCAGTGTGGATCGACATTGATTCGTGCAGTTGGATCGATGTTGTTTACTGGCTCACGCGTGCGCACTATTTCAACTCGCCCATACCACCACACCGGAGCCTGCAGAGATACAGACTACAGCGGCAGCAGTAACTATTTTGCATGCGTCTGTTTTTTGCAATAGATAAATCGAGCAAGGTCAAATGTCACTGAGCCTGACCTTGGCCGAGTTGAAAATCTTAAGAAATTCATATTAAACGAGCAGGAAGAACTGTGTGGTGTTCATATGTGCAGCCGTGCAGGCCGTCTCCTTCCTTCGTCAGAAGAGAACATGGCGCGGTAAATAACATTTACGTGAGGGTGGGTGAAGGTGGTCGCAGCGGTAACTTCGTCGGCGGTCGGGCAACGGCCGTTTTGGACGACTGGCCTGGAGCTGGAGAAGCTAGCAACGAGACGTTTTCCGGTTCTTCCATGGCCGAATTCTCGTTGGAACCCGCTTCGTTTTTACGCGGGGAATGTTGCCCGCCGGGTTTCATGCGCGTCTTATCAGTCAAATCCTCCGGGGAATGGCCACGCTTGAATGCTTACTGGTAGTGACCGGCCTGTTTCGAGTTACTCGTCGTCTGACGATCGGTGCTCAGCCTTCTTTGACATGACATTTCCTTTGCGCGAGCACTCCCTGTAATCCTGCAGTTTGTGTCGACGTGTGTCTGCCCTCTTTTTTGTAATATCTTGTATTCGGACGAAATGATCGATCTGTAGTGTTTATGTTTCAAAAATGGGCTTAAATGGTGTTTTAAATCGCAGATTTAGATGCACCGATTTTCAAAACAACTATATTAAATACATTTAAAATGTCAAATTCCAAACAAAAAAATCGGGTGAACATCCGAATGTTCTATCTCCGCACACAGAGTTTCAAAAAAATATAAGATATTTTTTGTGATCCATATAAAAGACAAACAAAAGTCTCATGGCAAAGTCATTTCGAGTGTAATTAGTCTTTTCTACACAATCCACAAAACATACTATGTTAGAATATACACCTACAACATTTGTCTGATTTTTTGACATTGTAAAATGTGACTTTCAAATAGTGCGTGCATCTACACTTATAGCCCACAACATATTTCACCTTCATTAGCATTTAGTAACGTGAATTCCACTTTGTCATATTCTCGGAAAAAAAAATCCACTTTGTCTCCTTGGTGCATATGTAGTATTTAATATAAACATTTTGAAAATTTGAAAAGTCCGAAATAAAATTTTAACAACCGCGTGAGCCTCGTGAGTCTCCGTCCAGTACCAGCTCATCGCCAGCGTCACCGTCATCTTCCCCGACCACTTCATCTACTCCGACAACCGCGGGCGACATTGGCACCTTCTACCCCACGCCGATTTGCGCCGCAACCGTCGTCGAGTCCTCCTCTACGTCTTGTACTGGTCCCCGTCTACGCATGCCCGGTGTTGGCAACACCGACGTGTGCCTTCGTCCACGACGTGTCCCCGGGTTTGGCAATCCTGGTGCGGCGCCTCGTCAACACCGACTAACTGCTGTCTTCGCATGCCCGGCGCATGCAACACCGACGCGTGCCTTCGTCCACGACGTGTCCCCAGGCTTGGCAAACCTGGCGCGACGCCTCGTCCACAACATCTTCTATCTGGCGCTACCTTGCGCCCGCGGCTCCTGACGGCTCCCTCGACACCGGCAACCCCGACTCGACATCGACCACGGCGCCCCTCGCACGGCTACCTCGACTACGACTACACCACCCTACGCTCTCGGCTACCTCGACATCGGCACAAAGGGCTACCGCCTTGCTTGAGCAACCTCGTCGGCTTTCCACTCCAGCCACAACCTCCGCGATGCGTTGACCGTTACGACTGTGGTGGGGATGTCCGTCGGCTTCACCTTCGGATTCTTCTCCAGTCTCACCGTCTGCGTCGCTACCGTTGTGACTGCGCCGGGATGTTGAGTATCGTGATTAGTTAGGAAATATAGGATACGGTAGGATTTGTTTTACCTTGTCTTGTACTCCAAGTAGATTATGTACTCCTATATATATGCCCACGAGGCTCAGCAATACAATCAACTATTTCACCAATCCCCTTCTATTCCGTCTACAATTTACATATGCATCCGTTGGCCAAAACAATGAATATTGGGTTCCATAGGAGAAATCGTTTTTTCGAGGGTACCATAGGAGAAATCTTCGTTTCTCGCTTGCCCATACCACACCGTGCCACGCCTGTGCTTCCGCCGCAGCTTGCAGAGATACAGCGGCAGCAGTAACTATTTTGCATGTGTCTGTTTTCGGCATAGATAAATCGAGCAAGGTCAAATGCCACTGAGCCTGACGGAGGTCGAGTTGAAAAACTCGAAAAAACTGTATTAAAAACGAGCAGGATGGGGAGCCATCAGGAACAGGAAGAACTGTGTGGCGTTCATATGAGCAGGCCGTCTCCTTCCTCTGAAGTCAGAAAGAACATGGCGCGGTAAATGGCATTTACGTTAGGGTGCGTGTGGACGGCCGCCGCGGTAACTTCATCGAACCGCAACGGCTGTCTTGGACGATAGGTCTGGAGCTGGAGGAGGAGCAACGAGACGTTTGCTGGTTCTTCCATGGCCGAATTCTCGTTGAAACCCGCTTCATTTTTACGCGGGGAATGTTGCCCGCCGGGTTTCATCCGCGTCTTATCAGTCAAATCTTCCGGGGAATGGCCACGCTTGAATGCTTACTGGTAGTGACCGGCCTGTTTCGAGTTACTCGTCGTCTGACGATCGGTGCTCTGTGCTCAGCCTTCTTTGACATGACATCTCCTTTGGCGCGAGTGCACCCTGTAAACCTGCAGTTTGTGTCGACGTGTGTGTTGTTAGGATTTAATTAATTACTTTAATTAATCATGTAATCCCTGCTTGTAATGTCGGTTCCACAAACCGACATACCCCTTTTTGTAACTGCTTGTTCGGTGCTATATATAGCCCATTCATCGTCAATAAAGAAACAGTTCGATTCATTGTTGTCTCCTCTCGTTCCTCTCGATTCTACTTCTAAACACGTTATCAGCACTGCCTCTGCCGAGATCGACAGATGAACTGAGGAGAAGAAGGACACGAAGGAAGAAAAGGTGAGATGCCTCGCCTGCCGATGTACCCTCGCCGCCTGGTGCGGGACGACGGCCGTCGCTGCCGCTTCGTAGCACGCCATCACCGGCACGGTTTTGGTGAACGCCGGCGCTTCGACGGTCGGCGGTACGGGCTAGGCCGCTTCATTGGCCGCCGCCACGGCGCCGGAGGCTACTGTGCACACCGCCACGGTGCAGGTCGTTTCCGCGGCCATGGCATCCGGCGCCGCCCCCGTGCCGGTCCGCCCCCGTCACTGCTCGGGACCGACGAGATCGCCGGCCCGGCACTGGAAGAGCAGCCACCGGCGTTCTGGTGCTCTGCGCATGGGTGGGTTTTCTGCCCCCTGCACGAGTACGGATCCGCCGCCGGCGAGGACGCCGTTGGGCAGTCGCCCACATCCGTCTTCGATTTTGGCTCGACCAGCGTCAGGGCCGCCGACGCCAACGCCATGGCGCCGCGCCTTCCGTCTCCGACCCCTGCGGTTGTCGAGATTGAGGGCGACGCCCTCGCCTACGTATCCGCGCCGACCGGGGCCTCCATGTTCACCTTCGGCTCCGGCGTGAGGAGCATGACGAGCGCCCCTGCCGCGTCTCCGTCTTTGCCGCACGCCGCTGCCGATGTGCTCCGCCTGCCGTCCCCAACTCCGGACACGCCGCCTCCTTCACCGCGCGCAAGGCTCGCCGCCGCCTTCTGGCCCTCGGCCTCCCGCTGGCCAGCCCGCCGGCGAACTCGCCAACGAGCAACAGCGGCCTGGCCGCGCTCGGGCTCGCGAACGGCGCCTCCAACGGCGTCGCCCCGGGGACCCTGCTCCCTGGAGGATCCTCCGACGAGGAAGAGGGCGGCCGGAACACCGCTTGCCGCTGGTGAACACTGCTGCGGCTGCATGCTTGGATGTGGCGCTCGGCCGGCATGGACGCCTCCGCCTGTGCACGAGACTAGGGATTGAGAAATTGGGGATTTATTTCCTACTCTCTCTCCTTATCTACTTAAGTTGACTAGGCTAGGCTCTGTACGAGTCCATGTGCATCCGGCACTAGTAACTTGCTGCTTGTTTAAATATTGTAGCGTAGATATTTGCTTTAGTAGTTTAACTTACTAGCAAATTAGAATTATGACAGTAGCTCTAGCAGTAACTCGTTCCTGTTTAGACCCTGTTTAATTCAGTAGATGTTTTTAGTACTGTTTTCTGTTGAGTACAAATGTATTCCAGATATTGATGTAATATATTTCCACGTTTGACACGTGTTGAGATTAATTACATTTATTTGCAATTGAGATTTTTTAAAATTTCTTGCAAATATAAATTCAGTACCTATTGTACTATTTTTCTGTTGAGTACCGATGTATTCCAGATCTCAAATTGATGTAATATATTTCCACGTTTGTCACGTGTCGAGATTAATTACATTTATTTGCAATTGAGATTTTAATTTCTTGCAAATATAAATTAAGTACCTCTATAGTTCTGTTTCACTATCGAATACGATGTATTCCAGAATCTTTATAAGATATGTATATATTTCCATGTTCGCCACATGTTGAGATTAATACGTCTATTTGCAATTGAGATTTTCAGTTTCTTGCAAATATAGATGCAAAATTCAAAGTGATTTCCTCGAATTGATGTTTTGGGATCATGATGTAGTGTGTAAATTTATCTACACCTACTGTTTAAGCCTACATTTTGTCATTTTTGACATTATGATTGCCAATGTGCTCTCTCCCATACATTTTAATTAGATTATGACATAAGGCATTCGAAGTGTGAGTATCTTATACTCCGCTAATGCTGCTAGATCTACTCCAAAATTTCAATTGGAGATTATCTACAACATGTCATATTTAACAATTTGAGATTCACACTAATGAGTTCAAGCCCACTTCTTGAAACTTCATTTATTTTGCATAGTTCATTACGACATGACCATGACGGATTTTAATTTACCAAATGGAAATTAATATTCTCTGGTTTACCATATAGATAAACAATGGCTCGAGAGTTTGATGCACTCGCTCTCAACGGCCACAACTATCCTATATGAGTCATGGACATCAAGATCGCCCTTGTGTCCCGTGGGTTAGTGTGTGCAATCCAGGCTCCGGATGTTCCACTCCCGGCTGGAGTCACGCCGCTGATAGATGAGCAAAAAAAAAAAAAAAAGTTCCTTTGTTCATCCAGATCTCAAGTATGAGTACTTGGAGGAAGAATCCCTGTACCTAGTTTGAGGCCCTCAAGACGAGGTATGAACAACAGATCAGTTCCAAACTGCGCTTTTGCGGGAAGGAACCTACTGATGCGGAGAAGATAGAGAAAACTCTGTCCACTATGCTCCCATCTGACAGGATCCTCCAGCAGCAGTACCGTGCTCGCGACTACCAAGTCTATTCCAATCGTATTCATATTTTACTTCAGGCTGAAAAGCATGATGAGCTACTCGCTAAGAATGACTCTCAGCGTGCGGTTGGTTCTCAACCTCTACCTGTAGTTCATATGAATGTCGCGAACGGACGAAAGTTTGATGGTGGCTTTAAAGGAAGCCCTCGAACTTCAATGGTAAGCGAAAGCGCAACCGGAACAGTAAGCCCAGAAACTCAGACCGTGGGAAAGGCACCGCAAAGCCCAAGTTTGACAAAACTAAGCTTTGCGACAAGTGTGGTTGCTACACGCATCCCACTAACAAGTGAAATACCCCAAAGCATCTGGCCATTCTGTACCAGCAATCCCAGGGATGCAAAGCACCTCAAGGGAAAAGGTTTGAACCAACTTCAACCTTCATCCAGATGACACCAATGGAGCTGTTGTTCGCGAGATGTTCCTACTGGACCTTGCAACGCCATAACTCTCCATAAGTCACAGGACCCTACAGGCACGGAGAACATGATGGTTGAGCACGCCTCAACCAAAGTGTTTGGAGACTTAAACTAGTCCCACTATCTCCTTAGTGGTCGTTTTATTAATGTCCATTTGTGTTTCGTAATAGAACATATATATTGTATCAGCACTCTGATATAAATAAGATTGCATACATTCTATATATCTGATAAAGATTTCCATATTGGAACTTCTTCAATTCTATATATAGATTTCTACGAGTGCCAATCCGATGGATGTGGAACAAGTATATGAAAATGTACCCACTCTATTGTCTGGATTGTACTAGACGTACATCCAACTCGTAGCACATGTTGCATATAATGCAATTCCATCGGTCATGTTTTGCATGAGCTAAACTTTCCTAGTCATGAGATTTGTTGCATATGTGCCAATGATCACTT
This sequence comes from Poa pratensis, assembly GCA_947311845.1. Taxonomy (NCBI): domain Eukaryota; kingdom Viridiplantae; phylum Streptophyta; class Magnoliopsida; order Poales; family Poaceae; genus Poa; species Poa pratensis. Next base: position 11,586,268 of record CAMZMU010000083.1, read on the forward strand.
CAGTCCCTTGAACACATTCAAGGTGATATTTGTGGTCCCAACCAACCATTGTTTGGACTAAAGATCGAATTAAAGCAATTCGAATGGACAAATATTGTTGCAGAATTCTCTTCACATGCCTCCACTATTTGTGCATGGCTCCGAGGATCGAAGTTCAGCACAATGTCCTATGTGTCCATACACAATTGTTTTTGGTTCGTCTCTGATCAAAAGGATTTTCTCATTGCACGACCCATGTTAATGAATTGCAATTTACCAACTTACATTGGAGTCATGCAGTTTTACACGCTGCTACTGACTAACTGCATAGCAGTACTTCCCCTCTGCAATTGATACGTGAAATCCTCCGAGCATTTCCCATCTGCGTAAGTTCGGAAGCGCTTCACGCGTACCGATCTCACCACCGCAGCGTACATCATGGGCCCACATATAGGGATCTATGTGGGGTACATATCTCGTCGATAACAGTACCTTGAACCCCTCATAAGGGATGTATTCATAGCCCAGTACGCTGATTGCTTATATTTAAGGAGGATTATTTCCAGGCATTAGGGGGAGATTTCAAGTACCACATCGAATGCCAGGAAATCAATTGGGACTTCACGTTCCTCCTCATACCCACGTACTCAAGAATCTGGACTCTACGTTCGATTCACAAATTTGCAACACATGCAAATAACCTGCCAGATTCATTTACTGATCTCAAAGGTGTTACAAAATCCTTCAATCCGGTTAGAAATGCGCCCGAAAGAGTGGAGGTACCAATAAAAACCACTCAACTCCCTGTTTTATAAAAAGAGGGGGAGTAGTACGGCCTCTGACCAGGATCCAGCTTTTTGCAAAGCAACAAAGGAAATCGAGGAATCCTCTAAATCAGTAAATGCAAGTCGACCTTGCGTTGATGAACACCTAATGGGTAGTATACACCCAGTGGAAGGGAAACCTCCACAACCCCAGCTCCAGCTTGCACACACTGGCTGGGACATCGGAACACCCAGACTCACGCGTATTGGGAAATCACGAAGAGTCATCATGGGTGCATGATATTTGCTCCAACTATATCGATTCTGGAGAATCATATAACCAAAGCCTACAACTGTCGACAAACATCTCTTGTATGATTGCAAACAACCTTCACAATGATTCAGATCCAAAGACCATGGCCATGGCAGAGTGTGAACACACTTGCTAGGACTGAACTCATCAAAGGATGCGATCCAAGCAGATATAGCCTCGCTCTTCCAAAAAATTCCCTATGGGATTATTCAATGTGTTTTCTTCCGGAAACGGAATGAGAAATACAAGGTGGTGAGAAAGCAAGGCTTGTAGCATAAGGTCGGGTTTCCGCAGAGATCCGAGACCTACTCTCCAGACATGAGTGAAATCTCGTTCCGATACATATATCATTGGCAGTACAAAATCATCTATCTGTGCAGTTGATAGGTGTAGTGACAACATATCCATGTGGATCACTAGATTCCGACATGTATGGTTCCCGATGGAATCTCTGTCCGAATCGAAACGCAAATGCAACATGTATTGTGTAAAATCAATAAGTCGCCACATGGCTTATTGTTGTCGGTATATTTTGGTACAACCGACGTAGTGAGTTCCTTATACAAGGATTACTCCTACTATAATGATCACCCATGTGTGTTTGTCATACATAAGGATACTCCTAAATGACGAACACGTGATCATCTAAAAGACGGATTTGAGATGAAGAATTTGGATAAACCCAAATGTTGCTTGGGACTACAACTCGAGCACCTTCACTCAAGTATTATGGTACACTAAGATGCCTATATCCAGAAAATTGGAGAAACTTGATATAGACAAGTCATGTCCATCTCCTAGGGATTGTTCGATCTCTAGACGTAGAGAAAGATCCATGGGAAGATGGAGAAGAGATGTTGGCACATAATGTTCCATATCTCAATGCCATTGGACCTACCAACATAATTGGTTAGGGGATCAAGAATATCTTTCGATATCTCCAAGGCACCAAATATCTTGACATATTGTATCAATTTCGGAGAAATCTGAACTCCAATTTAGACACTGTATTGGCTACTTACATGATCCTACAATGTGTACATACATGGTAGATCACTCCATTGATGTCTTCAAATAGACTCTGGTGACTATACTACCACGATCATTCTAAGATGCAATGCTTCATGTTAACACGTGTGGCTTCACGGAATGACAAACCGCATACATTAGTCATGTGGTGTTGGTTCTCTCGAATCACCTATCATTATCTACACAGATAATGTTGCTTATGTTGCATAGATGCAAAACAGGTTACATAAAGAGCAATATCATTAAGCATATTGCACTAAATTGTTTTATCCCCATAAACTCATGACGAGTCGGGAATAAACATCTTGCAATTAAAATCATGCGATATCCTCGCTGATCTATTCACCAAGTCTCTACCAACTATAACATTCCAGAAATGATTCATGGGATTGGTATGCGACGGCTTCGGGATTTGCAAGAGTCAGGGGGAGTATCTTCCTGAACTATTCCTGTTCAAAGCATCATATTACACTCTTTTTCCCTTTATGAGTTTACTTTTCAGGTTCTCATCAAGGTTTTTAATGAGGTAGTATCAACATGAGATCATATGTCATACTTTCTGTTTTCCCCACCGGGGTTTTTAGGAAAGTATACACGACATATTTATTGTCCTCTAAACTCTATGGATTTCATTCATATTGAGTTAACAGAGACAATAATCATTATATGTTGTATCATTTTCTCCTTACTTTTCCCACTGGGTTTTAAAGGAGTTTTAACAACATATCAAATACAATTCTCCTCACATTTTTCCCAAAGGGTTTTTGGGGGAGAATTTCAAACATCATATGTCATACTTCTGTTTTCCCCACCGGGGTTTTTAAAGGAAGTATACAAGGCATATTTATTGTTCTCTAAACTCGCTATGGTTTTTCCTTTCTAAGGTTTTCCATATGAGTTATCAAAGAGACAATAACCATCATATGTTGCATCATTTTCTCCTTATTTCCCCACGGGTTAAAGGAGTTTTAGCAACATATCATACACACTATTTCCTCATATTTTTCCCACAGGGTTTTTGGAGGAGACTATTTCAAGATGATGAAACATGCAAGGACAAGCATAGATTAGGGGGAGTGTTAGGATTTAATTAATTACTTTAATTAATCATGTAATCCCTGCTTGTAATGTCGGTTCCACAAACCGACATACCCCTTTTTGTAACTGCTTGTTCGGTGCTATATATAGCCCATTCATCATCAATAAAGAAACAGTTCGATTCATTGTTGTCTCCTCTCGTTCCTCTCGATTCTACTTCTAAACATGTGTGACCTCGTTTTACTAACCTGTAATATTCGGACGAAAGGATCAATGTGCATTAGTGTTTCTGTTTCATAAATGGGGTTCATAAGAGCATCTCCAGTCGGAGCGCCCAAACGGCCGCCCAAACGCCTTTCGGGCGTGCGAGACACAAAATCGCGCCCACTCGCGACGCCCAAACGCGAATTCGGTCCGGCGCGACCCAGTTTTGTGTCCGGCACGCCCAGCCCACGCCCTCAACTTGGGGAGGCTTGGGGCGGCCCCGGACGGAAGGAAACGCGACGCCACGTCGGCCTCCGACGCGCGAGCCACGCCTGGCAGTGAGACACGGACTATGACGCGCGGGTCAAAGGCGTCGTCAAAGGCGCGTGCCGCGTGGCGACTCCTCGTTTTCACGGCCGGCGGGCGGCCAGTGAGCCGTCGCGTCCTCTGCTCGCCGGAGTGAATGCGGCACGCCTTTTCGAGGCGAGCGGCGTTAATGCCACCGCTCTCCGGCGGCAATAAAAGGCGAGCGCCGGCCTCCACTCATCGCCACTCTCGCCCTCGCCGTTCTCTCTCCCTCACCTCGCCGCTCCTTCTCCACTCGAAAAACCGCCGCCGCTCTCCTTCTCCATGTCCGGCACCTAGAGGCGCACCGGCGGCGCCGTGGCCAACGGCTTCGCGCCGCGCACCCTGCTCAAGGAGCAGACGAAGGCGCTGCGCGACAACGGCTATCCGGTGCCGCCGGATATGCGTGTTTGCCACGGGTTCGTCATCGGCGTCAACGGCGTGCCGGTGATGAAGCCCTGACGCGGACGAGCCGCGGCTTCACCGCCGCGGTAAACACGCACTACTGGCGTGACCTGACGCCGGAGCAGCGTCAGGACCCGCGTTGGGATCCGCGGAACCCGGCCAACCATGGCCGGTACGAGGCGGCGTTCCAGCGCGCCTACGAGGAGGACTTCAACCGCTGGGACGGCCCTGGCCCGGCGCCGACGGACAAGAACGTCGCCGGGCGCGAGGCGTTCTGGAGCGTGCCCGGGCGCACGCTCCAGTTCGTGATGAACCACATCGCGAACGGCGGCTCGCTCCTGACGGCGGCGCCCGCCCCTGCTCCGGCCGCCTGGGCACCAGCGCCACCTCCGACCAACCAGTGGGCGCCGCGCGCGACGCCGTCCTCGTCGCGCTCCACGGCGTCCTCGTCGCGGGCGTCGTCCTCGCACTCGTCCTCATCCCGCTCCCGCGCCTCCTCTCTGCTAACGCCGAAGCCGGAGCAGATGAAGGTGAAGGCGGAGCCGGAGCTCTCGCCGTTCATGGCGGAGCTCATAGCGGCGCAGGAGGGGACGGACGACGACGCCATTGCGGCGGTCGTCGCGGCCGCGTCGATGGACGACGTGCCGCCGCTCGACGGACCCTCGGCCTGCGCCTGGTCGGCGCGCGATACCGCCAAGGAGAAGGGCGTGCCCTTCTTCGACCTCACCGACGACGGCCCAGGACCGAGCCGCGTCAAGGAGGAGGACGACGGCGGCGCGTGGACCGGCGGCGCGTGGAGCAGCGGCGGCGCAGGGAGCAGCGGCGGCGTGAAGGAGGAGGTGAAGGAGGAGGAGGAGGAGGAGGACCCCTACTACGCCTTCAGGCGCCGCCACCGCGACCGCCAGTAGATTTAGGTTTACTTTTTTTAAATTTCATTCAAATCTGTAAACTTTCCTAAAATTTGAATGAAATTTGTCGAAGTTTAAATTTAATTTTTTTTGTTTGGGCGCCGCGAGTGGGGATCGACGGCGCCCAAATGGGCAAGGTAGGGCCTGTCCGGACGGCCTTTGGGCGCCCATTTGGGCGCCGCGAGTGGAGATGCTCTAAGGGCCACGGTGTTTTGTCTAGTTGGTTCAGATGCACCCATTGTAGAAAATATACTATATAAAGGATTCCCAAAAAATACTTTAAATACATTTTGAAAATATGAAAAAAATTCAGGAGAACACCCAAATACTATATGTTCGGAAAACATTTTCGCGATTTTTTTGTTATGTGTGTATAAACGACAAAAAATGTCTCGTGAAAAATCAATTTAGAGCACTAGAATTTTTTTTACACAGTTCACACAAAAAAAAATTCATGAAACTTTATTTGCAGACATAAAATGTCTACATATACACCCAAAAATTTCGTTTGAAATTGTTTTAACATATGCGACTTGTTTGGAAAGTGGGGGTATCTACTCCTATGACTCAAAACAAGATTTTCCTTTCATCAGCGCTTAGTAACGTGAAATCGACTTTGCCTCCCGAGTGCCTATGTACTACTCTCTCTATTCCAAATAATAAGATGTTTTAGATATTTATATATGGACTAAATACGGGGCAAAATGAGTGAATCAACATAAATAAACGTGTCTAGGTACATTCAAAAACTGCTAAAATCTTATATTTCCAGACGGAGGTAATATTCAAGAAACACATTTAGAAAATTTGGAAAATCTGAGATAATATTTTACGGCTGCATCTTCACATTATGTTTGTTAGTAGAGTTGTTGCGCTGAAAACCGACATTTTCTTGTGGCCTTTGTTAAAAGAGAAAAATATGTCTCGTGAAAGTCTTATTTCAACAATAAAAATTGTATATTTTTATACAAACCACAAAAATGTTAATTTTTCACGAAACGACCTTTTAAGCACAGATAGGTTAAATAAAATGTACATATGCATCCGGTAGGGAAAACAATGAATATTGCGTCCCGTAGAAAAAAAATCTTCATTTCTTGCCCATACCACACCGTGACACGCCAGTGCCTCTGCCGCAGCCTGCAGAGATTCAGAGGCAGGAGTAACTATTTTGCATGTGTCTGTTTTCGGCATAGATAAATGAAGCAAGGTCAAATGTCACTGAGCCTGACGGAGGCCGAGTTGAAAATCACAAAAAATACATTCAAAAGGAACAGGATGCGGAGCCGTCCAGAACAGGAAGAACTGTGCGGTGCTCATACAGTCATACGTTCATGCAGGCTTCCTTCCTCAGAGAAGAACATGGCACGGTAAATAACATTTACTACGTTAGGGTGGGTGCGAACTGAGAAGGGTGGCAGCGGTAACTTATCGTTGAAACCCGCTTCATTTTTCGCGGGGAATGTTGCGATCCAGGTTTCACGCGTGTCTTAATCTGCAGAACGTCTAATCACAGTACTGTATCTATCTTCCTGGGAATGGCATGGCCCTTGAATGCTCGTGTGAATAGAATGCTACGTGACGTGCTTGGAGTTACACTTCTGACGATCGTCTTTGACATGACCTCTCCTTTGCGAGTACACCCTGTAACCCTACAGTTTGTGTGTGCCCCTCTTTTTTCTAACATCTAGTAACAGGGCCGGTCCTGAGATTTCCAGGCCCGGGGCGAAACTAAAACTTGGGGCCCTTATATAAACATCATAATAATAATAATGAATATGTGTAAAAGATTTTTTCCAGTAAAACTTGAATGCATCCAAAACAGTTAACATATCAAATAAATTATACAAATTACCTTAAAATTTTGTTCTAACATTTCTTGATGCAAATTCACTTATGACGAGCTCGATGTCAATGTCATCCAATAATTTCTTCTCGATGCATGATGTTGCCAACCCGTTTAACCTCTCTTGAGTCATTGTAGACCGCAAGTAGTTCTTCAATAATTTCAACTTTGAAAAGCTTCTTTCAGCCTAGACGACAGTCATGGGCACAGTAAATAAGATGCGATAAGCTATGGAAATATTGTGATAACAATCAACTTCTCTCACATGCTCAAAAAATCTCCATAGCGGACATTACAGATTGGGTTTGTGCATCAAAGCCACTTACATTGTCATTGCCAATGTTGGTGTCGACATTTTCTTCTTGCTGATCAGATTCAGAATTTCCATTAGTTGGTTGCTCTTCCTCCATGGCAACAATTGCCCACTCATCTGGGGTTTTCAAAGCACTAGAATTAGCCCACACGGTTTGCTCTTTTCCTTTTAGCGCTACCAGATTCATACTTTCTTAATGACATGATCCCACATAATGCTGGAATAAAGTTAAATTAGCTATCACGCCATCACACATCACATACACATACAGATTACTGATTATAGAAACAAGAGCACATAAGATTTACCGTGGTCAGTCCGTCCATGGCCAGGGCCTGAGCCTGAGCGTGGCAGCGACGGGGCGACGGCCGGTGGCGGCGACGGGCGACGGCCGGGGGCGACGACTGCTGGGATGAGATCGCCTAGTTCTAGTTGCTGCTGGGGATCCGCCGCCGATCGATTAGACATGAGATGAGAGCCGAGAGGATTAGAGGAATCACAAGCGTCAGGGAGAGCCGAGGCGACGAATAGAATAGACATAGTCGCGATCGTTAGTGTGCGTGGGAACAAGGATGCGATCTGGGCCACATTTGTGGGATTAGCTCCTTTCCATGGGCCTTAATTCCTATAACCTGGTCGGCCCTTTTCGTTTTTTTTCTGTTAAATACATGCTTTACGTATCTGTACTGCTATACAATACATGTACTGAAACGTATATGGGGAGGGGCCCCTGGATTTTGGGGGCCCAGGGCGGCCGCCCACCCTGCCACCCTCCAGGGCCGGCCCTGTCTAGTAATATTGTTCAGAGACGAAATGGTCGATGTGCAGTAGTATACTATTCTTCTGTTGCATATAAATGCATTTCATTACTACCACTTACTCGCAACCGAATATCTGGTCCCATATATTTATATAGGAGTAGAAAACTTTATTTCTCGCTGCATACCCCCTTCGAAGTTCGAAGGCCGGTGTCACAACGAGGAAGAGTTTGGCGCCCATAACTTAGGACAACTCCAACGGCCCAACGCGGCGACGCAAATGTGCGCGTGTCCGTTTTTTGTTCGTCACACGTCCGTCTCGATCCATTCCTAGACCAAATTTGGGCCAGGTTTGCTCGCCACGGACAACGACGGTCCGCGTGTCCGTTCGGTGTCCTCCTCGAGCCCGCTAGCAGCGACCTAGCTGACGGTCGCTATCCCATGGCGTCCCCTTTTTAATGACTTGGCGCATGCGGATAGGGACTCAACACTTCCCGTCCCCACTCGGCTCCCCAGCCGCAGCCACAACCCTAGCCGCCGTCGGCCGTCGTCATGAGGAAGTGGCTAGGAAAGGGCAAGCACGACAAAGAGGCGAGCTCCTCGTCGGGCCAGCGACGCCGCGCCGCGCCTAGGGCCTCCCCGCTGACCGCATCGGGCGCCACGCCATTCCAGCTCGCGCCGTCGGCGTAGGGCGACCAGCGGGTGCGACAGAGGCCGTACCTCTGAAAATGGATGTGCCAGTGGCACTGGACAACGCGATCCCAGTACTGGTCGGACATGCACCTGCCAGATTTCTGGCATTTGAATCCCGAGAGGATTACGATGCCGACGAGCGGCACCGCCCGTACCAAGGAGATCCGGGACGCAGGGCCCAGCTCCCCGCCGACCTCGTCAACCACCCGACGTTCGCCGAGAACAGTCTCTATAGGGACTCATGGTTTGACGATGAGCACGACCTACTTCAGCGCCCGGGCCGCACGGAGCGGGCCGCATTCTCCACCGGAGCCCCCCCCCCTCCACAGTACCGTCGTAATCCTGCTCACAGTCGTACTCCACCGACGCCCGTGGTGAAGGAGGAGGAGCAGGCCGAGGAGGAGGACCCCAACTACAAGGCCACACTGGCCGAGCCCCTCCTCACCATCCACACGGACGAGTTGGCCCGCTGGCAAGGGCTCGGCGCGACCCTCCATCAGTCTGCGGCGAAGGCTGAGGCGGAGCGGCATCAACAGCTACTGGATGAGTACTAGCGGCAGTAGCAGCAGGAGCAGCGGTAGCAGGCGCTGCCAGCCTAGTTCGCCCGCTGAACGGCCAGGCCTGGGCATGGAACGGCGACCCCGATGACCTGCTCCCGGAGCAGAACTAGGGCCCGGCCACCCCTCCAAACTGGGCGACGGCGGCGCCACCGCCGCATCTCTATAAGGCCCCCGACTACGTTATCCTCGACCCATCAGACTACAAGGAGGAGTAGGCTCCGGCAGCCGGCGACGAGGACTAGTTGTGGCCGTCATTTTTTTTCCTTTCTACTATTGTCAAAAGGCCGTTTGTGGCCCATCCCCACCCCTTTATATATTGCAAAATGGACCATGTGTGGCCTGGTTAAATTTGTCCCAAAAAAACCGGAAATATGTCACGCCATTGGGTGTACTCGTTGGCACGACGGACACGCGCAGACATGAGCTATCCGTTTGGCGACCCAAACGGACGAAACGCGAACAGATGGTCTGTCCGTTTGCGTCGGCCCATTGGAGTTGCCCTTATCCTTTGCAACCGCCGGAAGCTAGGAAACAAACCCTACGAATTATTATTATTTTTAAAAATCCGAAAATAGACCAAGAGGTTAGAAGAAGGACAAATGGTTTCAGGTTTGAGGAAGAGATCGAAGACCCGAGTTGGTTATACCTGCCAATGACGATGTTTTTACGTCGTTACCTTGTTAAAGGCATTGCTCGTATATGCTCGAACTGGTTTTTCAGGATGAAAACCTAAAATCTATCCTTGAGTGGATTTGATGATGGCGACGCTTGAGCGTCGCTTCCTTCCTAGAGGCGTTACTGTTGAAGATCCTCGTCATCCGTGTGGTGTCATGAGATTGTTTTGGATATGGTCGTTGTGATTGTGTAGCTTGCCAATCGTGGATCTGATCGCTTTAGGTTTTTCATTTTTTTTCCTCGCCTAGCCATAGCTTTGGTCTTAAATGACGTTGCTACTTGCCGGCGTCTATGCGTTAGGGTCGGCTATGTGCATCTTTTTTTTTTTGAATTTTCCACTTATATTATACCAGCAAAGAGTACACGATTACATCGATTACAAAAACAAAACTAAAAGAGACTAGCAAATCTATGAGATCTTCAACCTCTTTCTTCATCCATAACACAATCTTGTACTTTTCTGAAGGCAGCCGTAGAACAACGCCAACACCACCAAACCACAGACCTGTGAATACCACCGAAGGTTCTCCCTTTTTAATTTTGAGCTGCAATGTCAAGGCTTTGTGCACGCACGCAGCCATTAAATTAATCAAACAACATCGGCAAGAGCACCACCACTGATATTTCGGGGACAAATAACCGAACCACTTTGTCGACGTCGTTGGGAGCCGAGAGAATGAATCACCATTGCCGAAAACGTAGTAGCCGGGAGATAGATATTGCGAGGACAAACCTCCTGCGGCAACCATGAGAAACAATCCAAGATTGATCTAGCGACGCAATATCTGAAGAACCATACCTAGACAGACTTAATCTACCAAAGCCACCATTGACGTCGGGAAGGATATCTCGCCGTCGAACAAAGCGTGGAAGATCACTTATTGCAGACGATACCATCTCCATTAACGAAGAAGATGACGACCAAAACCAAACTCTACCATTAAGAACCTTCGAAAAGCGCCGTGCGCAGGTCCGAGATCCCCACCCCTTCTAGTGCCAGAACGGCACATAGAGGAGGCGAGGACCCGTCGAATCTTTGCCGGCGGCGACGATGAAGCTACAGATATCACCGGCGGCGGCGGCTAGGGTTGAAACCTACGTGGCCGCCACGATCGCCTCCTCTCTGTCTTTCTCGTACGTATAGGCTATGTGCATCCTAACTATACATAGCCTGGGTAGAGTCTGGGTGTGTGCTCATTGCGTTTGTATCCTCTTGATGAGCTAATAAAATTCACCCTTCGTGGAAAAAAAGAAGATGCCTAGTAGGATCCAATGGTTCACAACTGGCCAATTTTTCACGGGGAATGTTGCGCACCGGGTTTCATGCGTGTCTTATCAGTCAAATCGTGGAAGGAATGGCAACACTTGAATACTTACTGCTCGTGACGTTCTCAGATTTTACTCTTCTGACGATCGGTGCTCAGCCTTCCTTGACATGACCGTTCCTTCGCCGGTACACCCTGACCCTGTAACCTTCTCGGCTGTGTCGACGGGTGTCTCCCCTTTTATATTCTTTTCCTGACATCTACTCAGACGAAATGATCATTTTCAGTACGACTGTTTTTCTTTTTCCCCTAGATGGTCTTTACATTTAATTTAACATTTTGAATATCTGCTAGGATCACTTTAGTTCCGGTAGATCTGTGTTAACATTTTGTTAGTTTTTCATAATTGAACTTCGTCAGAACTTATTGGTCCCGTCGAAAACCAACAGTGGCTCAAGGCCTTTAGTGGGATTTTATTTTTTTGAAAATGCTTCATTTTTTACGGGGAATGTTGCGATGCGGGTTTCAAGCGTGTCTTATCATTCAAATCTTCAGAGGAATGGCCACGCTTGAATGCCTCTGAGGCTCTAGCGTGCATCGAGTTACTCTGCTAAGTTATATGATGATCATTCAGGCCTCACCTTTATTTGACACGACATTTCATCGACCTGTTCAAAATGTACGTAGCCTTGCAGTTTGTGTCGACGTTTGTTTGCCCATTTAATTTTGGTCCGTAAACATCGGACGAAATGACCGATTTGTAATAGAGTTTATTTTTTCTTCTAGATAACCTTTATTAGCACTTGAATATTTGAATGTTTATTTTTTTCAGATCTAGTGCTTCCTAGGGCTCCTTCCACGTGCTCCCCAGCTCCAGAGGTGCGAGCTGGGAGCGTCGAGGAGGGCCACCGTCCCCTTTAATAAGGTCGTGGTTCCTGGCCGCAACGTGCTACTGTGGAGTCGATCTGCCTGTGTACTTCCTCCAACCGGCCTTGGTGGCGTGGAGAGGGAGTGGAAGGGACTGTCGATCTCTGCATCTACCAAGTGTCGTGCCGATCGTCACCAAGGCCGGTTGGAGGAAGTACACAGGCAGATTGACTCCACAGTAGCATGGTGCGGCCAGGAACCATGACCTTATTAAAGAGGACGGTGGCCCTCCCCGATGCTCCCACCTCGCACCTCTGGAGCAGCGGAACACGGGGAAGGAGCCCTAGGAAGCACTAGATCTGGCCGGCTCGATCTAGCACCCCGCACCCAGCTACAGACAACAAGCCCAAGTCTGGCATACAGCCGCGACAACCACATCTACTATGTGCAGGCCAAGCTGCCCGTCCATCTCTCCTCCAGGCAGCGACGCCGCCGAGGCAGAGGGGAGTTCGGGAGAGGGGGACGATTCTCAAGGGGCGAACGAGGAGAGAGAAAGGGAGGGGAAAATGAAATCCATTCGTCTATTAACTAGCAATGGAACATGATCTACAAGATAGAGAACGAGGCACATGAGGTGGGTGACGCCGTGATGGCGTCCATGATACCAATGTTCAGGCCTAGGGCATCCTGGGGCGTAGAATATTTTTTAGTAAATTTTGTGATTTGAAGATTTAGCTAGATCTTCGATATTTTTGGGTGAGTTGAATCTATGGCCCTGGTTTTAATTGAATTGAGCCTCCGCCCCTTGACACAACCATCTCAAATGCTTAGCTCTTTGGGGTAAACCGTATGTCCTCGGGTCAAATCCAATTTTGCTTTTATTTAACCTCCATTGCTATATTTATATTTTGTTCAAGTTAATTTTGTTGTTGCATTTTCCATTATATTTTTTTTCGTTCTTCTTAATTGTTCACTTTCTTTGATATTCTTAACTTCTACCAATGGTCATGGCATCGAGCCCCTTTAGGGTATGTTAATGACATCTTACTTTGGCAACACATTTGTCGGACAGAGTACCTTAGGGACGTTGAAGAGAAAATAAAGATTTGGATGACGCTAGATGTTCTATGATAAAGCATCACAAGCCAATGAATAATTATGACCATTCAAGAAGAACAAAAATGTGCAGTAATGTTTTTCGGGCAAAACCTAGCACCAGGTCCTGTGGAAGGCTACAACACCATCCTATAAATTTTAGTTTCTTAACTAATCCGTAGCATTGCCTATATTGTCGTTTGCCCAAGTTTGCGATAACTATTATTTTATCGGTTTTGCTATTTGTCACTCGAGTGAGAATTAAGTTCGAACTCAATCAATTCTAATCCCGTTAGATTTATATCGTGATCTGTGCGGAATGTGAGTTGCACATGGTTGCACATGAGTTGCAACTGAGATTTTTCCTAGTCACGCATGAGTTGCAACTAAAATTTGTCATGCAAATGAATTACACATGAGTTGCACATGCAACTGGATAACGTAATCACTCCCTTATTTTATCGTACATGTTGGAGTAATGTCCGAATATGATACTTGTCCAAAAATGTAGGATTAGGTCGTCCAAAAAATTATCTTCAAGAATCCAAGAATCCTGAATGAACATGTAAGAAAAAGATCGTGTCGATTCTTAAATGCATATATGCTTCAACATGCAACACTGCAGCAGGTAAAACTGTACCCGAGAGATTTTTTTTTAGAATGCTTACCGGTTTTTTTTTCTTGACCTGCACCGCGAGTAACCAAGTCTGTCCCTGTGCCAATTAGTGGTGGACCAAGAAACAGATCAGGAGATGAGCTGGGCCGACTGCTAATACGCCAGATGCTGTCAGGTTACACGGTGGCAGTGTTTTTGGCCCAAATACGACATAAGCGTTCCTTTTTTCTTTTGAACTGCATATTGCATAAGCAGTTTCAAAGTATTTCTTTTGAGGGAGTGTACAATTCAACCTTAGATATCAGCAGGCCTCACTGACTTTTTTGTGTGTGAAGAAAGCCTCACTGACTTGAATAAGGAGAACTGGTTTGAGTCCAGTTTATACAGGTCGTGAGAAAGGAACACTACGTGGTACTTATGGTGGATGAGAAGGCAACGAACACATAATGAAGATGTTCCCCCTCTGAATAAATGCAAATTTTCCATTCTCTCGATGGCGGCTAACTATGCTAAAAACAAAAGAAAAGCGAACAGGAGAGGAATGCCAAGTGGACTAGACCGCTGCCAAGACAGGTAAAACTTAATGTTGATGCCTCTTTTTGTGATGACAGCCGCACAGGAGCAACAGGTGCTGTGATCCGCGACTACAAGGGGTCTTTCATGGCGGCATCTGCAACGTTCGTTTCACATGTCTCTACGGCAACGATGGCGGAAGCACTTGCAATGAAAGAGGGACTAGCACTTGCGAATAGGATGGGTTACAATGTGGTACAAGCTGAATCTGATTCTACTGATGTTATTGAAGCTTGCGCAGGTGGTGAGATGTGGTGGTCTGCATCAGCGACAATTTTTGCAGATTGTGTTGATTATGTTGCTTCCATCGGGACAGTGTCCTTCCAGCATTGCCCAAGGGAAGCTAATGAAGTTGCTCATGATGTAGCTAAGCACAGTTTTTCTAGTAAAATTTCCTGTAATTGGGTCGATGAACCCCCCGGGTTCTTTGCTAGATGCATTGTTAAACGATATAACTATGTGATACTTTGGAGGCAGCAAGTTTCAGACACACTCTTTTCTTTACCAGGGTACCTGAGGGGACTGGAAGGTTTTTAATGAGACGGCTTGCTGACCTAATATATGGTGGTTAAATTTTCAAAAAAAAAAACTGCGTGGCACATGCCGACTTGTTGCCATGATCGATGCCGCTCTTCATTTTATCTTCTCAAATTAATAAAAAAATGAGGAGCAATTGTGTGTTGGACTTTTGCCGTTCATGGTGTGCCCGTTCTATAGGTGGACCACGGTCACAACACTGACTTTTGAGAGCTTTTGAGTAAATCGATTTCTTCTAAAATTTTGAAAAATTCAGATTAAGAAGAAATGCGAACACGGAGGAAGAACAAACATATGTACAGGTATATCCGAGGGCGAAGGGAATGGAGATGCTACAATCATCACACACTCATGCTTATGCATGCACACGGTCATATATGTACACTATATTATTTTATTATAAGAGAAAGAAAAGTATCGCCAGTACATAAAAATAAATTAAAACCCATCTCTGAGAACTTGCCTGTGGCAAGATGGTTAGGAGGGTGGTTGTACCCCCAGCCCACCAGAGTTCAAACCCCAGGTTTGACATTGGTGTTTCTCATTTAGGTGGAATATTCTTTCAGTGGGAGGCGACGTTCCCGTCGACAGCGAGGCGCCCGTGGTGACTTCGTCAATCTCAAGATCCAACCGCCGGCTCAGTCTTTCGGAGGTGCTCATAGGGGTAGGGTGTGCGTGTGTGCGTTCATAGGGGTGAGTGTATACGCGTGTATGTGAGCGTCTGCGTTGTACTGTGTTTCTCAAAAAAAAAAATTAAAACCCATCTCTGCATTTTTCTTCTTCTAAATTTCCCTTCTTTGTAGGAAGAAAAAAAACGGACACCAATTCGTTTCATTATCATCACCTCCATTTGTTTAGGAAGAACATCGCCTCCACTTTGAACAGATTAGTGTTTACACGCCAGGTCAATTGCATGCACCATACGTGCTTAGCTTGAATTTTATACTTGTATGACTGACCACGCCATTTCATCGCAATTCGATCCTAGACTAGATCAAGTCTAATGTTGTCAGCAGCAACTGCGCAGCTGGTTGCTCATTTGCTGCAGATGTTTTCCACAACAATTTGAGTTGAGTCACACCGATGTTTGAACACGGGAAGATACTAGCAAATGCAGTTTTTTTGCAGTTACGGTATCACGAAGTACAGCTCACGTCCTTTGTTTCTTTTCTCTCATTGTTTTATAATTTTTCATCGTACCTCCAGAAACCGCCTGCTCGAAATAGGTTTTCGTTTCACTTTATAAATAATGCAAACACATATAAACAAACGGTACAAGTACAAGTTAAGAAACAAATACCAATTTGTTGGGGCAACAACATATGCCCAACTACAATAAAAGGCAGGGGCGAAGCCAGGAAAAAAGGTCGCTAGTGTCAAAACATATGTACCACTAGTTTTTTTTGACAACACATAAGTAGCACTACGCAGCTCATAGTAACTAAAATACAAATTTTATCCCTGAAAAAACTATAATACAAATTTTAGAAACTGATATAAACTAAAACAATAATCCTCAATGTTCCGTAATCATGATAAATCAAATTCTGTTTACAAAAATAGTTACCTATATTATTCTTGGTCTCAACGATTTTTCATTTTTAGAAAGTGGTCGATGACATATTTGAATTGAATATAGAAGTCCTTGCTCTAGGAAGCAAATGATGCAGTCGTTCATGAAACCATCACCTATGCGATTACGCAGCACAATTTTCGTTATTTTCATTGCTGAAAAACACCTCTCAACTGATGCAGTGGCGATGGATAGTACTAATACCAATTTGGGAGCCGGTGGATCAAAGGAAAGTAGATACTTGTTTGTAGTGACCATCGGCTTGGCAAGTTCTGAAATAGTTTTTAGTCCCCCAAATCTTTCATCTGCCCGCACATTATACCAAATACACACGAGAAATTAGGTATACTTATTTTCTTACTTGACATTGTGTTCGCCAGCAACCACCAGTCCACCACGGCACGCCCGTACAGCCCCAATCTTGTAACCTTCCAATCCTAAAAATTATCAAATTAGCACATGATATATGTGGTGAGCAAACTTATTTTAAGCAAAATATCAAGTGAAAAATTAACAAATTATCAAACCCTAAACATATTATAAAATTGCAAGTGAACTTTTTTTTTTTGCGAAGACAGAAGAAATTACATCAACCAAGAACCTTACAGGAAAACCCAGAACAAAGAGGAAATAACAACAAGGTCCTTCTGGGTCCCAGCAGCCTCGTCGTCGAGCAGCACGCTCCGCCGGCGAATCCCGCCACCGCTCCTCCATGAAACCTTGGACTGGGAGGAGTCCCGAGTGGCCAGGAAGTCGACGGTCCTCGGCACCGCAGTGCCTCCATCCTGCACAACGAACAACGGCGCCAGCTTGGTCAACTTCATCACCTCCGTCAGATCCATCAAACTCCGGCACCGCCACCACGGATACCGGCCGGGGAACGCGTCGCCCGCATCTCCGCCGAGACGCAGACACGCCTGGGACAGCAGATCTGCCGCAGAGCTCCGCTGGAACACCTGAAACAGAGGAAGGAACCGCGTCCCGCAAAAGCCTCTCCGGCGACACCATGGCCTCCTTAGCGTCGCCGGCAGGCACCCTCCGTGAACTTGCTCTCGCTTACTCACAGATTGGGTCAGCGATTCAGCATGGCCGTTTGCGGCGGAACCAGATCAATTCGGCGCAGCAGTTTGGAGAGGATGCGGACTCCGGAGGAAAACCTCTCGTGGCCGGCGGCGTTCCGAACGGAAGTAGCGAGCGGGCATGTTTTCTCTTGGCAATCGATGGATGCGTATGTTGCGCAGGGAGCCAGGGAGCGATCCGCGTATCTTGGTTACTGGCTAATTGCTTTTTCTTCTTGTTTTTGAGAACTAGCGATGGATTGATGATGAATGGGCTGTTCGAAGCAGAACTGGGCTGTAGGCTCGGCAGCTTGTCGATATTTGCACAGCGCACTGGGGTCAAAAATATTTTTCCACCGGGGCCATTTCATAATCTAGGCTTTTACCTTAAGGGACGGGTCAGAGGTCGTTGGTGTCATTTGACCCTGGCCCAACACTGTAGCTCCGCCCCTGATAAAAAGGTACCAAAACAACAAGGAAAACGAGCTCAACTCCATAAATACACGATACCCCAGTGATTGATGATTCCATTTAGGTGATCACGCACCTTATAATTTTTGTCATATTTTAGGGCTCATTTGATGATTAATAGGATAGAAAAAGTGTAGAAATAGGAATCTTATAAGATTGGAGTGGCATGGCTAATTGAATCATATGAGAAGATCAAGTTCCTTTGATTGTGGTGAAGAAATTTTTTCATGAGGTTGCAGCTCATGTTGTTTTCCTACAAAATTTACACTACAACATTCCTTTCCTTATGAGATTTGATCCTATGAATCAAACGGCATCCGAAGGAAAAATTTCCATACGATTTGAATCCTACACAAATTCTTTACAAATGGTACGAATCAAACTATCAAAGGATACTCCAAAACTAATACGTACCGTCCGCTTTGTACAATCCGATAAAGATATAGTTGTAAGCATAGAGCTAGCACAATTGTGGATAAATTTGGAAAACTACCACTTTTGGGCGGCGTCGAAAAATTTACCACATTTTGATTGGTTTATTGCAATGTACACAAATCTTGGTCTAAACCGAAATTGACAGCAATTCTGACAGCGGGACCCACCCAACTTGTTGACGTGGCAGGTAGAGACAGACACTACCTTTGTGTGGGGCCCACTTTCAGGTCGCTTGGAATTAAAAAAACATAAAAAATCCTCCGCCTCCTTTTATCCTTCCTTCTCTCTCCCATCTTTTTCTCTCGCTCGTTGACCTTTTCTCCGCAGAAACCGTCCCCACGAGTCGACCTATAAAATCTCCTATTGATACCCACAAGTATAGGGGATCGCTGAAATCTTCGTTGGGAAGTATTACCCAAATTTATAGTTCGACACGATGGGAACATAAGAATATCAATAAGACTTTGGCAATCGAGGCGTCACTCTCAACCACACATGTATATCAACAACTTGCAGCAATAATAGTGATGGCAGTAGTATGATTCAAGTAACAAGCAGAACAGCAGCAGTGAACAAGAGTTTTCCAGTTTTCACCGGAAAAGTGAGGGTGTAACTCAGAAATCTAAAACGTAGGCATGAGGTGACAGCGGGGTGTTGCATGAATAAGATTGATCATATGATGATATAAAGCTAGCCAAGGGATGTATCTCTAACTCCGATATATGTAGGTATGTGTTCCATAATTAGTTGTGCGTACTAACCAAGAGAATTTGCACAACATCTATTGTCCTACCCGCCCATTTTACCGGGGCCAACTTGGAACTACGGGTAATTAAGGTCTACCCTTTCGAATAGACCGGAACAATGCATTAACA
Source organism: Poa pratensis (assembly GCA_947311845.1). NCBI lineage: Eukaryota > Viridiplantae > Streptophyta > Magnoliopsida > Poales > Poaceae > Poa > Poa pratensis. Next base: position 11,605,463 of record CAMZMU010000083.1, read on the forward strand.
CTTCATGAACACATAGAATCCTCAAACTAAAACATCTCCCCCTTGTTTTCCCTATATGTCACTTTTAGGGTTCGCAGGTTCAACATAATAGCAGGATACACTTTGCAGATAAGTACCAAACTCAAATATATGATGAGGCAATATAAGTTCAGTACTGAAATCATGCCACTCGGGCCCTAGTAGCAAGCATTAAACATAGCAAGAGTGCATCAACACAATACAAAAGTATCCTCAAGATAAACCCCTAAAATCTCGAACAACGGGTAGCATTACATGATCAATCTCATCCAATCCCCATCCACCTCACATGCCTACAGCGGACTACTCACACATGGTGATGGTGAAGGAGCTCATGGTCGATGGAGATGAAGGCGGTGAAGATGGCGGTGAAGACGGCCTCCGGATCCCTCCACCGGAGGAGAAATCCTGGATCAATCTGTCCCCGAAACGAAGAACGTGGTGGCGGCGGCGGTGTGTTTCGCGAAAACTCCTCTCCCCTAGGGCACGCAGTTTTTCCACTATATGAAGGGGTACGTCGAAGACCGGAGGCGAGGCGGCGCCCGGGGGCCAAACGGGGTGGGCCCACGCGGCCTGGTACTGTGGCCGTGTGGGCCCCCTCTTTTGGGCCTCCGATGCTCCTCGTGTCCATCCTTTGCACGTTGTCCTCCTTTTCCATAAAAAATGACGTGGTATTTTTCCCCGATTTTATTTCCTGCAAAAATAGCCAGAAAAGAGACTTTGCTAAAAACAGCGTCAGATTCAGCAGTTTTATTCAAATATGGGAAGATTCCGGAGCAAATCATGAAGCAAAGTGCTTGGAAAAGTAGATGCATTTTGGATGCATCAGCTCCCCCAAGCTTAGCTCGTTGTTTGTCCTCGAACAACTCAAACATAGTGCAGAAGCGATGAAAAGACTTTGACAAGAACTTTGCATTGCATATGTAACACCGCTTAATACCAACAAGCATTCAAAACATAGCTTCAATGACAAATAACAAAATGCTAGCAAAGGTATATCCAATCAATGTTAAAGTCTTTATATTTGCTGCAAGTGAGATAACATGTAGTGTCAATACTTGGATGAGTTTGCTCAACTGTAGAAGTAAACAAAGGTTTTTGCATCGCTATTGATTGAATCATGTCAAGATTTTTGAGATCTTTTGATTCTTTCTTTTGTTGACTAGTGAAATCATTGTGCTTACAACCTTGCTCTCAGTTTTATCAAACCATTTGGTGTTCCCTATTATGACCCATATGCTTGACCAACTCATGGTTAAAAGCCTCATGCCCCGTGAATACGAGTACCTACACCATGACTACTCAACTCGGGCCACTAAGCAAGTTCAAATTTCTCAGTCATTGCAAGTAATAAAAGCGTCATCAAGAGCGTCAACTGGGGTACCTCTTATCCCAGGACATGGACAAGCCCATGTCCCAACGACAAGACAAACAGACAATGAACAATCTCAGCACTCTTTTATTTACTATTGTGTAGCTTTTTATTGTGATGTGCATCACTGAATGTTCACTATGATACGCTGTAAATTTCCACCATGAATGATGCATGGCTTAAGTTGGCGGCCCAGGCGTCTCTCTAGCCAATTATTCTCACTCATTGAACTTACTAAGTTCCTCCTTTATTTCGCAATGATAGGCATCCATAGACCAAAGCACATGATATCAACTAAATATAATGTGGTGCAATGTTGAAAGCTTTCCATGTGTCAGCACATTTCAGCTAACTCCCAACCACTAAGCCTGTCAAGCATACGACTTCATGTTTAACATTTGAAAAATTCTTTTGCTCTCTTTTTGGTTGGCAAGTTTAGCAAGCACAATGGGATGCGTAGACCTTTGTTTAGAGCCACAATTATTCAATCCACAGCCAAGTATTGTCGCTAAATAATATTTCATTTGCATCATCATATAACATACTAGAACATGGAGAAGATAAACATTTGCTACCACTTTCCTATATGTTAAAGAAACTATTATGTGCTCACTTGCTGTTATTAAAAAGTCCGCATAAGCACGGCAAAGGTGTCATACCTTTCATCCACTCCATGCACATCAACTCATCATCGTTGTTCTCCTCTCCCAACTTGAACTGCGCAGTAAAATCTCAAATCTGCCATAAAACATCACTGCATACAGAGGAGTTTTAACCCTACCAAAACACCTCAGAAAAATCTCATAATTTACAGGTGTGTGGGTTATGATATGATGCAGCAGTGGTTAAAATTTTAGCTCAATCGGAGTTACAGGGAATAAATGAAAAATGAAACGGTGATCAGATTTCAGAATTCCTGCACCTCCGTTTCTGCGTTTGTTTCAAGAAAACGAAAATGTTTTTGTTCTTTTTGGTTTTTTTATGCATAAGACAAATGACCAGCAGCAAATAACCAAAAGAAACAAATGAACTAAACACAATGATGCAACGGTGATATAAAACAATGAATGGAGAGTAAGAGAAGTGCTCCCCCAAGCTTGCGATCAAGCTAGTATCCTGGGTAGTGGCCGTATCCACTTCCACCTCCAGGGTAGTGACCATATGGGTAGCCTTGCATGCTTGGGTATAGAGGCTCCGCCTGAGGTATGTACCCCTGTATCTCTTGAGATTGTGGCTCCTCTTGAGGCGGCGCTTCCTCCACTTTCCACTTTCCGGTACTCCTGTCAAAAAGGTCAGCACGGGGGAGTCTAATGGGCACTCGCTGCCCACTAATACTCAAATAGTTATACAAATAATGCTCTCCATGCTTCACACTTATTTCCATGCGAGTAGTCAAAGTAAAATCAAGTAATTTGGACTCTCGCACAAGAGTACCCATGTTGTCACCATAACCTCTCTCATTTTTAATGTACTTATACACTAATGTAGCAATAGCACCAGCATAAATAGGAGTTTGATCAGTAATATTTCTACTCACAGCAGTATGCAATGATCTAGCAAGAATGACTCCCAAGTTATACTCACACGGTATGTTTTCTTTTGCACATTTAAGTAGATAAACTATCGGTCCAGTGCAAGCAGAATTGTTGTCCCTAGCAAGAAATCCTCTTGCAAGAAACAACGCAAAATATCTCAAACTTGGGTGCTGTATATGAGTAAATTTACCCCTATTCAATCTAACGGGAGAGCTAACAGTAATAGAATGCCAAAACGCTACAAGCTCAGGGTTGGAATCAGCACCAGTTTCATTCCAACTCCCCGTGTTTTCTACACCAATAGCATTGCAAAATTCCTCTAGAGACATAACAAGGCGCTCACCTCTCATAGTAAATTTGCAAACAAAGGTAAGAGGGGGTGCCTTACTTTTCTTCCTGTGCTTGTAGGGCTCAGGACCCTCAAATCTGAATGTAGAGAGGAATTCTCGCGAGAGTTCCTCGTATGTATCTTGTGGGTTCTGAGCAAAACGAAGTAAACCGGTTGCAGTGGCGAAGATGTAAAAATCCTCTTGAATCCCCCAATGCTCAAGAACATGGGGATCTTGCCATCTTGTTGTATGGATTTTCAACTTCTCTCCCACATAGTATGCTTTATCCTCCCAAAGGTGTTGGTCATCATTATTGATGGAGACTTTGCATTCTCTTCTCCTTGGTCTAGAGCTCATCCCAAACAATCCTTGCCCTTGCTGAACATGATACCTTGCTGCCCATAAACAATATTCATCAAAAATCAAGATGCAACACTCTAATACAACATTAAGATATCCATAACTAGTCTCCCCATCAATATCATGCATCAATATCAATTAGAAAACTTAAATCTATGGATTCCTAAGCATATTAGGTGACACCTAGTGCAGCAAAATACTTCATACATGAGGCACAAGAACAAAAAGTGATTGGATGGGCGGAGGAGTCACATACCAATGAGCAATCCCACCAAACAGATTTGAAAAATCTGTCCTAAACTTGGAGATCCGAGGAGAGCAGGAAGAGAGCACGGGAAAAATTGGGAAAAATACCTGGGGCTGTTTTTCTGTCGAGGAGGAGGAGATGGGCACAGACCCCTCACCTAACTCCCTCTGTGGGCCAAAATGGAGGGTCCCACGCGGCCAGGTACTGTGGCCGCGTGGGGCACCCTATTCTGGACCCTGGTGGCCCTCTGGTGTCCCCCTTTTGGCTGTGAGCTCCCCTGCTAAAATAACTTACCTCCAAATTTTTCTGGAATTTTTCGAGAAAATTTTCTGAACAGAATTTTTCAAACTACATTTCTGGAATTTCTGCACTTTGAAATAATTATGCTCATGCAAATAATCTAAAAATTCTAGAATAAATGAAATCAAACATTCAAAGCAATTTTTATGGGAATCAAGTTTGCATCATTTTCATATTAGTAATGAGGTTGATCAAGTCTCATTAATAATATGCAAAAGATATAATACATGATTCTTTATTTTATATGTTTTAAAGAAAGGTTTCAAGACACCTCATATTTGATTGGAATAGTTCCAACCATCATGATAGCATATTTTGGTTCAGGAGGTGGTAATGGAATTTCAAAACTTCCAACTATAAGAGTATTCTTTTTAATGGAGTTCACACTTTGGCTTACCATTGTAACAGTTTTCTTCTTTGGGAAGTAAATGGTATGCTCGTTCCCTTTGACGTTAAATGTCACTTTGCTTTCAGTGCAATCTATCACAGCTCCTGCAGTGTTTAAGAAAGGTCTTCCAAGGATAATAGATAGGTTATCATACTCAGGCATTGATGTCTACGCACGCTTCTATTCTTGTAGACAGTGTTGGGCCTCCAAGAGCAGAGGTTTGTAGAACAGCAGCAAGTTTCCCTTAAGTGAATCACCCAAGGTTTATCGAACTCAGTGAGGTAGAGGTCAAAGATATTCCTCTCAAGCAACCCTGCAATTAAGATACAAGAAGTCTCTTGTGTCCCCAACACACCCAATACACTTGTCAGATGTATAGGTGCACTAGTTCGGCGAAGAGATAGTGAAATACAGGTGATAGGGATGATTATAAGTAGTAACTGCAATCTGAAATAAAGATGGCAGCAAGCAAACATGTAGCAGAACTTGATGTAATCGGTGTTTCAATGCTTAGAAACAAGGCCTAGGGATCATACTTTCACTAGTGGACACTCTCAACAATGATCTCATAACTGAATAAGTAAAAGCTACTCTTAAACACTCTCTTGTTGGATAACAAACACCATTCATTGTGTAGGGCTACAAAAGCACACCTCAAGCCGGAGTAAACAAGCGCCACAACGTTATAAAGGAATCACACACGGTGCACACACTGTCACCTTTACACCGTGGAGATTACCGGAGTTCATATTAAAGTAACCTCTGGAGTGCATAATAGATAAAGAGTAACATCTACATATTCAACTAGATTAGCACAACTGAACACAAGTAAATACTGCTCGGGATTATTCTCCTTCTTGATAACACAAGAGTACTACGTGTAGGGCTGCAAGAGCACACCTCAAAGTCTGAGTAAACAAACACCACAATTCCCAAGAATAAGCCATGATAAATGTCTAAATTATTCATAGAGTCACACAAGTACCCACACTGTCACCTTGATACCGTGTTGTCACAATGACTCCAGAAACTAGACAAAATCACTTGAGTAGCATAAACATTATTAATGTATTCAGCGATACTTGCAATACACATGATCACATAAAGATCACACCATGTGAGAGAGAGATGAACCACATAGCTACCGGTAGAGCCCTCAGCCTCGGGGGAGAACTACTCCCTCCTCATCATGGGAGTCAGCAGCGGCGATGAAGATGGCGATGGAGTTGATGGAGATGACTCCGGGGGCAATTCCCCGTCCCGGCAGCGTGCCGGAACAGAGACTTCTGTCCCCCAAAACTTGTCGTCGATGGCGGCAGCGCTACGGAACTCTTCGTGGAATATGGCTTGGTATTTTAGGGTTTTCGCCTCGGGGAGAATAAATAGGCGAAGGGGCAACGTCGGTGGAGGCTCGAGGGGCTCACACCACCTGGTGGCGCGGCAGGGGGCCCACCCGCGCCTGGGTGTGGTTTGGCCACCTCGGCGCCCTCCTTCGTCTCTCCTTCGGACTCCGTGTACGTGTTGCAAAAATAGGGACTTGGCCTTTTGTTTCGTGCAATTCCGAGAATATTTCCAGAAGTAACTTTCTGAAACCAAAAACAGCAGAAAACAGGGAACTGGCACTGTGGCATCTTGTTAATAGGTTAGTCCCAGAAAATGCATAAAAGTGATACGAAGTGTATATAAAACATGTAGCAAATGGTATAATATAAGCATGGAACAGCAGAAATTATGGATACGTTGGAGACGTATCAGGCATTTCTAATATAACAAAGTCTGTAGGAATTAACACATTAGCAATAGAGATAGGTACATCCTCACATATTCCAATTGGTACAGCAGTTGATTTGTCAGCCATTTGTAAAGAAACTTCAGTTGGAACCAATTTGTTTAAGTTAAGTTTCTTATACAGAGAAAAAGGCATGACACTAACGCCAGCTCCCAAATCACATAGTGCATATTTCACGTAAGTTTCCTTAATACGACAAGGAATGGTTGGAATACCAGGATCTCCACGCTTTTCAGGCATTTTTCCTTTAAAGGAATAATCAGCAAGCATAGCAGTAATTGCATCAGTAGGAATCTTTCTTTTATTAGTGACAATATCTTTCATGTATTTTGAATATGGAGGAATTTTAATATCATCAACAAGAGGAATTTGCAAACACAAAGATTTAATCAACTCAAAGAATTTCTCAAATCTAGCATCGTCTAAAGTTTTGATTACCTCTTGAGGATATGGTATGGGTCTTTGTACCCATGGATCCCTTTCTTTACCTTTTTGTGGATTTGGATGGTTCTTCTTCTTGTTCTTCTCAGTAAATGGTTGAGGGTTCTCCTTTTCAGTAGCTTCAGGTTCTTCATCATTCTCAGCTTCATGTGTCTCATCTTCTTGTGTGGGTGATTCTTCTTCTTCATTATTATTGTTATCTTCAGTCTCAGCATCAGAAAGAGAGGTATTATTATCTTGTTCTTCAGAATCATCAATGTCCTTGTTTTCATTGGGAGATTTTCCTGCAGAAGATTTCTTCTTGAGAGTCTCTTGCTCTTTCCTCTTGGGATGGTCTTCAGGATAGTCAGGATCCTGAGTTCTTGCACCTCCCCTAGTATTAACTCCACAAACCTGTTCCTTCACAATAAGACTTTCATACAATTGATTTTGAAGAGATATCATTTGTTCAACTTGATTATTCATCATCTCACAATGTTTAACAATTCTTTTTACCTCTCCCACATTAGCATGTAAACTTTCGCGAAGAGATTTAATTTTGTGAGAGTTCTCCATAATCATCATTCTAATATTATGCTCCTCGGGATTGTGGCGATAAGCAAAATCGTTCATATAAGATACCTCAATAGGAGATGTTACCTTTTCATTACCTTTAGTGGAGCTATAGCATTGACTTGAATTGGAAAGCATGGTTGATCATCAGGAAGTTTAACACCCATTTCAGATAATTCCTTAAGATGAGAGGTTTTAATTCCCTTCTCTTTAATAGCCTTGGAAGCTTCTTTCATTGTTTCGTTGTCTAATTTAAGCATGCCTCCTTTCTTCTCCGGAAATATTCTTCAATATTCCAGTCTTCATAATTCCTAGAGATAGTCTCCAATAGCTCAGTTGCTTCCTCAACGTCCTTTCCCTGAAAACATTACCTGCAATACTATCAAGATAGCCTCTAGTGTTTTCGGTTAGTCCATTGTAAAATATATCAAGTATTTCATTACTCTTGAAGCCATGGGTAGGACATTTCCTAACCATCTTACTATACCTCCCCCAAGCTTGGGGTAAATCCTCCTTCTCTTTCTGTGAAAAGTTGCTAATCTCAATAGTCAAACCATGAATCTTATCAGCAGGGAAATATTTATTATAGAATACCTGCAAACATTCTTCCTTGCTAGTAATACATCCAGGTTCTAAACGATTATACCAAGTTTTAGCACTTCCTCCCAAAGTAAAAGGAAACTTTAAGAAATAATAGCGTTGATGGATTTCATCTTTACCAAATAACACAGATAAGTCATGCAAGACAGCAATGTGTTCAAAAGGAAACTCATCCTCTCTACCATAAAACTTATACTTCTCAGCTTTTTCAATTATTTCAGGATCAACACTAAACTCATAATCTTTATCTTTAATTTTAATAGCAGGAGCATTCATTTTCTCAGTAACAGGGAAATAACCATCAAGAGGAGAATTTTTATAGCTTTCAAGTTTATCCAATTTATCAAAACCCGAACCCATAAAAGCCATAACAAAAGCATCCTCTTCCTCAGAAGAAGTTTCCATATCATCACAATATTCATTACCTTCTAACTCAGATTCCACATTTTCAATAGAAGATTCAAGATTTTCAGGTGTTTCAGTTATCTCAGATGTTTCAAGTGTTTCAGGTATTTCAGGAGTCACTTCTTTGTCTATGCTACCACATATTAAATCATTTTCATTACTAGTAGACATTTTAGACAAAGGTGAACTAGACAAAACTTTTCCCTTTTTCTTAGGAGCAACAGCAGAAACAACATTAGGTGAAAAGTTTGGCCTACTTGGCAAATCCGTACCTCTGCGAGTGTTGAAGGCCTCACTTCCTTCGGAGTAATCTTTTCCTTACCCATGGTTAGGAACAAGCAAGTGCAGCAAATAATATGATAACAAGTTGTCTTACCGATAAAGCTAGGTTCCCCGGCAACGGCGCCAGAAAACGTCTTGATACCCACAAGTATAGGGGATCGCTGAAGTCTTCGTTGGGAAGTATTACCCAAATTTATAGTTCGACACGATGGGAACACAAGAATATCAATAAGACTTTGGCAATTGAGGCGTCACTCTCAACCACACCTGTATATCAATAACTTGCAGCAGTAATAGTGATGGCAGTAGTATGATTCAAGTAACAAACAGAACAGCAGCAGTGAACAAGTGTTTCCCAGTTTTCACCGGAAAAGTGAGGTAACTCAGAGATTTAAAACGTAGGCATGAGGTGACAGCGGGGTGTTGCATGAATAAGATTGATCATATAATGATATAAAGCTAGCAAGGGATGTATCTCTAACTCCGATATATGTAGGTATGTGTTCCATAATTAGTTGTGCGTACTAACCAAGAGAATTTGCACAACATCTATTGTCCTACCCGCCCATTTCACCGGGGCCAACTTGGAACTACGGTAATTAAGGTCTACCCTTTCGAATAGACCGGAACAATGCATTAACACTTCATGAACACATAGAATCCTCAAACTAAAACATCTCCCCCTTGTTTTCCCTATATGTCACTTTTAGGGTTCGCAGGTTCAACATAATAGCAGGTGATACACTTTGCAGATAAATACCAAACTCAAATATATGATGAGGCAATATAAGTTCAGTACTGAAATCATGCCACTCGGGCCCTAGTAGCAAGCATTAAACATAGCAAGAGTGCATCAACACAATACAAAAGTATCCTCAAGATAAACCCCTAAAATCTCGAACAACGGGTAGCATTACATGATCAATCTCATCCAATCCCCATCCACCTCACATGCCTACAGCGGACTACTCACACATGGTGATGGTGAAGGAGCTCATGGTCGATGGAGATGAAGGCGGTGAAGATGGCGGTGAAGACGGCCTCCGGATCCCTCCACCGGAGGAGAAATCCTGGATCAATCTGTCCCCGAAACGAAGATCGTGGTGGCGGCGGCGGTGTTTTCGCGAAAACTCCTCTCCCCTAGGGCACGCAGTTTTTCCACTATATGAAGGGGTACGTCGAAGACCGAGGCGAGGCGGCGCCCGGGGCCAAACGGGGTGGGCCCACGCGGCCTGGTACTGTGGCCGCGTGGGGCCCCCTCTTTTGGGCCTCCGATGCTCTCTCGTGTCCATCCTTTGCACGTTGTCCTCCTTTTCCATAAAAAATGACGTGGTATTTTTCCCCGATTTTATTTCCTGCAAAAATAGCCAGAAAAGAGACTTTGCTAAAAACAGCGTCAGATTCAGCAGTTTTATTCAAATATGGGAAGATTCCGGAGCAAATCATGAAGCAAAGTGCTTGGAAAAGTAGATGCATTTTGGATGCATCACCTATGCACAAAATTTTGAGATTGTCAAGTTAAATCCATGTAATGTAATGTTCAGGACTCTAATTTGGTGTTTCATGAGATTAAAATATTTACGTCAATAAGAGGGAAACTGAAAGGAATGCTACATGGTAGTAAATGATAGTATGAATTAAATATATTATATATCAGTGCTACGAGAATAGTTTTATAGTTCATATCTCTCGAGTAAACATGATTGAAATAAAGTTATGTAAGAAAGATGCATTTCTGTTATTATGGAAGTCCTATGTGATTAGTAATTCCATTTTCACGCAATTTTTTATTTTCCAATTCTTGCCCCATTTCAAAAAGTAAGAACTTTTTTTCAAAAATCATACAGTGTAAAGTTTGACCAAGTTATTGGAAAAATATTAACATCCACAATACCAAATAATATTCTTCATGAAATACGTTTTAATATATATCCATATATTATTATAGATGATGTTAGTTTTTCTAAAAAAATGGACTACTGAAAAAACTTATGCCAAATTACTTTTAGAAACAAAGGGGGTACTTTCTATATTTGAAAATATTTTATGCCAAATTTCATCTTGGTCAATAACTAGTTTAGAATTAGATTGAAACTACTCCCTCTGTTCCACATTATAAGACACTTTAGCATGCTATTTTACCTTGCTAAAATATCTTATATTGTGAAACGGAGGAGTAATACTCTTACCTCATAGGAGGTAAGTTGGAATGACCGGCGTGGCTTCGCACTCGCCGGTGATCTCACATAACACTGGCGTGAAGTTACCGGCGTGGCCGTTTCTCGCCGGTGATCCAAAAATCGCCACGCCGGTGATTAGCTGTTTCCTTGTAGTGTAGCTCCACCATGTCAATGACTTATTGTCCTGTTGGTCGATTCTTGCCCACATTTTTATTCGGTTGCGCCGTTTCTTGCGATGACGTTCTTGCCGCTGGCTCCACCATGTCGGTGACTCATTGTCTTGTTGATCGATTATGGCCGACTTTTGTATCCCCTTGCTCCGTTGCTGCGATGTTGTTCTTGCCGCTGGCTCCACCATGTCAGTGACTCATTGTCTTTTAGATCGATTCTTGCTTCAACACTTCCACCCAATTTCCCCGGAACACTCCATTTCCTAACACTGCATCCCTCACCCGGATAGACCTCTTGGGAAGTCCCTTATCCATCCTAGGTGTTTAGAAAAAAGGATATTAGGATAGGAATAAAGTAATAGTTGCATGATAATGTTATTCTCAAGAGAATATCCATCATAGCAATATAAAACCTATTTTGTTCTAAGGCCTCGTATTCCTACAGGTTTTCCCTTTAATAGGTTTTTAGCCTAAGGTCTAGCAATTGCTCTGATACCAACTACGGTGACCCAGTACACCACTGCATATTGTAGTGCACAAGTCGTTGACATAACACCCACGGAAGGACTAATCTGTAAATATTACATCGCTCAGAGTAATACAACAGAAACATTGCAGGTCCACTTTATTACACACTGCTAAATATTATAAGCCAGAAGTGCATGAAAAATGTTAATTTTTTAAAATAGTTCAGATTTAAAAAATGTTCATTTTAAAATGGTTCATATTTGAAAATGGTTCATATTTAAAAAATGTTCAAAATTAAAAAATGGCTCAGATTTTGAAAATGTTCAAAATTCAAAAATGGATCGGATTTCTAAAAATGTTCAAAATTCAAAAATGGTTCAAATTTAAAAAAATCAAAATCTGAGACATTTTTTTATTTCACAAGTTTCTCTGAAAGGCCATGACGTTCCCGCTGTAGGCGTCGCTTGCGGAAGCGACGCTGAACGTGTTGGACCGGGAGCTCCCGGCGACGCGCGCCGCTGAACGCGGCATATGGAAGGTCCCCGATTAGTGGCGGACCAAGAAACAGAATCGAGTGATGGGCTGGGGGGACTGCTAATAGGCCATATGGTGTCGGGCTACAGAGTGCCACTGTGTCGGCCCAAAAACAACCTAAGCACAATTTTTTCCGATGCCCGCCTGACAAAAAAAAAGTTCCGTCCGTCGGCCTCGAGGGAACTGTGCCCATCCATGTGCTGATGTGCCGCTTTAAAACGAGAGAGAGAGAGAGAGCATGGCATCCAAGATTTTAACTTAGCGAGTACATTATGGCAAGGCTATCTTATTTGTTTTCAGCGTATATCTTACTGGCTTTTCTTTTTGCAGGGATATCTTACTCAACTTAATAAGGAGAACGTACTGTCTTGAGTTTGGTATATACAGCTCGTGAGAATGGAACATTGCGTGGCACTTGCCGACTTGTTGCCATGATCGATGCCGCTCTTTATTTTATCTTCTCAATTAAATAAATCAAGGATCTGAGCACTTGTGTGTTTGACTTTTGCCGGTGATGGTGCCCGTTCTGCATGTAGACCACGGTCACAAACACTGACTTTTGAGAGCCTTCCCCTAACTTACTAATCTTCTTTCCGAGTAACTCCGTTTCTTCTCGAAGTTTGAAAAAATCAGATTAAGAAGAAATGCGAACATGGAGTATGTGCAGGTCTATGCGACGGCAAAGTCAATGGAAATGCTACAATCATCACACATCCATGCTTACGCATGCACATCGTCATCTATGTACTACACTATATCATTTCATTATCGGAGAAACAAAGTCTACCTACTACATAAAGAAAATTTAAAACCCATCACTGCAATTTTTAAATGTCCTGGTTTGTAGGAAACAAAAATTCGGAGACCATTTCCTTTCTTTTTTTATCACCTCCATTTTTTTAAGGAAAAACAACCCCTCCATTTTGAACACATTAGTGTTTGCACGCCAAGTCAATTGCACGCACACTATGTAAATAGCCGGATTTTATACTTGGATGACTGACCGCTCCATTTCGTCGCAATTCAATCGTAGACTTGATCTAGTCTTAATATTGCCAGCAGCAATTGCGCAGCTGGTTGCTCTTTTGCTGCAGATGATGTGTGTGGTACGGCACGGATATGTTTTTTCCACAACAGTTTGAGTTGGGTCACACAGATTTCTAAACATGGGAAATTACTAGCAAATGCCGTTTTTTGCACTTAGGGTATCATGAAGTAAAGCTCACGTCATTTGTTTATTTTCTCTCAGTAATTTTAATTTTTCATATAGTACCTCCATAAATATATGATGCGTCCTCCTCAAATAGGTTTTAACCTCGTTTTATGAATAATGCAAAGACATTCAACCAGACGGTACACAGCTACAGGCTAAGAAACAAAATAGAAGATTGATAAAATAAAAGGTAGCGAAACAACTCCAAAAGAAAAAGGGCCTAAGGGCTTGGCAACTCCAGCTCAAATCAATAAATACTCGATACTAGAGATTGATGATTCCATTTAGGCGATTACGCATCTTATAATTTTTTAGAAAACTTTGGATGCTCTGAAATTAATATGTACCCTCCGCTTTGTACATCCAACAGTACTCCCTCTGGTGCGGTTTTATTAGTCGTGCACATGTAGTACCTATCTAGCTCGTCAATTTGACAAACTTAATATAAAATATATATTACGAAAAATATATCAACCTTCAAATTTCATATTTTTCAATGATATAATTTGTGTGTAATACATTTTATTTCATATGAGTAAAATTTACGATCTAGCTACACGCGCAGGACTTATAAACCGGAACAAACGGAATATAAATTTAATATAGTCTAGGCCACGAGAATAGTGTAATAGTTCTTATCTCTCGGAAAAACATGATGGAAATAAAATTATGTACGAAAGATGCATTTATTTTATTATGGAAGTCCTATGTGATAAATAAATCCATTTGCAAGCAAATTTATTTCTAATTCTCGATCCATTTCTAAAAGTAAGACTTGTATTTTTTTCCAAAGATCATACATCGCAAAGTTTGACCAAGTTATTAAAAAAAATAACATCCACAATACCAAACTAATATTGATATGTTCATATATTATTATAGATGATGTTTGTTTTTCTAAAAAAATGGTTAAACTTTACGTTGTTTGACTACTGTAAAAACATATAACACTATTTTTATAAACATATGGAGTAATTTCTAAATTTGAAAATAGTTTATGCCAAAATTCATCTTGGTCAATAACCAGCTTAGAATTTGATTAAAAACTACTCCATCCGTTCCACATTATAAGACGTTTTATCATGCGATTTTAGCTTGCTAAAACGTCTTATATTGTGGAACGGAGGGAGTAATACTCTTACCTATAGGAGGTAAGTTGGAACGTCTAATAGTTCCACTCTAGACAATTCTACAACATTCATCGCATTGAATGTTTTATTGCAAATGCAAAGGGTGGATAAAAAATGGGCAATTGTAAGTGGTTGGCCGTTTGGAGGGGTGCCGCTATGCGCAACACCCCTGGATGTGCCGAAAATGTGTCTGACACCCCCAAAGCAGACCCTATTTGGCGGTACCGGACAAATTTTTGGAGGTGCTGGTGATGCTCTTATAATGACGACTAACAAAACCGGTGAAAATTCATTGATAACCAATTTTGACTCGAGGGGGGGGGGGGGGGGGGGGGGTGTGCTCGGTATTTTTTCGAAACTTGTGGACTTTTCCCCAATAAAGAGACCCTAATTCTGAGCCCACGAAAGGTTTGAACCAACGGAAGCACCTCACACTGCAAAGTAATGGCGTCTGCACCGCAAATAGTTCTGTTTGTGGCGTTCATGCTCGCCGGCACACGACATTCGGTGGCGACGCCTATCAGGCACTCGCCACATATGGTGGTGGTCATGGAGGGGGTGCCCTCCTAGCTTACACTAACATTCACATATACCTCCTTATGATGACCACATTCACCAAGATTTGACTTTTCACACGTCCTCACTTGTCGATCACGTGGAGCGGCCTACATCGTCATGACATCTTGTGTAAGCCACGTTTTTTCCATACAATTTTGGCGATGGAGCAAAGGCAGAGGCAGCGTTCCGACTCCGTGTTTAGGGAGTTCAAGCGCAAGATGGAGAAGCTGCGGTCCCTGGAGATGACGACGGAATAGAAGAAGGTGTCAGAGAAGCGGGCCCAGGTGGAGGCGCTGAGCTGCCGGGCGGACGAGGAGAAGAGAGTGTACGAGAAGAGCGTTGGGGTGACGCGGGCCATGACCTTGAATCATTTGCAGACGGGGTTCCCAAATGTTTCCAGGCCATGAGGGGTTTTGCCAGCATATGCATGCAGGAATTTGAGTCCGGTACAATTTCAACGACAACTTTGACACGGGAGTGGTGTCGCCTTGAGTTGGTGTCGGGTCACAGTATAAAAGTGTTCCAATGCACTTTTGTTTTTGAAAACGGGGTACACAATTTTAGACTTCTAGTGTAATCGTGGTAGTCCTAAGAAATTTACATGTGTAGACGGAGATATGTACCGAGCTCCGAGAGTGAATAGGTAGAACACCGTGTACATATGAACCCACTTATCTTGAAAGTGTATAGGTGATGTAAAACATGTCCAACAAATTTGAAACAAAATTTCCATGCGTAGGTGTACTTTTCCTCTGTAAAAAGAGAAAAAACAATGATATATAGCAATATATACCTTCTTCTAGTGTAATGGTGGTAGTCCTGGAGGGGGATGGGGGGGGGGGGGGAGGGGGCGGTGCACCCCTGGCATACAGTAAGATTTGCCTATACCTCCTTATGACGACCACATTCACCAAGATTCGACTTTTCACCCGTCCTCACTTGTTGATCACGTGGAGAGGCCTACGTCGTCATAAGATCTTAGTGTAAGCCACATTTTTGCTTACATTTTTTTGGCAATGAGCAAAGGCAGAGGCAGCGTTCTGACTCCTCGTTCAGGGAGTTTGAGAGCAAGACGGAGGAGTTGTGGTCCCTGGAGATGACTGCGCGGAAGAAGAGGGTGTCAGAGAAGCGGGCCCAGGTGGAGGCGCTGAGCTGCCGAGCGGACGAGGAGAAGAGAGTGTACGAGAAGAGCGTCGGGGGTGACGCGGGCCATGACCTTGAATCCTTAGCAGACGGGGTTCCCAAATGTGTTCCAGGCCATGAGGGGTTTTGCCAACATATGCATGCAGGAATTCGATTCCGGTATTTCAACGACAACTTTGACATGAGATCGGTGTCTCCTTGAGTTGGTGTCGGGTCACTGTATAAACAGTGTTTCAGTACACCTTTTTTTGAAACGGGGTACACAATTTTAGACTTCTAGTGTAATCGTGGTAGTCCTAAGAAATTACATGTGTAGATGGAGATATGTATTGAGCTCTGAGAGCGAATAGGTAGAACACGGGTACATATGAACCCTCTTATCTTGAAAGTGTATAGGTGATGCAAAACATGTCCAACAAATTCGAAACAAAATACCATGCGTAGGTCTACTTTGCATCTGTGAAAAGAGAAAAATTCAGTGATACATGCAATATATACCTCCTTCTACTGTAATGGTGGTAGTCCTGGAGGGTGTGTGTGTGTGTGTGGGGGGGGGGGGGGGGGGGGGGGTGCACCCCTGGTTTACGCTAAGATTCACCTATACCTCCTTATGACGACCACATTCGGCAAGATTCGACTTTTCACCCGTCCTCACTTGTCGATCATGTGGAGCGCCCTACGACGTCATAAGATCTTAGTGTAAGCCACATTTTTTGCTGACATTTTTGGCGATGAGGAAAGGCAGAGGCAGCATTCCGACTCCGCGTTTCAAGGAGTTCGAGCGCAAAACGGAGGAGCTGTGGTCCCTGGAGATGGCTGTGCGGAAGAAGAAGAGTGTCAGAGAAGCGGGCCCAGGTGGAGGCGCTGAGCTGCCGGGCGGACGAGGAGAAG